>CM065385.1:17702500-17755000 GCA_033060915.1 Euryodendron excelsum
TATACCACCAATTAGCAAAAAGCACCACTTCAACCTAACTAGAAAAATAAAAATAAAATAATTGCTCAAAAATAAAGGATGGAACGAAGTTACCAAAGCGAGCTCTTTGTATTATGATGGTGAAGTGCCTTCGTCAAAATTAAATCTACAAGGTTCATCCCCCAATGCTAATCGCCAAAACTTTTCCCAGTAAAAGCGCCAAAAATTTGACTAATACCAAAAAATGTCCTTGTAAGTAGCCAAAGGTAATCCCAAGCGCAAAATGACAAAGCAGTATAACCTAGTAAGTCCAAGGTTGGGTCCACAGAGAAGACGGTCAGCACATTAAGGAAAACTTACATTGATTCAGAAGTCCCAAGAAAACACTCCAATAAAAATAAAACAAAAAATCTATTATTTTGAAAGAGTTTGATTAATCTAAACTAAGCTATGAAAATGATTTACAATTAATAAAAAAAATTTTGAAAATAATTGTTCCAATCAATTGCTTCACCCGAAATTCCAATTAAGGTCTTTTTTTTATAACTCAAACCATTGACTGTGTCGTAAGTCTTTGATTCGAAAGATTTAACAAGAAAAACGTTTATTTTTTAACAATCAAACCTAAAATAAACCAGTTTTAGAATCATAGATGCATACCATTGACTTGTGTAATAAATATATCAAACTAGAGTTTGTACAAAATATTACTAAGCATAATCAAACATTTAAATTTTTGTAAATATCTACGTATCCTAAAGAATTAAAAAGAAGAAGATAAAAATATTGAAAACCTAATTACCTCCATTATTTATCTGAGATCTTCAATCGATCTTCACAATTAATCCTAAGATGAAATTTAGATACTCAAAGTCATGATAGATATGCAAATATATATGCAAATTTATTGAAAGACTGAGAATCTGATTGTAGGGATTGAAAAATTATGAAAAGCAATTGAATCTGATTAGAGAAATTGAAAAATTATGAAAATTTTGTAAAGTTCTACTCTATTTGACTCCTAAAGCTCTCAAAAGAATCCTAAAACTCATAAAAGCTAACTACTCCCTAAAACAAGCCACAATCCCGGCTATTATAGGAAGGAAAATTTGTAGATTTTCGTAAACTGTTTGGACAAATCGGCCCATGTCCCAACAGGCGTTTGAACCATATTACTGAATAGGTATAAAAAAGTTATATGAAATTGATATATTATAGACCCCAGTAGCATTTCTAGTTTGAGAGATTTGGCTTTCCATAGTTTCAGCTCTACATTCTTCAACAGCTTGTATCACAGTTTCAGTAGCTTGTACATTAACAACATCCTCTTGAAACCTTTGCTCGAATTGTATCCGAAGTCATCCAATTTAAGCTCAAAATCTATACAAAACAAAATAAACTTAATTAATACTAAAATATAACTAAAAAGGTATATAAAATCCTAAACTAAGGCTAACAAACCATAAGTTTATGCATTATAATTGAACTTTTAGAGCGCGATCAATGATATACATTTATGATTCTAAACCGATTTATTCTAGGTTTGATTATGGAAGAATAATCGTTGTTGTCGCTAAATTTTTTTGAATCAAAGACTCATGACGCAAACAATAATTTGAGTTATCGAAAGCCTCCATTAAAATTTTGGGTGAAACAATTGATTGGAACAATTGATTTCAAGATTTTTCCTTTATTCCGTAAAACTCGTTTTTATAGTTTAGTTTAGATTAGAAAACTCTTCCAAAGAATTAATTTTTGGTTTATTTTAGACGTAGTTCGAAAGTTTTGTGCGTTTTGAGAGAGTGCGAGAGCCTTTGCACCTTTTTATCAAAATTTTTTGTGAAGTCAACCCCAGACTCACCGAGTTACACTGTTTCGCTAACCTGTGCTTGGGATTATCTGAGTAAATATCCGAAGACATTGTTTGGTGCAAATCAAATTTTTTGTTTTTGTCTTTAACTTACATTATGTATGCATGGTATCTCTCTCACCTATTGCATAAATCACATATTTTACTCCCAAATGAGTGTCTTTCTCGTGTTAGAAAATGCCAAAGCTATATGACTCGTGAACCTAAAGTTGCAGTGTTCAATGCAGGAAGATCATTTGAGCTATTAATAAATAGATAAAGGTGGCATAAAAAAGTGACCTTCCTTGGAGCTTCGACCATTATAATAAGTTTTGTGGTCACTGTCAGGATCCGCTCCAACAAAATTGCTGTTGGAGTTACTAGCATGAAGCTTCTCTTCACTAGATTCAATGTCATCAGTAAAATAACACCACCCACCCTAATTAGTTAACTATGCAGGCCGAACATATATAAAACAAAATAATACAGACACCAGTTAAGTCGTCGAACCTTAAACTCCTAAGTATTGTGTTCTTGTCTTCTTTGTATCTTGCAGCATCTATGTCACCTAGTGCTGCAATCTCGTTTTTTTTTTTTTTTCAGGTTTTGATGTTGCACCTAATCTAAGTCTTTTTCATTTGTCTTTTTCGAGGATAGAAGCCTGTGAATCTAGCTTATCTCCCCTTGAAGTAGGAAGGTCATTTGACTTTTTGACAATAAATATTGGGGAAGGGCATCTAGAAAAACATTAAATCTCGTTGGATCGTCTATTGTCATTACACGGTGTAGACATACTCACGTCGTATATAAATAATTAGTCTGCTAATGTAAGGTCAATGTCAATACCTTCACCTGAGTACAGAATGAAGCTACTGGAAAACCTTGTCAGCCTCAATGCCTTTAATATGAGTAATTAGTCTTCTATCGCAAGTTCATTGTCAATATCTTAACCTAAGTACCAAAGGATTATCTACGAGTCTGCTAAAAACCTTGTCAAACCTCCATGCCTTTTTATATAAATACGGTCATTGTCAATGTCTTAACCAAGTACCAAATGACTATCTACGAGGCTACTAGAAAACCTTTGTCAAAAGGCTACTAGAAAGCCTTGTCAACCTCAATGACTTTTTATATAAATAATTACGTGTTAACTCATGCAATGTACTGAGTAAGAGTTGTTCAAATCATAAATAATTAATTTAAAATTCATAATAATTAATTATATAATTATATATTTTTTAAAAATATAAATAGATATTGACATGTCTGGTATTTTATGTCATTATAATCACATTTTTAGATATTAAGTTCATAAAAAGTCTAACAATCTAATATTTTATATATCTTATCTATCTTATAAAATTAATCTTATATATATATATATATATTACAAAACTAATATATCGTATCGTATCTCTAAAATGTAAATAGATATTGATATATATATATATATATATAATATTTTATTTAAATATAATCACTTTTGTTTATAGATATTAAGTTTAGAAAAAATCCTGACAATCTGATATGATATATATGTATCTTATTTATATTACAATACTAATTTTATCTTATATATATATATATATTTTACAAAACTAATATAATAAGTTTAATAAAATAATAAATTCAGTAGTTATCTAATAAATTGCTCCTGTGACGTGACATTTTAAAAGTATCTGAACATTTAGAGTGTCACATAAGAAAGAAACAAAATATAAAGACAAATACAACTTTTATATATATATATATATATGATTAGTCAATCTGAATACAAAATGACTATCTACAAGGCCACTAGAAAACCTTGTCAACCTCAATGTCTTTTTGTCAAGATTTGTAGAGATTTGAGGTACTTGTGGTGCAAATCCGTCACCCACGGTAGCCATATACAATCTGAAAGCAAGGGAAAAAATTCAGAAAAAGTAGCCACGTTTTATATTTGTTCGTGTAGAGAAAAATTGCAAAACAGCTAATATATTTAGTATTACTAGCCAAATGAACTTTAAACTTCTTATTGAGAACTCTGAAATATTTTTGAATAAATTATTTTAAAAAAGTTTTATTTGCAGAACATAGGAACTAGAAATCTGATTATAGAGGTCTTAAAGTCCTCATGCTCAAGATTCTTTTTCTAGACTAGTCATTACAGGGAGCTCAAAAAGAAATCTAACCTACTCAGGAAGGCATGAATAAATTACTTAATCTCCACAGAGAGAGAGCAATAAATCTGCTAAATATTGTTAAGCCTATAACTCGTGTCTAATTAGTGATTACATTAATTTACTAAAGTGGTGTATTGGATACTCTTAATTATCGGGAAGATGCAGATAGAGATTAATTTTGGGGGCAACAAATTGACCTACTTCACTATCTAGTAAAACTATCTAGTGAATGCGTCAAGATCGTCTTGTTCATTGGGAATTGAAGAGGGGAGAATGAGCAAACATCGAACGCTTAATTTCTATTTCTCGTTATTGTGGAATTTTTCAGAGCATATGGCATTGCTCTTGGCGATGGTCAATTACATAGAGACTTTCCTTGGTAATTCAACCAAAAAAAAAAAAAGTATTAGCAATATTATATAAGAACCCACGCCTACCAATCAACAGATCCCTCTGCCATCCATTCTACTATAGATGAAACAACCAGAGTATGTAATTCTTACAAGCACAGATCCTCACATTCCTAGTTCCTCAAAAATGACTTCTTTTTTCTCAACCGTTCTACACTTGGCCCTTCTTCAGATCATTTTATACCAAGCAGTGGCTAGGAAACCCATTGAACCCACTAAAGAGTTCATCTCCCTCCCACTAAATCAATCAAATATCACAATCCAAAGGCCCTATGACGTGCCTGAAAATCAGCGATACAGCTTCATAAATGGAGTCCATAAGTTGTGGGTGTTCAAGACAGACAAGCCTCACACACCTACCAGCAAGACTAATCCACGGACCGAGATTCGTATACAAGTAAGGAATGCATAATGCTTCAATGGTTTGCAAAAATCTTAGGCAACAACAATATGTCAAACTTGATATTTATCTAATGAGCCAATTTGGCAGTATATTTGTGATTGCATTTATTTTTTTATTGAAGTTTTAGTACTTCTGCATAAACAGTAAGATTTGGATGATGCAATTCTACCACTATTACTGTTTGCAAGTGATTCCTGAAAGAAGTATGCAATTGAAAAATTGCAGTGGAAAGGAAGTCTTGTTTCTTAGTCCAACCACACCATCTTCATTGCCACTTCAATTATAAATACCACAACCACCTTCTGTACATTCCTATATTCACCCTAATCTTCAATCCCTGACCATTCTCAGAAAAGATGCGAGCTCTAAATAACATTGCTCTCGCAATCTAAGCTTCTCTAGTACTATCACTCGTGCACCTCGCTAAAGGCTGGCCTGTTGATCCAACTCATGGTTTTGTTGAACTCCCATTGAACATATCTAACTTTCACATCCAGAAACCATACGATTTGTCCATTGACCAAAGGTATGGCTACATAGATGGAGTTCACAAACCAAGGGTGTACTCAACTGACAAGCGTCTATGGTGGAATAGTCCAACCAAGCCTCGTACTGAGATCATGATCCTTGTAATTAATCATGATGTTCCTTTACCATTTCCATTTCTTTTTCTTTTCATTATGCTAGCTTGTGTGCTTGTAGTATATGCATCACCAATACTTAAATACTCGGCACTTCATTAGTTTGCTGATACATTAATTGAGGCTATAGAAGAAAGTTGCATTATATACAACCAATGGCTAATCGTGTTATATATACCTATAGAAAAATTGAATAAGATATCTGTGATTCGAAGTTATGCTCTAAAATGCGATTATCATTGAGTGACAAAAACCAACCTGTTTTCTTTAAATTAAGGCTTGTACAAAAGCTAGCTTCTTCTCTATGAACATTTATTGTTCTGCAAATTTACATCCCGTTTAGCCCTTATTGGTTTGTCTTCATTCAACTCTTCAGGGATATGATTACACCTCTGGCGTTTGGCAATTCGAAGGATATGGGTACATACCATGTGGGACATCTGGTGTGTGCATCATGCAGGTGTTTGGAGCAAGCCCTCATGCCACAACCCTAATGCTTAGAGTTTACAATGGCACGCTCGTATACTACAGGGCTCCTGTCCTGGTCCCAAACATCTACAATAGGTGGTTTCGGCTAAACGTAATCCACAATGTGAATGCCAGCAAAGTGAAGGTTTACATTGATGGGGTTCTCGTGTTTGAAGCACCAGGCAAGGGGGGAACCTCTCATTATTTCAAATGTGGAGTTTATGCTCAGAATGATGATTCCTACTACATGGAATCTCGTTGGAAGGGAATCAGAGTTCTGAAAAAATGTGATTGATTTCGGGATGTTGAACGTGTATCAAACAAAAGTTCTAAGTAAATTTGGAAAATTAAATAAACGATGTGATTTTTCTCTTGTAACCAATAACCATCAACGTAGTGATGGCTCATGAAAGAATGCCGCGAAGCTACTCAATTATTTATCATTCTAACAAGAAAAATATAGTACGCAATCAAGAAAAAAAAATTTCGTTACACTTTTGGTTGACCTCACTACAACAATTCTTCCTTTTAATGACCAAAATTTTAGTGATGAGTTATGATTCATCACTAAAATTACCCATTTAGTGATGAGAATTAATAGCTTGTGACTAAAAAAATCATAGTGGCATGTATTATTGACAAAAGCATTTTTATGATGACACAATTTTCACTGAATTTAGGGCACCAAGGTTTTTAATGACTAATTTTATCAATGGAAGGAATAATTAGTGTGGCGGAGAGACTTTTAGTGGAAAAAAAAAACCTCCTTGTCATTATTTACATGTTAATCAGTGACCAATCCACTTATCACTAAAAAAAAGTGAGTCATAGTGATAGGGTTTGTCACAAAGAAATTTACCATTCAGATATTATATATACATTGTGAGTCTGTGACCAAGGGTTCACAAATATACAACCGAGGTGTTGATCAGCACTCTCTCTCTTTCCCATTCTTCTCCCCCGAACCAGAGAGGTTCCTCATACGAATTGAAAATCTTCTCCCACTGTCTCTCATTTCAATCTACGCGGCATTCATTGACTGTAGAGAGGAATTCCATTGAAGATAGCTTCGATCTCAAAGTGACGTGTGCGCCTGTATGCCCTAAGTCGCCCTCATAGTTCATCGTCTCCACCGAAGATCTCCGTTGAAGTCTGGTTTTATTAATGAAGGTGAGTACAACTTTGCATTGTTTAATTAGCTTAAGTAATTTATGAATTTAGATTAGGTTTCTCTGCAAACAGAGTTGAAATCTCTCATTCTCAATCTTCGGTCGTCTCTCTTTCAATCTCTGTCTGTCATTGCTAATCAGAAACCCTACCTCTATCATTCCTAATTTCTTTAATTTGAAATCCTAGGATCTCATCAATATATGACTATCGGATTTGTAGAATAACATATAGCTATAGTGTGTCTGTCTCCCTCTCTAGCAACCAGATTTGTAAAACAGGTTAGGGACTGTCAAATGATTCGTGATTCTTGCATTTTTATAATCTACTCAAACTATTCATACAATAGTCTTTCCATGTGTATTTCCAGATATTAGTCCGTCACTGTCCATTCTTAGACACATGGAAAGACTATTGTATGAATGGATTATGATGGTCTCTGCTGAACTTTTATGTAAAATTACTGCCAATGTATCTCTGCATGATTGCTACATAGGTATGGATCATTTCTGTTAAAGTATTTTTACATTACTTGCAAATTGAAAATTTTATTCGTATATACTAATTTTGCATCAATTCAAAAACACTGGACAAACAAGACAATAATTTCTTACACCTCTCCTTTGTTCTGTCTTAACTTGGATAATAAGATAACTGCATTTCTTTTCATGTTTTATAAGTGAAATAATATAGTCTTACGAAATTTCTTGCACATCGGTCATTTGTGTAATTGCCCAAACAGGCCACTTTTATTAAGACCATGAATTGAAACTAAAATTGACAGAGGAGGCCAATAGCTAGAACATTTGAGGAAAGTGCTTGAAACAATGAATGCAAACAAAAATCGTCTATGGTAATGAATAGCACATTTTGGGCCATGATTTTATGTCCAGATTGTGCATATGAAATATTTAAATAGATCTTGAATTGGAAGAAAAAATGAATTATGATGGCTCAAGCACTCATCTTTATTCTACATTTGTTTTTAGGTTTTCGAGGTGGTAAGAGCAAGAAAGTGAATCAAGTTAAGTAGAGAAGAAGAATGGGTTGACAAACTTACAAATAAATAATAATAAAAAAAAAGCATGGGTTGACAAATGTGTTTGTGGATAAAGCATCATTTTGGGTTGACAATTAATCCATCTCTGTATTACAAGGATGAAATTTCATTTTATTTGTTGTATCTTATAAGTTGAACTAGAAAGAAGGAGATTAAAAAAGAAAGAAGTAACAAAACAGGAAGATTCTTAAGACCTCTTTGCAGAGCTACTTTTGCTTTTCTTGGCAGCAAGGTGCAATTCAGTACATGAGGTCTTGATGGTTCTATATATACAACTGTAGACAAATTGAGATTTATTTTAGTTCTAATTTCATAACCTGCTAGTCCAATGGAGTTATGCCAAAAAACTAAAGCAACCAAAACAGAAAATTCCAGAAAAACTAGCAGCTGTAGAAGTTATGTTTTTCATTTTTTATTATCCATCCACATTGACTTTTGGGAGTCTCTCATTGGCTTGACTGTCTCAATAAGAGCAATTACCTCTAAATCTTCCTTGTTTCTTTTAAGCCCATTGTAGGCTTAGTCCTAGGCAAGGCTGCATATGTGCCTAAGTCGACTGTTATTATAGGGGACTATGTGTCTTTCTTTGGGTATTATACTCTTTCTTTTGGGTAGGTCAGTGTAGGGCAAGATGCATGCAGCATCTGTTGGCTAGTTTTCCCTTTTTTAGTGGTCCTTTTAAGGCTACAATATTTAACCATGCCCATGTTCAAGGTACTGGACAATCTGTCTTTCAATGTTCTAGTTTGACCATAAAACTAGAAAATCTTTTGTGAGAACAAGTTGCTGTACTTTGTTTGTATGTAACTAGTTCTTCCTTTTTCTTTTTTTTTTCTTTTTTTTTTTTTTTTGGTGGCAGTCATTTTGAGAATAGGAACAGTTCTCCTCAAAATGCAAGGTCAAGGAGGGGATTTCTGCCAACCTGGAGAATAAGGTTTCAATTGTCTGAAATCAATTAACGTTGCTGCAAGTGTTTTTGATGATAAAGGTTTACTCTCCCTCTCTCTTCTGGTAATGTATTTAAATTCTCTGCTTAGAATTTCTTGTCTGTAAGACCTTCCCTTCTTTGACTATAAATGACAATATGTGCAACTTGGGTTTATTGAATTCTTAACTTTTCTGGAAATGTAGGTGACACAATTAGAGACCCTGAGAAAGATAGAAATCCCCTTGCTGGAAAAGAGCGGTCTGATGCTAAACCAATAATTGTCCCTATAGTTCTAAAGATAGCTGAATTTGACTTTGAGGTGAGACCAAATTCAAGGTTATGTAATATTTATGCAATTATGATGAGACAATGTGGGCTCTTATGTTTAGATTTTCTAATTTGTTGTTACAACTACTGCGAATCTAAAGTTTAATTTAAGCATGAATCTTGACTCAGGTTTGTTACAGCTACTTCCCCTAAGGCATTGGAATTGGAAGGCAGAATGAATAATGATGACCCAAGCACTTGTCTTTTGCTTTTTGGTTTTCAATGTAGATAAGAGTAGGAAAGGATATCAAGATAAGTAAAGGGATAAGCATGGTTTGAAGAATGAATTTGGGGATGAAGCATCAATTTTTGTTGATAATCAACACACCTTTGTTGTATGGATGTAATTTACATCAATTATATGTTGTAATCTTATATTCGTGATTACACTCTAAAAGTGTAATAACAATCCCCTTATTAGTGGATTATTAGTCTCATTTTAGGCTTTATTTTAACTTTTTAATATAAATTGTTTTGATTGGCCTTTGTCTCTTTAGAATTGTAGGAATTGGACAGAAGAGGGGCAAAAAGTGAGCAGAATCTAAGATGAGAGTTCAAATGACCAACATGGTGTTCGAACGAACTTCTGATGGCAACCAGTGTTCAAACGCGACGAAGCACCATTCGAATGATGCGATGACCCAAGTTCAGATTTTACAGATTCAGAGAGGTGCATTTTCCTTTCGAAGCAGGTTCGATAAGATTTAGAGAGCTTCATTTTCTATTCGAAGACCATTTAACATAAAGTTTGAACATTCGGACACCGTTCGAAGAATGGAATTTGGCTTTCGAACGCTTCAACTACCTGTGCCTATATATATCAGTCTTAGCCAAAAATATAGATCTTCTTCTAATTTTTTACATCTTTTCTATAAATCTTATATAGATATAAAGAGAGAAAGTATATTTAGAGATTTTCCTTTGCTTTCCCTCACTTTCCTTGTAGCCAAATGATAGTTTCTTCTCTAATTAATGTGAGATTTACTATTTCTAGTGCATTTGCGTATGGATTCAAGTAGCTAAACTCATCATTCGATGCAATTGTAAAGATCTACCAAGGATCTTTAAGGTCTTCAAAGAAGGTATATAAACTTTAATAAATTATCTTATGATTTCTTCATATTCATCTCAATTGTATTGTAAATCTATAGAAAACTTAGATTCATAATCACTATTGACAATCTCTATGCACAATTCTTAGATTGGTATAGATATTGCACAATGTATGATTTGTTTTTATGATTCTTAACATTGAACACAAATTCACATCCACTTGAGTATGAACTCTTATTTTTATGGTCTAAATCTTTCGAATCAAGGATCCGCAGAGTGATTCCTTAATTTGAGTTATCAAATCCTTTATTGAGACATTTGTAGAGAATTGATAAATTAGATCAATTGCATTGAAGCTACTTTAATTGCATTTAAGTCTTATATCAATTGATTTCAAATTTACATAGTATTGTTTTTTGTACTTAGTTTAGTTAATTCAATTTGCAATCACAACATTCACAACCAACATATTTTCGGTCTTATTTGTAGATAGTTTCAATTTACTAGGTGACTTTCAAATTCAATTTATTTTGTTGGTTATTTTGCCTTATGTAATCCCTAAATTGGGCTAGATCTTCATGGAAATCGACTTCGGTACTTGTCAAATTTATACTTCAATCGCACGCTCGTACTTTTGCGGGAGGCTCAATTTTATCACGTTTGAGAGGATCAATTCAAGTTTTGGCGCTGTTGCTAGGGATTAAAAGCATAAGGCGAACACCAACAAGCTGTGAATTAGAGAAGCACTTAGCGAATTGCATAAAAAAAAACAACAAAAATAGAAAAGAAAGAAGAAAAAGAAAACTAAACATAACATCAAAATTACAAACGGGTGGGATTTGATCACTCACCCTCGACGGTAGCATCTACGGCTTCAGGCCTTGGTAATCTCTTTCTCCCTTAATGTGTTTTCTTTGCGTAGTTTATTTTGTTTGATTTAGGTTTAGTTGCATTGTATTTTTCTAGGACTCCATGTGAGGAGACATTTAGTGGAGGTAGGTTAGTGTACTTAATTTGCAAATCGGTGGTATTACTTTGCATAAGGAGATTGTAGGATCGGTTGGAAAATAAGAGAAAAAGTTGTTGTCTGGCAATGCATGTTTATGTATGATGTGTTGTATGACATAGATGGTCTATTATTTGTTACATTCATCTTCGCGTGCCATATTTCACTAAGGACATTCATAACCAACTTGTGAGGCTTGAGAGTGCAAGTAGTCAATCATCACTCACACTGGGACTTCCATTAGTTGTGGACCTAGGTTTTCTTCCAATGGCAAAAATGAATGATCAAAGTTTATCCAACGTCTTCCCTTCGAATCTTAGCGCTACACTGAATGCATATAATCCACAATTCCATCATAATCTTCAACCCATTCCACCGAGGGTAAATCCTAATGTTGAGGGGGATGATGATATGGAGAGAGGGAGCCTCTATGGCGACATGGTGGCCCCCTATCAAAGAACCTTACGGGATTACTTGAATCTCCCATGTCAAGCACCAACTTCATGCATGGTATTCTTGCCACATCACAACATTCTTAACATCCGGCCAAGAAGCATGCAAATGCTTCCTCAATTCCATGAAATAGACTCCGAACAGCCATATGATTTCATTAAGGAATTTGAGAATGCGTGCTCACTTATCATGGATAATTCTTACCCGAAAAAGGTTTTCTTATTAAAACTCTACCCTTTTTGTTTGAAAGACAAGGCCAAACTTTGGTTCAATTCTTTGAGACCTATGTCTATTCATGCATAGGTCGTACTCCAAGGAGAGTTTTTAAAGAAATTCTTTCCCGAGAATCGAACGGAAAGCATCCAAAGGTAAATTTTTCAATTTTTTCCTGTAAGCACCCCATTTTTGCCCGCTCGGCAATCTTCGGCTCGACCAGACCCAGTTTTCAAACATCATAACCGATGCAAGCCCAAGGATGGGCCTTTCAAGCCCCAATCCAGTCAACTAGTCGCTTCATGGGCTCACAAAGCCTAATGGAAGTCATGAACATCATTCCAAGCAGCTTTCCGAGACTAGGCGGTCTCGAAAACCAACGCCATCCAGGTAGTTTTTCGAGATCGGGCGATCTCGGGAACCAGCACCTTGTCAAATTCCAGACGGTTCACTTCTGGTGCCTGCTTGCCCGCCAATATAGAATGTTCGTCATTTGGTAATTCTCTGAGACTAGACGTTCTTGGAGACTAACACCACCATCACATGTAGCTTTTTGAGACCAGGCACTCTCAGGAACCAACACCACCCTACAGGTAGTTCTTTAAAACCGAGCGGTCTCAGGGACCAATATCGCACATGTAGTTTTTCAAGGCCAGGTGGTCTCGGGAATCAACACCTAAGTCAACACCGGCACCTACTAGTCCGGCTTAGTGAAAAATGACCAAGCTTGCCCCTTGGGCCTCTAGGCACGTTTTGGGAAAGTTCAAAATCTCTCAAAACGGTAAGTTCACCCTTCCAAAATGCTACTAAGCATTTAGACATGCTCCACGCGCCTTCTCGTCTAATTCCAGTCTCATTCCGGCTAACTCCGATCAAAATAACCATTTTGTCCTTGAACGCGCCGGCATGCTTAACATAGCACTCTGATCTATTCCTGACCATTTTCAACCAAACCTGGCCAAAATGACCATTTTTACCCTGACAACCCGAACGCGCTCCGAAACTACACCGGTCCCAGGGCTTTGAACGACGGGCCTTGTCATACACCCTTGTTTAACCTAAGGAGGACCTTACGACACTTAACACCCCCAACTCGATAAAAGTTCCCTGGAACATCTCGTAGACGCTCCACCAAAATTGTCTTTTCTTCCGATTCTCTGATTATAACGCACCGTCAAATGACTTGAGAAATGCGTAAACTAAGGAATTCTTGAAAACTAGTTCATAGATCTTTCCATCGATACAGCTCGATCGGATAGATCACTTCTTGAAGCTCTTCATCGCGTGGCTTGAAAACTATTACTTTCAGTAATCCTTGGAGCGTCTCACGGACACTCCGCCAAGGTTGACTTTTTCTCTAATTTCCTGATTAAAACACACCGTCAAATGACTTAAGAAATGTGTAAATTAGGGAATTCCTAGAAGTATTTTCAGAGTACTTTCCATCGGTATAGTCCAATCAGAGAGATCGCTTCCCGAAGGCCCCGATCACGCGGCACGAAAATAGTAACTTTTGAAACCTTGCGGAACGTATCACAGACGCTCCGCAGAAATGCAATTTCATGCACATTTCCCTAGACGATATCTCACACTTTCGAACATCTTTCCAACTTTTTGAAAACTCGAAAGTTCATGAAAAACCCTAGGAGAACACCATGGATGCAACTGATTCCTCCGAAACCTTACTGGTTGGCTCCATTATAGAGGCAAAGTTTAAAAGAACGCTCCCGGTGGTAGAGCGTATGCTACATGCACCCAAATTTTAATCAGATCGACCAAAGTTCGATCAACCATCAAGATTTAGCTAGTACAATGGATGCCATATGACATTCTGGCAATGAAACAGTACTAGCACATGTGCATGTGCTAGGGCAAATTTTGGACAGGCGCATGTAGCACATGCGCCAGACTTCTCCCAAATTGCCTATAAATACAGGCCTCCCCCTTTGCATATTCCATAATCGAAATTGATAGCGAAGCTCTGCAAGAACTGCTCCAGAACCTCGAATTCCTACATACATCCCACACCTCAAACACTTAGGCTAGATTCCACCTCTCCCTAACCCATACACTTCACCTACATAGCTTTCCTCACCATAGAACACCTCCTTCCAACCCCTCAAGCACACTTAAAGCCCCCATAGCTCAAGTCCAAACATCCATAGAAGATTGCAAGTGTATTGAAGGCAAAAGGTGGTATTTCTTTTATGTTTTTGTCTTCCCCCACTCCTCTCTTCTCTCTCCTAGCCTACTTAGGCTATTCTCTATGTTAATCCCCATCTTCTACCCCCATTTGTTCATGCTTGAAGCAAGAGGGCTCTTAGTTCATGCCTAGAGGAAAGTTAGTGGGACCCACCGTGTAAGGGGATCTCTCACTAGCCTACTTTAAGATGGTATGGCCTTGGAGCCCCTTGATTATGTGGTGTAGGATAAAACCTGTATGAATTCATGACCCCCTTGCATATTGTTATCTTATTCATAATTTGTGTGCTTGGTTTTATTTTCATGTTTTTGACTATGTTTTGCAAAATCTACACTATTCTCATTTCCATGCCATTTTCAAGCTCAATATTCTAAGAGTTGGTCCTTTGAAACTTAGAATGAGACCCTAGGTAATCATGCCTTAGAAAATTCCCCCATTAATCCCCTAACTCTCACTTTTGCATCTTTGCCTTCCAACTTATATAAAAATGATTTTCAACCTCTTTGATTTCTAGAGTTTCTATTCTCTTAAGTTTAGTGGTTAGAATGGTCCAATAGGACCCTCTCTTGAGTGGTTTCCCTTTTATATTGGCCATAGAAGCCCTAAATTGTTAGAATGATCCCCTTCTCTTTTCATTATTGTATAAAAATGGTTTTCGAACTCTCTAACTCCCAAGGTTTCTATTCTCTCAAGCTTAGTGGTTAGAATGGCCCCATGGAACCCTCTCTTAAGTGGTCTTCCTTTTACATTAGCTATAGAAACCCTAACTTGTTAGAATGGTTTCCTTTGAAAAATGGTTTTCAAAATCTTCTTCTCAAAAATGGTTTTCAAAAGTTCATTCTCTCCATCTTTGCATTAAAAATGGCTTTTCAAAAAGTTGTCATCATTGTATTGATTTTTGGAATCCTTACTCTTTTCAAGATAACGGTTATAATAGTCCTAAGAAAACCTTTTTCGAAACGGTTTTCACGCACCAACCATATAAACAATATCCTTGGCTAGAGTTAAATTTTCATGAAAATGATCTTCAAAAAGGCTGTCTACCAAAGTTCTTTGCATAACATGATTTGTTTACCAAAAGTCTTTTAAAAAATGCATAAAACCACCTATCAAAACCATCTTCCAATCCAACCCTAAGTTAACTTGACCATAGTTGTCCAACCCTAAGTTAACCTAAACCAAATTAGTTAACCCTAGCCCACCCTAACCCAAGTTAGTTAACCCTAGGCCAACCCAACCTTAGTTAGTTAACCCTAGGTCACCTTAATCCCGGGTCGCCTTAACCCTAGGTCACCTTAATTCTAGGTTAACTAAACCCTAGTTGATTAAACCTAAGTCACCTTAACCCCTGGTTGCCTTAACCCTAGGTCACCTTAATTCTAGGTTAACTAAACCCTAGTTGATTAAACCTAGGTCACCTTAACCCCTGGTTGCCTTAACCCTAGGTCACCTTAATTCTAGGTTAACTAAACCCTAGTTGATTAACCCTAGGTCACTTTAACCCTAGTTCAACTTAACCCTAGTTGTGCAAACCCTAGGTTAACCTGGCCTCAGTCAGTTAACCTTAGGCTACCTTAATCCTAGGTTAACCTAACCCAGTTTAGTTAACCCAACCTAGGTTAGTACACTTCAAAGTTCTAACTCATAGCCCCTTTTAAATGTTCTTCCTATCTAAAACTACTCTCATAACCCCTTTTTTCCAAAATCTCCTACCTTCTTGAAATTTCAAAAACCAACTCTAACCTTTTCAAATACTCCTATACTTTATCTTTAAATTGTTTTCAAAAATATTTTCAAGAACTCACAACCCTAAGGTGTCCTTATCCCTTCTATGGTTAGGGATTCCAAAGGAAGGTGATATATCAAGAACAACCCTCAAGGTTGTCCGTATTAGGGTTCTACAAATCACTTTCAAAAGCTTTTCTAAGACAAGTTTATTAAAACATTTCAAAACCCTACCTCCAAGGGTTTCAAAGCAAGACATCAAAACTCTTTTAAGGTATTTCAAAAGCACTTCCAAAACTCCATTGAGTTGTTCCGAAAACATTTCAAAACACTTCAAAACCCCCTTTTAAGAGTTTCAAAGTTCTATTTCAAAACACTCCACTACCCGATTTCAAATAAAAAATCTCAAGTTTTCTTTTTTTAAAGACCACAAAGTGTCTTCAAACTTTTTCAAAAACCTCAATATGTCTTCAAAGCTTTCCAAAGGCCCTAACGCGCTTATTTTCCATCGGGCTCTTGTCTGAACTACGAATGACCTGATTCTCGCCAAATGAGATACGTAGGCAACCTAAGTGGTGCGGTCATAACTTCTATTACAACCCCAATCCCCTTTTTAAAAATTTCTATCAATTCAAAGTTTCTATTTCAAACTCTTTCAAAACTCCCATGTTTTCGAACTTCTTCCAAAACTTGTATCATGCATCATTCATCCAAAAAGTGATGACTAAACCCCATTTTCAAAACTCTAAAGTGGATATTAAGTGGATAATGGTAACCGGTTATTCTAATGAGTGAACAAAGGGTGAATAGACATGTAGGTACTAAAAGGGCGAGGTAGGGCGATGATCTTAAGATATCTTCCCTGCACGTAACCAACCCCCAAACCATAGATTTATGTTTTCGAAAGACCAAAATAGAGTTACTTTCAAAAAGGGCTAAAAACTTTCTAAAGGTTGCCAAACAATTTATTTTCTCAAAAACCCTCTCTCGATGGAGTTTTTCAAAACCTTTTTCAAATACCCTAAATTTAATCTTCGAATTAACACTTAGTTTTAGGTGACCTAACACACCTTAATCAAGTTAGGTGACGACTCCAATTTTTCTAAAAAGCCCTTAGTCAAGCCAATTTTGAGTTTAAACCTAGTCACACTCGTCCTTCTAGGAGGATGAGCTCTAATGACAGAGTTTCGTGTTTTTCCGAGTCGAAAAGACTTGGTCCAAAAACCGGGGCACGACATTCCCTATGATAGGGGAAACGTTCTTTCAATGTTGGGAGAGGTTTTTGAACCTCTTGAATACATGCCATTATCGTGCTTTCGCCGATTGGCATATCATCAACACATTTTACTCATTTCTAACCCCTCAACTTAAGCACTTGATTGAGTCAATATGTGCTGGGATATTCATTGACAAACAACCCCATGATTTTGACGCCTTAGCAAATAGGGCTAAGGATTGGGCACTTACCGGGACTCAAAATCCCGAGGGTTGTTCCATTTAACAAGGGGTAGGGCGATACCAATTAAAAGAGGTCAATGATGTTAATGCGAGAGTAGCCACCTTAACAAAGAAACTAGAGGCTTTAGAAGGGAAAAAGGTGTTAGCGGTCGAGACAGGTGAGAAAAGAAACTTGTTGCATAGTGTGTGACACCACTAACCATGACACATCTTCATGTCCAATGATTCCGGGAGTGAAAGAAGCTTTACATGGCCAAGTCAATGTGATTGGCCAATTCCAAAAAGAGGGGGCAACCCATACTCTAACACCTACAATCTGAGATGGCGGGATCACCCTAATTTTGGATAGAGAAATGAAGGGAGTTCAAACTCCCAACCTTACCAAGGAGGGTATCCAAACCCTCACCACTATTCCACACGTCTTCCTCCATTCTAAGCACCTCAACCTCAAGCTTACCAACCCCAACCCATGGCACAACTTTCAAATCAACCCAAACCGTATCAACCTCCTCATAGGAAGCCTACAAAAGATAATTTTTATCAATTATCCAATGACATAAGAGGGGTTAATGCAAGGGTAGATAAGCAAGATAAGGTGTTAGACTAACACACTAGGATGCTTGAGGACATATAAAAGCAAATGTCTACATTGACCCAAGCTTTGACTCAAAATGTCTCGGGGAGATTCCCAGCTCAACCTCAACCCAATCCAGTGGTTAGGCAAGTACACATCACGGAGGGTAGCATGGACTCTCAAACAAGTCATGAACAAGTACAAGCCATCACCACTCTTAGAAGCGGTAGAGTAATTGACAAAGTCATTCACTCAAAAGATGTAGCTTCTAAACCGTGTTGATCAAGAGGGGAAAGGAAAAGAAAAGGAGGTTGAGGAAGAGGAACAATCGAGAGAGGAGGGAAAGAATGATTAGCATCAAGAGAAAAAGGAGTCCATTGTTACTCCTTTTGATACTTTGAGTGAGACCACTAGGGATAAGAGGAAAGATATCTTGAAACATGCACCGTTTACTCAAAGGTTGACCAAACCAAATAATGAACTTTTGAATTTCAAAATTTATGAAGTGCTCTAGCAAGTTAAGGTCAACATCCCTATTCTGGATGCCATTAAGCAAATTCCATCATATGCCAAGTTCTTAAAGGACTTATGTACTTTCAAAATAAAGTTACATGTTAAGGAGACGGTTATGATGAATGAAAATCAAAGTGCAATCTTGCAATGCAAAATAGTTCCAAAATTCAAGGACCTTGGATGTCCTACCATCTCTTGCACCATTGGGAACACTAGGATAGATCAAGCCTTATTGGATTTAGGATCTAGTGTTAATCTTTTTCCATTTTCAATATATAAGAAACTTGGTTTAGGAAAATTGCAACCTACCTGTGTGACTTTACAACTAGTGGATCAGTATATCAAGGTTCCTAGGGGTATCATTGAGGACGTGCTCATCCAAATTGATAACTTTTATTTCTCCATTGATTTCATAGTATTGGACACTCAACCCGTGGAGAATTGTATAGCTGACAACCAAATCCCCGTCATTCTAAGGCGACCTTTCCTAGCTACTTTCAATGTTATCATCCATTGTAGGAATGGGTTAGTGAAGCTGTCGTTTGGCAACACCACTTTTGAATAGAATATCTTTTCGGTTGTCAAACAACTGGGTGAATGTGAGCATATCCGAGAGGTCGACATCATTAAGACAATAGTGCAAGACCACTTTGAGAATGAGTTCTTTGAGGACTCTTTGGAAAAAGCTTTGTTGAGGAACTAGTCTCATGAAGCTTTGGGTTGTCATGTTAAGGCTTGTAAGCATCCCATTTTTGCCCGCTCGGCAATCTCCGGCCCGATCGGGCTTAGTTTTTAAACTTCACAACACATGCGAGCTCAAGACGAGCCTTCTAAACTCCAATCCAGTTAGCTATTCACTTCCCAGGTACACAAAGCCTAAATGAAGCCATAAACATCATTCCAAGTAGCTTTTCGGGACCGGGCGGTCACGAAAACCAACGCCATCTAGGTAGCTTATCGAGATCAGTCGATCTCAGAAACCAACACCTTATCAAATTCCAAACGGTTCACTTCTAGTGCCTGCTAGTCCGCTAATGTAGAATGTCCGTCATTCAGTAGTTCCCCGAGACCAGGCATTCTTAAAGACCAACACCACCCTCATAAGTAGCATTCTGAGACCAGACGTTCTCAGGAACCAACACCACCCTACAGGTAGCTCTCTGAGACCAGGTGATCTCAGGGACCAACACCGCACAGGTAGTTTTTCGGGACCGGGTGGTCTCAGGAACCAACACCTAGGTCAACACCGGCGCCTGCTAGTTCGACTCGGTGAAAAATGACCAAACATGCCCCTTCGGCCTCCAGGCACGTTTTGGGAAAGTTCAAAATCTCTCAAAACTATAATTCTGCCCTTCCAAAATGTTACTAAGATATTAGGCGTACTTCACGCCTATCTAACCCAATTCCGATCCCATTTCGGCTAACTCTGGTCAAAATGACCGTTTTGCCCCTAAACGTCCTAACATTGAACAAACCCCACAGAACGGTAAAAGACTCTACTGAAAACATCCATGAATGACTCGGCACACTTAACATGACATTCCAATCCATTCCTGACCATTTTCAGCCAAAACTAGCCAAAATGACCATTTTGCCCCTAACGCCCCGAACGCGCCCCAAAAATAACACCGGTCCTAAGCTACTAAATGGCAGATCTCGCCGTACACCCCTGTTTAACCTAAGGAAGGCCTCATGACTCTAAACACCCATGACTCTATAAAAGTTTCCCGGAGCATCTCACAGGCGCTCTGCCTAAATTCCCATTTCTCCCAACTCCCTAGTTATAACTCATTGTCAAACGACTTGAGAAATGCATAAACCATGGAATTCCCAAAAGCTCGTCCAAACGTCATTCCATCGATACGGCTCGATCGGATCGATCACTCCCGGAAGCCCTTCATCGTATGGCTCAAAAACTATAACTTTCAGTAACCCCTGGAGCGTCTCGTAGATGCTCCGCCTAGATTGACTTTTCTCCCAATTCTCTGATTGCAACGCACCGTCAAACGATTTGAGAAATGCGTAAATCAAAAAATTCCTGAAAGTATTTTTAGAGTACTTTTCATCGATACGGTCTGATCAAAGAGATCGTTTCCCGATGATCATGCAACACAAAAAAAGCTACTTTCAAAACCCCATGGAGCGTATCACAGATGCTCCACAAAAATGCCATTTTAAGCACGTTCCCGGAACGATATCCCACACTTTCGAACACCATTCAAACTTTTTAAAAATATGAAAGTTCACGAGAAAACCTAGGAGAACATTGTGGGTGCAACTGATTCTCTTGAAATATTTCCGGTTGGCTCAATTATCGACACAGTTTAAACGAATACTCCCGGTGATAGAGCGTATGCTACATGCGCCCAGATTTTGATCAACCGTCAAGATTCAACCAGTACATTGAGTGCCATGTGGCATTGTGGCAATGGAACAGTACTGGTGTATGTGCTACATGCGCTAAGGCCAAAATTGACCAAGCGCATGTAGCACATGTGCTAGCCTCCTCCCAGATTTCCTATAAATACCAATACCCCCTTTACATATTCAAGAACCAAAAATTGATGCGAAGCTCTGCTGAAACTACTCTAGAACCTTGAATCTCTACATACATTCCACTCCTCCAACACTTAGGCTAGATTTCACCTCCCTCTAGCCCATACACTTCACCTACATAGCCCTATACACCATTAAACCCCTCCTTCCAGCCCCTCAAGCCTACTTGAAGCCATACAAGTTCAAGTCATGGCATCCATAGAAGATTACAAGTGTTTTGAAAGCTAAAGGTGGTATTTCTTTTATATTTTTATCTTCCCCCACTCTTCTCTTCTCCCTCCTAGCCTACTTAGGCTATTCTCTATTTTAATCTCCATCTTCAACCCCTCTTTTCTTGCATGCTTGAGCTAAGAGAGCTCTTAGTTTATGCCTAGAGGAAAGTTAGTGGGAGCCACCGTGTAATAGGATCTCTCATTAGCCTACTTTAATATGGTATGGCCTAGGAGCCCCTAGTTTATGTGGTGTAGCCTAAAGTCTTGTGTGTATTCATGACCCCCTTTGCATTTTGTTATCTTGATCATGTCTTGTGTGCTTAGCTTCATTTTTATGTTTATAATCATGTCCTACAAAGCTTGCATTATTTTTATTTTTATGCCACTTCCAAGTTCAATACCTGCTCAAAATGGTTTTAAGAGTTGGCTCCTTGAAGTTTAAGAGGAGACCTTAGAAGTCATGCCTTAGAAAATTCCTCACTACCCCCTAACTCACACTCTTGCATCATTGCATTTCAATTTGCATAAAAGTTGTCTTCCCAACTCTCTAGTTTTCAAGGTTTTCATTCCCTCAAGTTTAGTGGTTGAAATGGCCCCATGAAACCCTCTCTTGAGTAGTCTCCCTTTTATTTAGCCATAGGAATCCTCCCTTGTTGGAATGGTTTCCTATAAAAAATGGTTTCCAAAATCCTATTCTTAAAAATGGTTTTAAAAAATTCATTCTTTCTGTCTTTGTATTAAAAATGATATTTCAAAAGTTGTCATCATCATGTTGATTCTTGGACTTCATGCTCTTGTCAGGATAATGGTTATAATGATCATAAGGAAACCTTTTTTGGAATGGTCTCCAAACATCAATCATATAAACCATACTCTTGGCTAAAGTTAAATTTTCATGAAAATAATCTTCAAAAATTTTGTCTACCAAAGTCCTTTGCATAGCATGATTTATTTTTCAAAAACTCTTTCAGAAAATGCATCAAACCACCTTTCAAAACCATCTTACAATTTAACCCTAGGTTAACTTGACCCTAGTTATCCAACCCTAGATTAACTTGACCCTAGTTATTCAACCCTAGGTTAACTTGACCCTAGTTGCCCAACCCTAAGTAAACTTGACCCTAGTTATCTAACTCTAGGTTAACTTGACCCTAGTGGTCCAACTCTAGATTAACCTGACCCTAGTTAGTTAACCCTAAGTCACCTGAACCCTATATTAACCAAATCCTAGGTCACCTTAACCTTGGGTTAACCTAACCCAAGTTAGTTAACCTTAGGTCACCCCTAACCATAGGTCCACTCAACCTAGGTTATTATATTTCAAGGTTCTAACTCATGGACCCCTTTTAAATGATCTTTCTATTTAAAACTATTCTCATGACTCACTTTTTCAAAACCTCCTACTCTCTTGAGATTTCAAAAGCCAACTCCATAACCTTTTCAAATGTTCCCACATTCCATCTTCATAGTATTTCTAAAAATATTTTTAAAAACTCACAAGCCTAAAGTGTTCCTACCCCTTTTATGGTTAGGGATTCCAAAGGAACGTGATACATCAAGAACAACCCCCAAGGTTATCCATATTAGGATTCCAAAACACTTTCGAAAGTTTTTTCTAAGACAAGTTCATAAAAACATCTCAAAACCCTACCTCCAAGGTTTTCAAAACAAGACATCAAAACTCTTTTGAGTTACTTCAAAGCACTTCCAAAACTCCCTTGAGTTGTTTCAAAAAAATTTCAAAACACTTCAAAATCCCATTTCAAGAGTTTCAAATTTCTATTTCAAAACACTTCAACATCAGATTTCAAATCAAAATTCTCTAGTCATCTTTCTAAAGACCTCAAAGTGTCTTCAAGCTTTCTAAAGGCCCCAATGCGTCTATTTTGCATCGAGCTCTTGTCCGAACTACGAATGACCTGATTTTTGCCAAATGAGATACGTAGGTAACCTAAAATGGTGCGATCATAACTTCTACTTCAACTCCAATCCCCTTTTTTAAAAACTTCAATCAATTCAAAGTTTTCATTTCAAACTCCTACAAAACTCCCATGTTTTCAAACTTCTTCCAAAACTTGCATCGTGCATCATTCATTCGAAAAGTGATGACTAAATCCTATTTTTAAAATTCTAAAGTGGATATTAAGTGGATAACGGTAACCGATTATTCTAGTGAGTGAATAAAGGGTGATTAGACATGTAGGTACCGAAAGGGCGGGGTAAGGTGATGATCTTAGGATATCTTCCCTACACATAACCAACCCCCAGACCATAGATGTCTGTTTTTGAAAGACCAAATAAAGTTATTTTTCAAAAAGGGCTTCAATACTCTCAAAGGTTGCCGAACAACTATTTTTCTTAAAAACCCTCTTTTAAGGAGGTATTTTCAAAAAAAAAAAAAACCTTTTTCAAAACTCTAAGTTTAATCTTTGGATTAATACTTAATTTTAGGTGACCTAACTCACCTTAATCAAGTTAGGTGGCGACTCCTATTTTCTTAAAAAGCCCTTAATCAAATCAATTTTCAATTCAAACCTAGTCGCACTTGTCCTTCTAGGAGGATGAGTTCTAGTGACAGAGTTCCGCACTTTTGTCTCCATGTCAAAAGGACCTTGGACCCAAAAAACCGGGACACGATAAGGCTTTAGGAGAAGTTTCTTCCTTAGATCGTGAGAGTGCCCAATGTATTCATATGGGTCAGTGGATCCCTTCTTTTGAACCTCTCTTGCGTAATGATATAAAGCCAATTCTATCAGAGGTAAAGCCCCCCATTCCCGAGAGGAAACCATTACCGACCACTTTGAAGTATGTATTTTTGGGTGATGGTAAGTCCTACCCTGTTATCATTTCTTCCACCCTATCTTTGAACTAAGAGGAAGGCTTGATAGCCTTGATTAAACACCATAAGAAAGCTATAGGGTGAATCATCGCCGATCTCTATGGTATTAGTTCTCTTTTATGCACTCGTCGCATTTTCTTAGAAGAGGGGGCTAAACCCGTGCATCAAATGCAACGGAGATTGAATCCTAACATGAAAGAAGTGGTAAAGGGTGAGGTGTTGAAATTTCTTGATGCGGGTATTATCTACCCCATTTCCGACTCTAAGTGGGTAAGTCCTACCCAAGTGGTACCTAAGAAATTGGGTGTCACGATAGTTGGAAATGATAAGAATGAATTGGTGCCTACTTGTATCCAAACCGAATGGCGAATGTGCATTGATTACCGTCGCCTCAATGCCGTGACCCAAAAGGACCACTTTCCCTTGCCATTTCTTGACCAAGTTCTAGAGAAAGTATCTAGAAAAGCTTTTTATTGCTTTCTTGATGGCTATTCTAGTTACAAGCAAATTGAGATTAAATTAGAGGATCAATCCATGACTACCTTTACATATCCATTTGGTACTTATGCATACCGCCGCATGCCCTTTGGCTTGTGCAATACACCAGTCACATTTCAAAAGTGCATGATAAACATCTTTAGTGACATGATGGAGCATATTGTAGAAGTGTTCATGGATGATTTCTTGGTGTATGGAGACACCTTTGGGAGATGTCTCAAGAATCTAGGAAAGGTGTTAGAGCGATGTGAGGAGAGTAACTTCATCCTTAATTGGGAGAAATGTCATTTCATGGTTACTAGTGGCATTATGTTAGGTCACATCACGTCTTCTAAGGGAATAGAGGTTGACAAGACAAAAATTGAATTAATCCAAAAACTACATCCTCCCACTTGTGTGAAAGATGTGCGATCATTTCTTGGGCATGTCAGTTTCAACTGACGTTTTATTTAGGGATTTAGTGCCATTGCTAGGCCAATATATCAACTTTTGTCTCTTGATGTGCCATTTAAGTGGACCCCAACGTGTCAATAAGCTTTTGACATTTTAAAAGGGTTATTAAGATCCGCCCCAATCTTGTGTGCACCCAATTGGTCTCACCCCTTTGAGCTTACGTGTGACACTAGTTACTACGCCGTGGGGGCAGTTTTGGGACAAAGAATTGACAAGAAGTCTCATGTCATGTCTTATGACTCTAAAACCCTCAATGATGCCCAACTCAATTACACCACAACTGAAAAAGACTTCTCTTGGTAGTTTTTGCATTGGATAAATTTCGTTCTTACTTGATAACACTAGTTATCATTTACACTAACCATGCGGCCCTCAAGTACCTTCTTACCAAACCCGATGCAAAACCCCGCCTCATTCGGTGGATCTTATTGCTTCAGGAATTTCACATTGAAATACAAGATAAAAAAGGGAAAGAAAATGTAGTAGCGGATCATTTGTCCTGGCTCCCCTGGATGGAAAAGCCACCGACTCCACCCCTATCAATGAACATTTCCTGAATGAACAAATCTTGCATGTGCATACTTTGGAGAAAGTTCCTCCCCCTTGGTTTGCTAATGTTGCAAACTATCTTGTAACAGGTGAGGTTCGATCCCATTGGTCGTCCATTGATAAACGCAAGTTCTTTCAAAATATTCGTTATTTTTCTTGGGATGATCCTCACCTCTTTAAGTATTGCCCGGATCAAATTATCCGGCGTTGTGTGCCTAACCATGAATTCCAACAAGTTATGAAGTTTTACCACTCCCAAGCTTGTGGAGGACACTTTTCCTCCAAAAAGACCACCGCTAAGATTCTTCTATGTGGCCTTTATTGGCCAACCATGTTTAAGGATGTTCATGCATTTTGTTTTGCATGTGATAAGTGCCAACGTTTAGGAACTCTTACTAAACGTCACATGATGCCTCTTCAACCCATCACCATCTTGGAAATATTTGATTGCTGGGGAATTGACTTCATGTGACAATTCACTAACTCTTTTGGTTACCTTTACATCCTAGTGGTGGTGGACTATGTTTCAAAATAGATGCAGGCCATTGCCTCCTGGAACAATGACCACCAAGTGGTAGTCCGCTTTTTTAAGGAGAATATTTTCTAAAGATATGGCATGCCCTGAGCCATCATTAGTGATGGTGGCTCACACTTTTATAATAGACCCTTTGAATTCTTAATGAAGAAGTATGGTGTGGTTCATAAGGTTGGCCTACCTTACCATCCTCAAACCCAAAGGCAAGTCAAGTTAGCCAATAGGGAGATCAAGAGAATCCTTGAAAAAACCGTCAACCCCAATAGGAAGGATTGGTCCCTTAGGTTAACAGACGCATTGTGGGCTTACCACACGGGTTACAAAACCGTGCTTGGTGCATCACCATGTAGGCTTGTTTATGAAAAAACTTGACACCTCTCAGTGGAAATTGAACATAAAGCCTATTGGGCCATCCAGTAATGTAATAAGGACTTTGATACCACGGACGCCCACCGAAAACTTCAATTGAATAAGTTTGATGAACTCCGTAATGATGCCTTTGAAAATGCTAAAATTGCTAAGGCCTGCATGAAGAAATTTCATGGCCAACACATTCTTCGCAAATCCTTTAAGATTGGTCAATAGGTTCTTCTTTTTTATTCGAGCCTTCATTTGCTTTCGAGCAAGTTACAGACTAAGTGGGTGGGTCCTTGCCATGTTACTGATATTTTTTTCCATGGTGCTATAGAAGTGAAGAATCTCACTAATAGGTCAACTTTCAAGGTGAATGGCCAAAGGTTAAAGCCATATTTTGAAACTTTCAGGGCGCCTTAGATTGTGTGGATCTTATTGATCCACCCTCTTTTGATTGATGATGGCCTATGTTCTAGTCTTTTAGGAGTAGGGATAGATTTAGTTAGTTTCTTTTTTCTTTCTTAGTGTTCTTAGTTTTGCTCTTTGTTTTTTCCTTTCTTAGTTTTAGTTAGTTTCTTTCTTTGCCATCTTAGTCCTTTAGGAGTAGGATTTGTTTTGGTCATTTTCTTCTTCTTTTGTAGTTCTTCTTTTTTTTTTTTTTTTTTTTTGGCATAGTTTTTGTGTTTTGTTCTGTTTCAGTAGCAGGGCAGGAACAGGAGTCTGTAGAACAAAGTTGTGAGTCTTTACAGCATTGTCCACGTTCAAACGCTGGTGACCAACGTTCGAATGACATGGCTATTTGAACACTAGTGAAGGCCATTCAGACGGTATCCGACATTTCAGATTCCAAATCTTGCATGCAGACTACTCCCCTTTAGTACTCTAACCATCCATCAGCATTCTAGCCTATTAGTGAGCTTAGTGTTCTCTCATTTTCTCTTGTTCCCCTCTTTCTTTGAGTGGCATCGTTGTTCTTTTCATTCTTAGTATTCCCATGGCTTCCAAGAGCACCTCCAAGGAAAGTTCCACTCCCACTCGTGTACCCAACTAGTCGGCAACCATGGATCCCGACTATGCTGCATTTCTTCAAGTGTTTATGCCTCCTGCACAGATGGATCTCCCGGAGTAGAAGGCCATTGAGATTTTCGCACTTGTTGCTCCCTGCTTCTTTCCTTCCGCCAGTCCCTGTTCCACTTTGAAGAATGTCGGGGTCTTAAGTCACCCACCGTTCGAGAAGCGCAAGTAGTAGTTTGCAGTTAGGCTAGTGTCTGATGTTATTTTGTTGATGTTCATGGCACTTAGCTTGCTTTCTCATGATCTCTCGTGTCTCTTCTCTTTGGTTGTATTGTTCTCATCTTTCTTTGTGGATGGTTTGATGATGTTCTATACTCTGTTCCCCTGCTTTCCCTCCCCTCCCTTTCTTTCTGCTCTGCCCTATTTTTTACACTGCGAACAGTGCCATTCTTTATTAAGAGAGGAGGGCGGGGGGGTGTCCGTTCAAACGATCATATCTGGTGTTCAAACGATGTTTTTACTGTTTAAACAATGAGGTCGTTCGATGTAAGCACCCCATTTTTGACCGCTTGGCAGTTTACACTCCGTCCAGACTTGTTTTCAAGTCATTTTGGGCATATTCCAATCGAAACCAATCCTCTAGGTCCAAATTCCGTCTTTCCATCGCTTCGCGGGCCTGTCAGGCCTAAATAGAGGCAAAATGACCAAAATGCCCTTAGGGGCATTGTCCTTTCTTCTTCCAATTTCAATCCCTCTCTCGAGACAATTTATTCCTCGAGACGGCCCGAGTAGCAAAACTACTCACAGAACCGTTAGAGTAGCGGAAATACTCACAAAACCATTAGAGTAGCAGAAATACTCACAAAAACGTTAGAGTAGCGGAAATACTCACAAAGTCGTTAGAGTAGCGGAAATACTCACAAAAACCGTTAGAGTAGCGGAAATACTCACAAATAGGTAGATATAGGGAATTGGTAACAATTCCCTATGTCACGACGACCGCCGTTAGAGTGGCAAAAACACTCAAAACCCAAGTCAACACCAATGTCTGTTAGCCCACTTCAGTGAAAAATGACCAAACTATCCTTTGGACCTTTTCCGGTCAAGATGACCATTTTGCCCCTAGGCATCCGAATGCCTTGGGAACCACACCGGCTCTGGGTATCAAACCGGTAATCTCCTGAGACTACTTTTTATAGTACTCTCAACCTTTCTTTATCTTTCCGGATCATTCCGAGTCAGTTCCGGCCAACCCGGTACAAAATGACCGTTTTGCCCCTAGTGGGCCAGTCTCTTTTTCCGACCACACCGGCTTTGGGTATTAAACCGGTAACCTCCTGAGACTACTTTTTATAGTACTCTCAACCTTCCTTTATCTTTCCGGATCATTCCGAGTCAGTTCCGGCCAACCCGGTACAAAATGACCGTTTTGCCCCTAGTGGGCCGGTCTCCTTCTTCTACCACACCGGCTCTGGGTATCAAATCGGTAATGTCCCGAGAATACTTTTTATAGTATTTTCAATCTTCCTTTACCTTTCCGGACCATTCCGAGTCAGTTCCGGCAAATCCGGTGCAAAATGATCGTTTTGCCCCTGGTGGGCCGGTTTCCTTTTCCGACCACGCCGGCCCTGGGAATCCAACCAGAAACCTCTGGGAACATTCTGAATAATGTTTCTAGATCTCAAGTCTTCTTCCGAAACAGTCCGATTCCGTCCCGGCAGTTTTCCAGTCCGATTGACCGTTTTGCCCCTAAAGGTTCGGTCGACCTTTCCGACACATCTTATCTTCATTTCTCAAGTCAAATACCTCCAGGACACTATTTTAAGTGTTCCTGCTCCCTTCCGGCCTTCCGGGTCATTCCCGGCTCCTTCAAATCATTCCCGGACTTTCCAGAGTCACTCCTAGTGAAGCCAAGCTAAAATTTACATGGTAGTCACTAGTACAAGCGCCCAAATCTAGTCAAAGATACGTTGCTTGCCGACCTTAAACCTTTCCTAATTGGCTGGCGCCACTAGTAGTGGCGCCAAGCCAAAAAATGGCCTGGCGCCACTCCTAGTGGCGCTAGTGTAAAGTTTGCCCTAGTGCCACTGCAACAGGCGCTAGTTTTGTCCTCCCTCTATAAATATAGAGCCTCATTCAACGTGAAAAGGGTCTGCAAACTTAACCTAAAAACCCTATATTTCGATATACAGAGCTCGAGCACCTCCTAAACCCTAGCCTCCCTAGGTTTTCCAAACCCTAGCCACCCTACACTAAACCCTAGCCTCCTATACACTCATACACTCTCCCATACACTCATACACTAGCCTTTAACCATCTTTTGAGGACTTGAAGAGCTGCTATCCAAAGCTTGAAGACAATTCTTGAAGACTGAAGGTGAAGATCAAGACAAAGACTGAAGACCGAGGATCGCACGACGCGTAAAATAAACAAGATACAAGGTAGACTCCCTATTTAATTTTCTGCACTTCCGCCCTCTCTCTTCTCTCTCCAACCCACTTGGGTTTTCTATATTTTAATCCCCCATCTCTTTCCCGCCCTTTCTTTGCATGCTTGAAACAAGGGAACTCCCGGTCCATGTGTAGGATTAGACTGTTGGAGAGTCACCATGTCGGGGGCTTTCTTCTAGTCTAACTAGAGACCACGTGGGTCCGGCCCCCTTGATTATGTGGTGAAACCTTAACCTCGTATGTTCACGACCCCAAATTGTATTGTGCATATCATAGTCTTGCATCTTCCAAAATTTGTTTTCAAAAAGTTATTTTCAAAAATCGTTTTCAAACTTGTTTTCAAAATTGCATCAAAAGCTCTTTTTCAAAAACATGTTTTCAAAATCACAATCCTAGGGTGATTCTAGCCTTTCCATGGCTAGGGTTGCTTTAGGAAAGTGTTACATTAAAAGTGACCATTTGGTCTATATTTTCAAATCTTGTTGTTTTCAAAACCGCTTTCCTAAAGTGGTTCTAGCCTTCTTATGGTTAGAATTGCTTTAGGAAAGTGAGATGTTTTTATACTTTCCAAAAACTCTCTCTCTTCAAAAATCTCTTCCTAAAACATCTCTTTTCCAACATACTTTCCTAAAACTACCCTCTTCAAAATTGTTTTCAAAAACTCCCTTCCAAAATCTATTTTTCAACTCCTTTCCAAAATCTTTTTCTCAAAATTCACTTTCTAAAATCACTCCCTAGATTTACTTTCCTAAAAAAATCTCTCCTAAAAATCTTTCCAAAAACTCCTTCCTAGGATTCCCTTCTAGAAAATCTACGTTTCTAAAAACGCACTTTCTAAAAATCCCTTTTCCTTAGAGCCTAAGTCAAGCCCTAGAACCCACAATTAGGAAACCCTAAATTTTCTTCCCAAAAACATGGTTTTCAAACTTTACCCCAAACCTAGGTTTCCAAAACCTCTTGTTTTTACATCCAAACTATCCTTGTTTCCAAAACCTCTTTTCTACGTCAAAACTATAATTTTCCAAACCTAGGGTTTCTAGAATCACCTTTTCCAAATCCTTGCTAAATCTTATCTTCCCTTTAGGAAACCGAATCAAATCCCCCCGTTTAGGAAACTAGATTCTGTCCTCCGTTTTTGGAAACAAAATCCAACCTTTCTTTTTTAGAAACCAAATCCAATCCCTTCTTAATCCAAACCCTTCCTAATTCAATTCCTTCCTAAACCATAAGTTTCCTAAACTTAAACTTTAAACCTTTCCTTAAATTTTAAAATCCAACCCTTTCCTAATTCAAATCCTTCCTAAACTTCCACTTTCCTAAATCTTAAGTTTCCAAAACTTGAACATAAAAATCTTTCCTAAACTTTAAAACTCAACTTTCAAATCTTTCCTAGTTCAACCCTTTTTCTAATTCTACCCCTTTTTCAAAATCTTTTTCAAAATCCAAGCTTTCAAATCATTCCTAAACTCAAACTTTTCCTAATCTCAAGATTTTCTAAAACTCTAAAACTTTCTAAATCTTAAACTTTCTAAATTTCAAATCTTTTCAAATTCTAAACTTTTCAAAACTTCAAAATCTTTCCAAATCTAAGACTTTTCTAAACTCAAAACTTTCTTAATTCAAACATTTCCTAAACTAAAAATTTTCCTTTTTCAAACCTTTCCTAAAAAGGAACTTTCTTATTTTCAAAACTTCCTTGTTTTCAAAACTTTCCAAAATCAAAACTTCCCTTTTTCAAACATTTCTAAATTTGAAATTTTCTTAATTCAAAATTTTCTTAATTAAAAACTTTCCTAATTCCAAAACTTTCCAAAAATGAAACTTTTCTAATTTCAAAACTTTCCTAAACCTACAACTTTCCTAATTTCGAAACTTTCCAAAAATGACACTTTCCTAATTCGAAACTTTCCTAATCTAAATTTTTCCTAAATTTCAAGTTTCCAAATCTTCCAAATCCAACATTCTAATCCAATCTTTCTTAATCTCAAGTCTTTCCTAAGTCTCATCTTTCTTAAGTCTAGGTTTTCTAAACCCCCATCTTTCCACAACCAAGTCTTTCCAAAATCCATCTTTTCAAATCAAAGTCCAATCTTTTTCTAAATTCCAATTTCAAATCTCCTTTTCTAATTTCAAATCAAATTCAATGTCCAATTCAAGTTCCTTCTTCAATCCACTCTTCTATTTTCAATCGGACTCCGGTCCGAACTACGACTGACCTGATTCCCCCAAAGGGATACGTAGGCAACCTCCATAGGTACGGTCACAATACTTTTCAAACTTTCAATTCCACCCTCATGGGTGCGGTTTTCAAAATCTTTTCAAATCTAAAATTCCAATTTCAAATTTTCTATTTCCAAATTTCTACTTTCAATTTTCAAACTTTCCAATTTCAATTCCGTCTCTCCAAATCTATTTTCAAATCAAATCAATTTCAAATTAATCCCTTTTCAAATCTACTTTTCAATTCTCTTCTATTGCACTTGCACATCATGCATCATGTTAGTTTCTTTTCAAATATTCTTTTTCAAAGTGAATAGGGTTGAACTATTAGTTAATTAAAGACTCTCATAGGTGAATCTAGGGTAGATTGACATGTAGGTACCGAAAGGGCGGGGTAGGGTGATAGCTTAGTGCGTCTTCCCTACACGTAACCAACCTCCGAACCTAGGATCACTGTTTTCGAAAGACCAAAAGGAGTTGTTTTTCTAAAAAAGGGCTAAATGTTTTCCAAAGGTTGCCAAACAACCTGTTTTTCTTAAAAACCCTCTTTTGAGGAGATATTTTCAAAATCGTTGTTTTTCAAAAACCCTAAGTGTAGTCTTCGTATTATTCTTAGTTTTTAAGTGACCTAACTCACCTTAATCAAGTTAGGTGGCGACTCCGAATCTTTTTCAAAAGCTCTTTATTCAAACCTATTTTCAATTCAAACCTAGTCGCACTCATTCTTTTAGGAGGGTGAGTTCTAACGAGAGAGTATAGCATTTTTCCCGCTTGGGTGAGTATTCCTCGAGTGTGAAAAATCTGGGCGTGACATTCGAACGATGCATTTTCATTGTATCGAACAACATTTATGATGATCTGAATCTTTAGTTCGAACTACGTGTTTGAACATTATTTTTGGGGTGGTCAAACAGTCCTTGTGCGTTGTATCGATTGACCTTAAGTAACCATTCGAACAAGCTTCGAATGGTCAGGCAGGTCTATATAAAGGGCGTTCAAAGTCATTTTCATACGTTCAAACACTCTTTCACCCTTATATTATCTTAGATTTGATTGTTCAAGCTAGCGGGACCCTGTCTAAGTGCTGACATTACGATTTTTACACTTACCGAGGTCTTGTGGAGTCAGTCTGCCTTCCTATAGGTATTCTACTTGTGCCATCCTTGTTCATTTCATTCATTTTAGTAGTTTTCCTAGTATGGCCGCTCTACCAGCCACTTATAACGTTGAACAGTTTATCAGTTAGGCAGCATTTGATGTCTTCTATCAGACCTAGAGTATTAGAGGCATTCCTCTAGAGAGGATGATGACTTTAGTAGTATTTCGAGAGGACGCATATAGATAGGAGGAGGCATTCACTACTAGGCGTGGGTCCTTCTCACATTGTTTGTTGAGCCATGTGTAGTCATGTTAGTTGCTGAGTTCATGGCTAACGTGAGTCTAATCACCATTACACTAGGGCGGCACAAGAAGATCACTTCATAGGTTCGGGGACACATTATCCAGATCACTCCCAACACATTTTGTCAGAAATATAGGATATCTAGAGTAGAGGCGGCTCAGTTTGGGCATCCAATGGAGGGGGCCCCTAATTTTGATGTCATTGCGTGTTCTTGGGACTCGATGATTAGATAGGCAACATATGCCCTCACAAGTGACCCTTCCCAGATATCAACCCCTATCTATTTTCAGCTTCCACTCACTATTACCTCTTAGGAGGCACATTAACTGTAGTGGGGAGCGAGCAACGCTTTTGTGGGCGATAGGGATTGGGAAGACCATTGATCTCCCCAAATACATGTTCTCGGTGCTTCGTCAAGAGATTGACCAGCCCAAGACTCACGAGTCCATCCCTTATGGAGCACTTCTTACTCGAGTCATAGAGGCAGCTACAGGACAGATACCAGGTTTATTGAGGGAGCCGCCGCAGTCTCCTATTGATAGATCAACAGTTCGCTGGTACCAGCTGTCTCGCCCAGATTTTTTGCACTCAAGGAAAACACCCACAAGCGGAAAAAATATTATACTCTCTCGTTAGAACTCATTCTCCAAGAAGAATGAGTGCGACTAGATTTGAATTGAAAATTGATTTAAATAAAGGGTTTTTAGAAAAAGTTTGGAGTCGACACCTAACTTGATTAAGGTGAGTTATGTCACCTAAAAATTAAGCACAATCTGAATACTACACTTAGGGTTTTTGAAAATACTTCCTTAAGAGAGAGTTTTTAAGAAAACAGGTTGTTTAGCAACCTTTAGAAAATATTTAAGCCCTTTTTTGAAAATAACTTCATTTGGTCTTTCAAAAACAGTGATTCTAGGTTCAGAGGTTGGTTACGTGTAGGGAAGACACACTAAGCCATCACCTTACCCCGCCCTTGCCGTACCTACATGTCTATTCACCCTAGATTCATCCATTAGAGTCTTCGATTAATACATGTCCAAAACTATCCACTTTAGAAAAAGAATGTTTAAAAGAATGATGCATGATATGCAATTGCAAGAAAAGAGAGTTTGAAAATATATTTGAAAAGAACTTGATTTGATTTGAAAAGAGATTTGAAAAGATAGATTTGATTTTGAAAAAAAGTTTTGGAGATTGAAAATAGAGATTTGGAAATAGAAATTTGAAATAGATCATGGAATTGGAAGCTTGGAAGAGACTAGGAAATTGGAAACTTGAAGAAGATTGTGGAATTGGAGATTTGAAAGAAGTTATGACCGCACCCGTGAGGGTTGCCTATGTATCTTTTTTGAGGAATCAGGTTAGCCGTAATTCAGCCAAAAGTCCGATAGAAAATAGAATGTTTGATTTAAAAAAGAGAATTTGATTTGAAAAAGGGAATAGAGGATTTAAAATCAAGATTGAACTTAGACCTAGAATTGAACTTAAAAGAGGATTTGACCCTTGAAAGAGAACCTAGACTAGATTTGAAAAGATAGAGTTTTGGGAAACCTAGACTTCGGAAAGATGAAATTTAGGAAAGACTTGAGGTTTAAGAAAGATTTGACTTGACTGTTGGACTTGGAAGATTAGGGAAAGATTGGATTTAGGAAAGACTTGAATTAGGAAAGTTTTGTTTTAGGAAAATTTCATTTTATGAAATTTTTCAGATTAGGAAAGTTTCGAAATAAGAAAGATTTCGTTTTAGGAAAAAGGAATGTTTTTGAAATAGGAAAGTTTTGACTTAAGAAAATTTTGGATTTGGAAAGTTTTGGAATTAGAAAGATTTGAAAAGTTAGATTTAGAAAAGAAGTAGAATTTAGAAAAGTTGGAATTAGGAAGATTAAAAAGCTTAAGGTTTAAGGAAAGATTTAAAAGTTTAAGTTTTGAAAACTTAAGGTTTAGGAAAGTACGAGATTAGGAAGGATTGGAATTAGGAAAGATTTGGATTTTGCGTCTAAGAAGAAGTATTCTGATTTTGTTTCCAAAACGAATGATTGGATCTAGTTTCCTAAATGGGAAGGTTGTATTTAGTTTTCTAAAAGGGAAGATTGGATTTAGCATGGAATTGGAAGGTGAAGTTTTGGAAATCTTAGATTTGGAAGACTATAGTTTTGATGTAGAAAATGGGTTTTGGAAACTAGGATTTAGATGTAAAAAGGAGATTTTGGAAACCTAGGTTTTGGCGCAAGAGTGGAAATCATGTTTTAAGAAAGGAAATTAGGTTTCCTAATTGTTAGCTCTAGGGTTTAACTTGGACTACACGAAAAGAGATTTTTGAAAAGTGAGTTTTTGGAAAAAGAGATTTTGTAGGAGATCTTAGAAAAGAGTTTTTGGAAAACAAATTTTGGAAAGAGAGTTTTTAGAAAGGGATTTTGGAAAAAAGTTTTTAGGAAGGAAACCTAGGGAGCATTTTTAGAAAGTAAATTTCGAAGAGAGCGTTTTGGAAAGGAATTTTTAGGTAGTTAAGTTTTTTAAGGCAATTTTTGGAAATTGGTTTTGGAAAAGGGACTGGAGAGAGATTTTAGATGCATGATCATGATATGCACAATGCAAGTTGAGGTCATGAACATACAAGGTTAAGGCTTTACTACATAATCAAGGGGGTCAAACCCACGTGGTCTCTGATTAGACTAAGAGAAACCCCCCGACACGGTGACCTTCAATAACCTAATCCTACACATGGACCAAGAAGTCGCTTGTTTTAAGCATGCAAGAAGGGGGGGGAAGAAGATGGGGGACTAGAATAAAAGAAAACCCAAATGGGTTCGGAAAGAGGAGAGGGGGGGGGGGGGGAGATTACGTAAACGTAAAAAGAAATCCCACCTTGTATCTTCTTATTTTGCTTCCTTTTATTTGCTTGTTTGCTTCGATCCTCATTTTGCTTTGCATCAGTTTTCAAAAGCTTGTCTCATCTTCGGGAGCTTCGGAATTGCAGCACTTCAAGTCTTCAATGGAGGCTTTGGAGGCTAGTGTATGAGCATATATGAGTGTATGTGAGTGTATGGGAATGTATATGGGGCTAGGGTTTGTGTATGGAGGCTAGGGTTTAGGGAGACCTAAAGAAGACTAGGGTTTAGGGAGGCTATAAGCTCTGTATATCAAAGATGAGAGTTTTTAGACTGAGTCCGTGGACTCTTTTCATGCGAGAGGAGGCTCCGTATTTATGGAAAGAGGATTGACCTAACGCTTGTTGCAGTGGCGCCAGACAAAAGTTTACATTGGCGCCACTAGGAGTGGCACCATGCCAAAATATGGCTTGGCACCACTAGTAGTGGTGCTAGTCACTTAGGAAAGTTTCAAGATCGGCAAGCAATGTATCTTTAAAATATTTAGGCACCTGTACTAGTGGCTACCATGCAATTTTTAACCTGGTTTCACTAGAAGTAACTCCAGAAAGACTGGGAAGGATTTAGAGGACCAGGAATGGCCCGGAAGGCTGAAAAGGAACAAGAACCCCTAGGATAGGGTCCCAGAGGTATTAGACTTGAAAAATGATGACGAGATTTATTAGAAGAGTTGACTGGGCCATTAGGGGTAAAACGGTCAACTGGACCAGAAAACTACCAGGATGGACTTGAAATGTCCTGAAAGAAGACTCGATGTTTGGAAACATTACTTAGAATGTCCCAGGAGGTTACTGGTTTAATACCCAGAGCCGGTGTGGTCAGAAAAGGAGACCGACCCACTAGGGGCAAAACGATCATTTTGCGTCCGGTTTACCGGAACTGACTCGGAATGATCTGAAAAGGTAATGGAAGGTCGACAATACTATAAGAGTCATTCTTAGGAGACTACTGGTTTGATACCCAGAGCCAGTGTGGCTCCTAAGGCACTGGATGCCTAGGGGCAAAATAGTCATCTTGACCAGAATGTCTCGAAATTAGCCCAAAACTAACTGGAAAGCACCTAATCATGCCGGAATGTCTTTAAGACAATCTTGGAAGGGTGGACTTACCATTCTGAGGACTTAGATACTGTCTTAAGAAATGTGCCAAAAATGGCCCCAGGAGCAGTTTGGTCATTTTTTATCGAAATGGGCTAGTAGGCACCGGTGTTGACTTGGGTTTTGAGTGTTTCCGTCACTCTAACAGTAGTCCCGTGATATAGGGGTTTGCTGGCAATTTCCTATATCGACCTATTTGCAAGTGTTTCCGTCACTTTGACGGTTGCCATATTATTAGTATTTCCGTTACTCTAATGGGTCGTTATCATTCCAGTAACTGTCTAATCTCTGGAAGCTGCTAGGTAGACTCAGCGCTTGAGAATCAACTTTCTCGAAAGGTGTGTCAAAGCGGACATTTCTACATTAGCGGGCTAACAAGCGCCAAAGGTGGATCGTTCTACCATCTCGGGGACTTAGGGTCTCGTCCCAGTCAACGCGTTTGAAAGGATTTACCGTTTTGAAGAGTTAACTCGGAAACGTGCCGAACAGGATGGATTTACCGCCTTGAGGAATCAACTTTCTCGAGGGACATGCCAGATTTAATTAGAATTGAAATTGAACTTGGAAAAATGGGGACTTACTATCTTCGAAAAGACATGCCCATTGGAATAGGACCAGACAATGCCCCTAATGGCATTTTGGCCATTTTGCCTCTATTTGGGCCCAATGGGCCCACGAATCGATCAATTTCACGAGATTAGACTTGAAAAGTTGATTTAGATTGAATACGTTCGTATAGACTTGAATACAAGTCTGGATGGACTGGAGACTACCGACCGGGTAAAAATGGAGTGCTTACACCAGTCAAATCTTCAGGCCGAGGATCAGCAGCAGGAATAGGAGGTTCCAACTCAGCCTTAGCCAGCTGATCCATTTCCAATTCTCCAGTAGATGATGGTGAGATTGGATCAGTAGGGGCAGACACTGACTCAGATTACTGAGACACTAGCTCAATAAACACAGGCGTTGCAGCAACTCAAGGAGAGAGTGGCAACCGTGGTAGTTGCTCGGGAGGCACAGATTGACCATATAGCAACACTAGAGAGACGTATTCAGTACCAGCAGATGACCATTTAGCAGTTGACCCTCCTAGTTCAGAGACAGCGGGCCGGCAGTGACGATATCCCAGACCCTTCATTTTAGAGTTTAGATACTACAGCATTTTGACATTACCATACCATGTATCTAAAACTCTGTTTTTCATTAGTGGATTGCATTTCATTTTGAGTTCATCTTGTGTATATTCCACTTAATGACATTCTCTATCTCTTGATTTAGTTGTATGATTACAGGTGTAGTATGGATGGCTTCGATTGTTACCACTTGTATCATCTATCAGAGATATGGGTTTGTATGGTCTTGGTATCATTTCCTTTTATAGTCTAGTACATTCTTTCCATATTTTTCTATATTGATGCGTAGTTTGCATGGTGGATGTGTTGACTCTTTGTTTCTGAGTACCATAACATGACTTGAGAGAGTGCTATTTAATATGAGAATAGAGGAACATGTGCTTTTATTTTGCTAAGATTGATGTATTATCTCTCTATAATTGATTTCTTATAGATTGTGCATCATTCATGTTTAAGTAGAGGGAATCACTTTATTGTGCACAATTATGATGACGAGCATCAATCTTTACTATCTCTAACATGTTCATCTTTACATTAGTGGAGATTATTACCTTGTGAGCTTTAGAGCATTTATCACCTTTTGAAGCATTTATATTTATTCAAGGATATATTCTTCACCCTCATTTGATTTAATAGCTTCATTATGTTTGTATTTGGTTTATGAGTTGAGTTTTGATCTTGATATTGACACTTGTATTCTATGAAATGCTTCGATTGTACAACTTTGGAAATGATCTTATACCCTATTCTTCTTGATAGCCATTTGTTTTCCATTACCAAACCATACATTTCCCTTGACCCTTGTTGATCTTTTACTTTTATCATTTGAAAAATGCAAAGTAATTTCTTTTCTTATATTACAAAGGGATGCCTATGTGAGAAAAAAGAATGTTAGTGAAAGCCAAAATTTGAAAAAAGAGATATTGATTTGGAGATTTCAACACAAAAGTACATCTTAAAGTATAAAAAGTAGATGTTGAAAAAAAGGGGGGCATGATGAAAGAAAAGAAGAAAAGAATGAAAATAAATAAATAAATTGATGTGAAAATATTCTAAGAAAGGGCAAGAAGTAGAGAAGAGTGTATCAAACGATTAAAAAGGAAAAGAGTTATAGTTGCTTTGCATTTATCATTTCATACCTTGATCATGCATGATTTAACTATTTACTATCTCTTTACCCTCACCCTTCATCTCTTCTACATTGATATTTACACCTTTACATGGATTAGTGATCCAAGTTATACTTTATTAAAGTTTTCAATAGAAAATAAGATATATCTTGTCAATATCTTTGAATCAATGCCTAACTATGAACATTCTTTCATGGAGCTATGCTAAAGTCAATACACTTCTATCTTTTCGGTTTTTGTAATTGGTATGTTCACTTGATGTGTCTCTTTACATTTACTCTATTGTGAGAACCATGTGGGTCTTTTAATTGAGAGTATATTCCTAGTAAGGTTTGGATCAAAGCTTTAGAAGATGGATTCATGTTTAGAGATGTTTCGAATTGAATTTTTCATCATAATATTTCACACACTTACTCGAACTTCTCTTTTGCATGGCATCTTGTAAGTGTTAAGAAGTGAGAGTAGAATGCATTGATTGAGGCTTAATTAGTTGTTATTCCTTAATCTCGTCTAAATGTTACAACTCATAAAGGGATGTCTGTAGATATCATCAATGGAAACCCTCACGAGACACTACTTGTCCACTAGAGCAACCTAGGGGTTTAAAGGCTTTATGCATAGGCTAAATGCATCCGGGACTCCTACGAAAAGGGAGATTATCTTCTTATATGTATATCCTCTTTTTCTTGTATAGATTTTACTAGGGACTAGCAAAAAGCTATGTTGGGGGAGTGATTACACTCAAAAAGTGCAATCACAATCCCCTTGTTAGTGGATTGTTAGTCTCATTTTAGGCTTATTTTAGTTTTTTAGTATAAATTGTTCTGATTGGCCTTTGTCTCTTTAGAATTGCAAGAATTGGGCGAAAGAGGGGCAAAAAGTGAGCAGAATCTGAGATGAGCGTTCGAACGACCAACATGGTGTTTGAACGGCCTGTTTGAATGAGCTTCTGACAGTGACCAGCGTTCGAACACTATAGAGCACCGTTCGAATGATGCGATGACCCAAGTTCAAATTTTAGAGATTCAGAGAGGTGCATTTTCCGTTCGAAGTAGGTTCGATAAGATTCAGAGAGCTTCATTTCCCGTTCAAAGACCATTTGACGCAAAATTTGAACATTCAGACACTGTTCGAACGACCATATAAGGCGTTCAAACTACATTTGGCATTCGAACGGTGGAATTTGGCGTTCGAATGCTTCAACTGCCTGTGCCTATATATATCAAACTTGGCCGAAAATATAGATCTTCTTCCAGTTTCTGACGTCTTTTCTGTAAATCTTAGATAGATATAGAAAGAAAGCGTATTTAGAGATTTTTCTTTGCTTTCCCTCACTTTCCTTATAGCCAAACGATAGTTTCTTTTCCAATTAATGAGAGATTTATTATTTCTAGTGCATTTGTGCATGAATTGAAGTAGCTAAACTCATCCTTGGATACAATTGCGAATATCTACCAAGGATCTTTAAGATCTTCAATGAAGGTATATAAACTTCAACGAATTATCTTATGATTTCTTCATATTCATCTCAATTGTGTTGTAAATCTATAAAAAAAACCAAGATTCATAATCCCCTATTGGTAATCTCTATGCACAATTCTTAAATTGGTATAGTTATTGCATAATGGATGATTTGCTTCTATGATTCTTAACATTGAACACAAATTCACATTCAATTGAGTATGAACTCGCATTTTTATGATTTAAATCTTCCTAATCAAAGATCTGCAGAGTGATTCCATGATTTGAGTTATCAAGTCCTCCATTGAGATATTTGTAGAGAATTGGTAGATTAAATCAATTCCATTTAAGCTAATTTAATTGCATTTAAGTCTTATATCAATTGATTTCAAATTTATATAGTATTGTTTTCTGTATTTAGTTTAGTTAATTCAATTTGCAATCACAATAATCACAACCAACATATTTTTGGTCGTATTTGTATATAGTTTTAATTTGCTAGGTGACTTTCTAATTCAATTTAATTTGTTGGTTATTTTCCCCTATGTGACTCCTAAATTAGGCTTGATCCTTATGAAAATTGACTCTGGTACTTGCCGGATTTATACTTGATTCGCACGTTAGTGCTCTTGCGGGAGGCTCGATTTCATCGCGTTTGAGAGGAGTGATTGAATTCACATGAAGGAACGATGTGTACAAAAATTATATAATATTAAAATTTTCATTTTCTTGTTCCATATATGAATGACTTGTAGTTGTTTCGCTTGGAAAATTAATTGTTGAGTATTATTATGGTTAATAAATCCCAACAAGTAAAAACAAAAGAGCAGATATATATTTTTTTATTAGAAAATTCTACTGAGGAAATAAAATCATCACTAAAATTCTTCATAAAGGAGTAGTTTGGTAAGAGATTAACAAAAGCATTACGGAACATTTTAGTGACTAGTTAATTTTCATTATGAGCATCTTTTTGTGACAAAAATTTATTCTTTGTCACTAAAGATTGTACCTTACCAACTTTTATTGCCGAAATTTTCATATTCAGTGACAAAATCAACAGTGATTTAGTGACAACAATGGCTCATAACTAACCCAAACTTCTTTTAGTGATAGAATATGGTGACAAAACACTTTTTTTTCACAATATTCTTTTAGCCATGAGTCTACAGAGACGACATTGTGACAAACAGTTTTGTCAATGAAAATGCCATTAGTGACGAATATTACATATCAATGACAAAATATTTTTGTTAGTAAAACACTTATTTCTTGTAGTGTCTGTTTATTCAACATAGACCAACACCGCATAGATTAACCAGTTGATAAGCTAAGACTATAATCATAAGGCCCCAATATGAGAATCTAGGGATAAATTATCTTTCTGCTATAGTCAAATTTTCAATGTTATGATAGCGCAAACTACTGTCACTCAAATTTAAACTTTTTAACGAGGAAACCATCTAGTATACAGAAAAGACACTAGTTATTCAACCCTTTTATTTTGCTCATAGACCTAATTTGATAAATGTAATCTCAATGCATTGCAATATTGTAGCCTATGAAGTGTTGTATTACAACTACTTAATTTTGTGACTCACATATATATGTACATTGTGATAACATTTCTTAATTTTAAGGGGCATGTACATTTCTACTACACTTTCTTCAAGATCATTGACACCAGATTATTTAAACACACAAAATATTACTTGTTTCTTTATGCATTCTACTCTACATTTCTAGTTACGATGAAATATTGTTTTTATTTTTTTTTTTATTTTGTTAGGGTGACGAAATATATTTGTGAAGAATAATCAATTAACTTTTATAATCCATTCTGTGTAAAACATATATATATATATATATCACCCAATTTTGGACAACACTAGTCAAGCCGAAAAGTATTCACCAGTCGGTTGGCCCAGTAACTTTTAATCTGTAATTGCAATTCTTGGATAAACAAACAATAGTTGTGAGGGATAGTACACACACTCTATGTCATATGTACAAAAAAGGCAATAAATACTATGTAAAAAACCTCATTTTGATCTGATCAAAACTATATGATGCTAAAATAACATGCATCTAACATTCACCCTATTAAAAATTTCTCTATTTTCAGAGTCAGAAAGCTAGAATGCAAGATGCATAATGTTCTTACAAAAAGCATATGTATTATATGATTGTTATGATATATGGATCTTGGAGACAAACACAAGATTGGTGGTGAAACATCAAACATACCCATTTCATAATTTGATCCCTCTTAACCATTAATTCACTACAAAAATAAACCCCAAAAACACTCAAAAATCGACAAAACTAGAGACGTGCGTGCTAGGCAAACTTGGTAATCGCTTAATTCACATTTAGAGAGTAGGAAGTCATAGACAATGTTATTTTAATTGGGTTTTGGTAAATGGTACTTAATTTTTACTATGGGATCAAGTCATAAGAGGTGTTGAGGTTGTACAGCGGCCGTGAGGTGGAGTCAGAATCAGCGGCATCGCAGTATCCATGAAGGACGTCCCCTTCTTCAGAGGTGAAGCCAAGGGAGCCGAGCATTGCTGGCTAACACTAGTGTTTGATGGTTTGGATGGCACTACAACAGCTAGGTCCAAGATAGGCCTCCCCGTTTAGGAAGAACCGGAGGACCTCCCCAGTGCAGGACTGGAGCTTAAACAAGGAGTCCCAACACTTAGAAGAGCCCTCTTCTTTGCCCAAATCTAGGTTTAGCCCGGTGGCAAGGGCCGACTTGAAATTCGAAGATAGTGCCATTACCATTGATACTGTCATGAGCCATGCCAGCAGAATTGTCGGAAGGAGCTTCAGAGGGTAGGCCATTGCATAGTGTGAGAGAGAGAGAGAGAGAGAGAGAGAGAGAGAGAGAGAGAGGTGTGAAGGATGTTTGAGGAGGTGTTCGAATTATATATAGATTATAGAGGAAAGCGTGAGAAGATCAAGAGACACGCATAATGGAATCCAAGTGGGAAAACCGAGAGATTTATCCACTTTGAGATTTAACTGATTAGTTGTTAGATGAAGGGTCTAACATTATTATTATTATTATTATTATTGACACTGGATACATTATATAACTAATTCATCAATTAATTTATGAAAAATGCTATTCTTTTAGAAAAATTTGTACAGAAAATCCACCAGAATGATATGGCAGTGGCATTATTTTAAGTATGAGTAATTATGATGGGTGTTTTGTTTTAAAGTGATTGGCTCTTATCCAACTACATTATTCTAGTGATAAATTTTGTATACTATGGCTAACTACTGCTAGCATATATACAGAAAAATAATAGATTCCAATAATCATACTTACCTGTGATCGTAATTATAATGATTGAGAAGGATTGTCCCAGTGTATAGAGTTGCTCCACCCGCATCTTGAGCTAAGGGTTCAATTCCCTCCCCTCCCCTCCCCTCCCTTCACAAGGCGTGATACCTAACCTCTTTAACTCCTAATTATTACTTATATATATATATATATATAGGAATGACAACTAGGTGGGTTTGGATTAAAGAACTACTACACTATCTCTGCTCCGCCATGGTAATTCCTCTCTCCATACCTGCCCCTCCCTGCCTCACCTCCGTCATATCAGTGATTTTTTCAAACATGCCATGGACAAAGTAAGAGATAAAATCACAAAAATAAGAGAAAAATCACAATAATCATATTATAATAAAATATATACATATATATATATGTATATTGAGTGCTAGCAGATGATCTAACATCTGAGAACCGTGGTCGAGATGACCCTGTTGTAGTATTGGTGAATTTGATACGAACACTGTCATCAGTGCTTTCATGAATATATTCTAAATTTTTGTTTTCGATGGTTATAGTTGGAATTTCATTGTCTAAAGTCCATTCTAATGGGAGATTAACATCTTCCCAGCGTATGGTCTTGGGAGTACTAATGTTGGAGTCACTATTCATATAAATAAGGAGTGTTTCGCCTTTTGGGCTAGTGATCCTACAACGTGGGTCTACAAGTGTAGTCATGGCTTTGAGATAGATACGGTAAATAATGGAAAAGGGATATTACGTGGTGATAAGTCATAACCAGAAGTTTTAATTTTAAGTGTGAAGACTTTGAGAATATCAGTATCTTGAAGACATACAATGTATCCGGGATAATAATCAAAATGGACGGGTCCACTATACAAACTTGTTTCAATTAGACCCAAAGTACTGTTGATAAATGTGGTGTGTCTTTTATCTTATAAAGTTAAAAGAATTGCAATATTTTGATCTTGACGAGTTAAGGGAACAACTGCTACTTGTATTAATCGTAAGTGTAAATAATTGTATTTTTATTGTTTGTATTTGTTCATAATAGCTTGACTAGGAAGACTTAGAAGTTTGATCAAATCTTTTAAGAATATCATTAAGATTATAAGGGTTATTTAGTTATGAAATATCTTGGGTAGGTTTGTCAGCAGAAGTTAAACTTTGTTTAAGTTTAAGTAAATAATCTTTTGTAACTTGAGGATCAGAAATTTTATCAATAACATCAAGAAGTAATTCTTGTTCTTTTGTAATAACATTAATAGTATGTGTGGTTGGACATTGACAATTTGTTTTTATAATTTGGTCAAGTTCAAGAGAAGAAGAAGAAGTATGAGATTCTTCTTCAGAAGAAGATTGGGATACAATTTCATCTATTTGTAATTCATCATCAAAGAGTGGAGGATTATCAGAAGCATCAGAATTTAAGAATAAATGCATAACTTATTGTTTAAGTGTTTCATCAATATCTAAAGAATTAATTTTTTGATTCATGCGACATTGATTTTTATAATGGCCAATTTTACAACATTTATAACATGTGGGAACTTTTCTTATGTGTTTAGAAACATGTTTAGGTTTAGAAGGAAAAGTTTTGACAGGAGGTTGTGTATGGGGTTTTTGGTAAAAAAATATTGGAACTTGGTTTTGGTTTCCAAAATGTGGTTCTGATACCATAAATAACCCAGGTAGTAAGCATCAACGATTTATAAGCACGCGCAAAAGGTCAACTAGATGTTGTTTGCGACTTATAACGAATAATAAATGATGGGCCCTCTTCTTCGCCCAAATCTAGTTTTAGCCGGGTGGCAAGGGCCGACTTGAAATCCAAAGATAGTGCCATTACCATTGATGATGTCATGAGCCATGCTAGCAGAATTGTCGGAAGGAGCTTCAGAGGGTAGGCCATTGCATAATGAGAGAAAGAGAGGGAGAGAGAGAGAGGTGTGAAGGATGTTTGAGGAGGTGTTTGAATTATATATAGACTATAGAGGAAAGCGTGAGAAGATCAAGAAACACGCATAATGGAATCCACGTGGGAAAACCAAGAGATTTAGCCACTTTGAGATTTAACTAATTAGTTTTTAGATGAAGGGTCTAACATTATTATTATTGACACTGGATACATTATATAACTAATCCATCAATTAATTTATGAAAAATGCTATTCTTTTAGAAAAATTTGTACAAAAAATCCACCAAAATGATATGGTAGTGGCATTATTGTAATTATAAGTAATTATAATGGATGTTTTGTTTTAAAGTGTTTGGCTCTTATCCAGCTACATTATTCTAGTGATACATTTTCTATACATATTTTCAAAAGCTATTTTCTACGTCAAAACTATAGTCTTCCAAGTCTAGGGTTTCTAAAACTTCCTCTTCTAAATCCTTGTCAAATTAAATCTTCCCTTTAGGAAACCAAATCCAATCTCTCGTTTAGAAAACTAGATCCAATCCTTCGTTTTTGGAAACAAAATCAAACCTTCTCTTTTAGAAACAAAATCCAATCCCTTATTTTAGGAAATAGGAATCTTAACCCTTCCTAGTCTAAATCTTTCCTAATTCAAATCCTTCCTAATCTTCTACTTTCCTAAATTTTAAGTTTTTAAAACTTAAACATAAAAATCTTTCCTAAATTTTAAAACTCAACTTCCACATCTTTCCTAATTCAACCCTTTCCTAATTCCATACCTTTCTAAATCTCAACTTTCCAAATCTAAATCGTTCTTAAACTTAAACCTTTCCCAACTTCAAGTGCTTTCTAAAACTCAAACTTTCAAACATTTTCTAAATTCTAAGCTTTCCTAAACTTCAAATCTTTCCAAAGCTAAAACTTTCTAACTCAAAACTTTCATACTTTCAAAACTTTCCTATTTCAAAACATTCCAAATTCAAAACCTTAGAATTTCAAAACTTTCTTAAAATGAAACCTTTTTTAATTCAAAACTTTCCTAAGTTGAAACTTTTTTAATCCAAAACTATCCTAAGTTGAAGCTTTCCTAAGTCAAAACTTTTCTAAAATGAAACTTTCCTAAACCAAAACTTTCCTAATTCGAACCCTTTCTAAATCGAATTTTTTCTAATCTTTCAAGTCCAATGTTTGAGTCAAATCTTTTCTAAAACTCTTTCAAGTGAAATCCAATCTTTTCTAAAACTCTTCCAAGTCAAGTCAAGTCTTTCTCAAATCTCAAGCCTTTCCTAAAAACTCATCTTTCCTAAGTCTAGGTTTCCTAAACCTCAATCTTTCCAAAACAAGTCCAAATCTTTCTTCCAAGTTCTATCTTTCCTAGTCAAGTCCAATCTTTCTTTTCTAAGTTCCTAAGTCTAGGTCTTTCAAAACCAATCTTTTCAAATCTTCCAATCAAAGTCCAAATTTCCTATTCTTCCAATTCCAATTCAAATTCCAACTTTAGCTCTTTTCCAAATTAACTCTTCTATTTCTAATCAGACTCTGGTCCGAACTACGACTGACATAATTCCTCTAAGAGAATATGTAGGCAACCCTCATGGCTGCGGTCACAATAATTTTCAAGTTTCCAATTCCATAACTATTTTCGAATCTCTTTTTAATGCCAATTTCAAATCTATCTTTTCAAATCTCTTTTTAAATCAAATCAATTTCTATTCAAATCTTTTTCCAACTCTCTTTTCTTACACTTGCATATCATGCATCATGTTAAATTTTTTTTTAAACATTTCTTTTTCAAAGTGGATAGGATTGGTCATTAGTTAGTTAAAGACTCTCATAGGTGAATCTAGGGTAAATAGACATGTAGGTACTGCAAGGGCGGGGTAGGATGATGGCCTAGTGCGTCTTCCGTACACGTAAACAACCTCCAAACCTAAATAACTGTTTTCGAAAGACCAAAAGGAGTTATTTTTCTTAAAAGGGCTTAATATTTTCTAAAGGTTGCTAAATAACCTGTTTTCTTAAAAACTCTCTCTTGAGGAGATATTTTCAAAATCGTTTTCCAAAACCCTAAGTGTAGTTTTCGGATTATGCTTAGTTTTTAGGTGACCTAACTCACCTTAATCAAGTTAGGTGGCGACTCTAAATGTTTTTCAAAAGCCCTTTATTCAAATATATTGTCAATTCAGACATAGTCACACTCATTCTTCTTGGAAGGTGAGTTTTAACGAGAGAGTAAAGTGTTTTTCCCGCTTGTGTGTGTATTCCTCGAGTGCGAAAAATTTGGGCGCGACATGTGTGCTCGGGGCAAACACTCTATGAGGAATTTGAAATGGATCCTCATTCCATGATTGATTTTCCAAAAGAACAATAGTTTGTTTGCATTGAGTTTTGAGAAAATATTTTGATTTGACTATGGGGTTATTAGCCACCACAGAAGAAGAAGAAGTGGGGCGAGGAGCCACCACAGAAGAAGCAGTAGAGGGGCGAGGAGCCACCACTTGTTGTTGGGGAATGGTTGTAGTTTGAGCATAGGTTTGAGATAATTGTCGAGTTTGGTCAATAAGTGTTTGGTTCTACCAATCATTGGGGGACATGGGAGGAAGTGTTTGGAGAGAAATTGGTTTTATGGCATAAGAAGCTTTGGTTTTGGGTTAAGTTTGAGCAGGGGCTTTGCTAGGATCTCGACTGGGTCTAGGAGGCATGGTGTGAATCTCCCTGTAAAAATTCTCGAGTAATAAAATCTGGAATTGAATTATTAGTACCTTTATTATAAGCGATTTTAAAATGAAAAACAAAAAGAATAGCTTGCCATCTAGCAAAGATTTGCTTAGAAGCTATATTTTGTACATCTTTAAAAATAATATTTTTGGCAGCTTGGCAATTAATACGAAGTAAAAATCCTTGATTTAATAAATCATTTTGAAATTTGGAAATACATAAAACAATTGCTAATAATTCTTTTTTAATAGTACTATAATTCTTTTGAGTAGGATTCCAGGTACTCGAGGTAAACCTAACCAATTGTTCTTTGTTATTGAGGACTTGTTTAAGAATACCACCATAACCTATATCAGAGGCATTAGTTTCAACTATTTTTAAAGCAGTAGGATTGGCTAGGGTGAGACAAGGCAGGGTTTGAACATATTGTTTAAGGGTTTGAATGATTTTAGTATGTTCATTAGACCAAGCAAGAGGGTCTTTCTTAAGACGTTGCTTGAGAGGAGCAGCAATTTGACTTAAATTAGGATAAAAGTTAGAGACATAATTGAGACTTTCTAAAAACCGTTGCAATTGATTCTTATCTTTAATTTCATCAGGAAATTTATCAGCAAATTGAATAGATCGTTCAATAGGGGTAATTATACCTTGATTAATATAATGACCTAAGAACCTGACACGAGTTTGGAATAAACTAATTTTCTTTGCAAAAAGGACTAAACCAATGTGTTTAACAATTTTGAAAAATTGTTCAAGATGTGTCCAGTGTTGAATAATAAAATTAGAAAAAATCAAAACATCATCAATATAAACAATTGTGAATTGAGAATGAGGATTGAAAATATCATTCATAATTTTTTGAAATTCAGAGGGAGCATTTTTTAAACCAAATGGCATTACATTCCATTCATAATGTCCAAAAGGTAAAGTAAATGCAGTTTTATATCGATCTTGTTCAGCTAATTGAATTTGCCAAAGCCAGATTTCATATCAAATTTTGAAAAGATTTTTGCATGACAGAGACGTTGAAAAAGATCTTTTTTAATGGGAATAAAATACTGAATCCATTGGAGGGCATCATTGAGAGGTTTATAATTGATTACTAGACAGGGAGCACCTCGTTCAATCTCAGCATTTTTATAAACATAAAAGGCAACACAACTCCATGGAAATCTACTAGGACGAATTAATTTTTTATCAAGTAAATCCTGAATTTTTTTTTTTTTTTGCAATATTCAAAAAGTTCATGGTTCATTTGGATTGGACGAGCTTTGGTAGGAATGTTGGAGTTAGAAAATTCAGAAGCATAAGGTAAAGCAACAACATGTTTGTGCTTAGACTAGAAAGCATTGGGTACATCAGAACAAACTTCTTGTTGTAATTTTGTTAAAATTTACCTATGGCTAATTGTAAAGTACCATTTTGTAAGCTACGTTCAATTTGAGTATTAATTTTTTCCTCTTTTAAAAATAATAAGTGTTTTTCTTTTTGAAGGATAAGATTGAGAGTATTATGGAAAATAGCAAAATTTTTTAAAGTATTGAGATCTTTGGCACGAGGAGGACAAACAAATGGAAAAATAATTTGATTATTATTAAGAGTAATAGTGATACCTTTAGTAGTAACTTGAAATGGTTGGAGAAGACTAAGAAAAGGAGTTCCTAATATGACTTCTCTGGAAAGGTTTTTGACAAGAACAAAAGGAGTTTTAATACACACATTATTATTGCAAATATGAGCATTAGAAAGTTTATATTGTATTTGGAGTGGAGTTCCACCAACAGCAGAGAGACATTCACGTGTTTTTTTTAAATATTTAGTTGGGATTAAACCTTCTTGAAAACAATTAAGATCGACACTAGAGTCAAAAAGGGCAATAGTATCAAATCAAAATTCTTGGTTGACAACAATAGTAATTTTGACATTCCATTTTTGATAAGAGATTGGGGAAAGTAAGAAAATATCTATAGGAGTTGGGACAATAGGTTGGCTAAAAGAAGAGAAAGAGTGTTGAAGTAATAATACTTGATTCTTAAGATTATCAAGATCAATTTTGGAAATATTATGTTCAAATTTTAAATCACGTAATTCTTTTTTGACAGAGTTGATTTCAGTTTGTAAATCTTGAATAGTTATAGCGGAAGACTTAGAAATTTGATCAAATCTTTTGAGAATATCATTAAGATTATAAGGGTTATTTAGTAATGAAATATATTGGGTAGGTTTGTCAACAGAAGTTAAACTTTGTTTAAGTTTAAGTAAATAATCTTTTTTAACTTAAGGATCAGAAATTTTATCAATAATATCAAGAAGTAATTCTTGTTCTTTTGTAATAACATTAATAGTATGTGTGGTTGGACATTGACAATTTATTTTTATAATTTTGGTCAGGTTCAAGAGAGAAGAAGAAGTGTGAGATTCTTCTTCAGAAGAAGATTGGGATACAATTTCATCAATTTGTAATTTATCATAAGAGAGTGGAGGATTATCAGAAGCATCAAAATTTAAGAATAAATGCATAAGTTGTTATTTAAGTGTTTCATCAATATCTAAAGAATTAATTTTTTGATTCATGCAACATTGATTTTTATAATGGCCAATTTTACCACATTTGTAACATGTGAAAACTTTTCTTGTGTGTTTAGAAACATGTTTAGGTTTAGAAGGAGAAGTTTTGACAGGAGGTTGTGTATGGGGTCTTTGGTAAAAAATATTGGACCTTGGTTTTGGTTTTCGAAAGAATCTACGTGCAGAAGTAGTGCGAGGTTTGCGTCGTTAAGGGGGTATGATTTGTGTGGTATTTTCAAAACCAAATTGTTAGCAAAAGGTGCCTAATTTATGTTTGGAAGTGGCTAAATCCTTTTGTAATTGTTGGTTAAGTTTGAAGTTGGTACAGAGTTCAAGACCTTGGGTTTGGATGGCATTAATTAAGTCACTATAAGTGAGTTGTTCATAAGGGACAACTCCATTGTTGTTTTCTTTGAGTTTGTCTTGGACCTTTTAAGAAAATAGTTTGGGAAGACCATCTAAAAAATTTTCTTTCCAATATGTTTGACGGCAATCATCACGTAACATAACTTTAGTTAAGAAAACATCTTTATACCAACGAAAATCTTGAAGTTTTGGACATCGAAGATTATTGAGGATTTCAGAGGTAACAGCTTG
>CM065385.1:17760000-17775000 GCA_033060915.1 Euryodendron excelsum
CAATCTAAGAGGGGGGTGAATTGGGTTTATTAAAAGTTAAAGCAATTAATATCAATTAAAATTAACCTAATTAATGAAACAGTAGTTCAAGATATATGCAATGCAATGTAGACAACAATGAAATGAAAACAGAGCACAAGAAAGCACACTAAGATCCCCAAGATTTCACCCCAAGATCCCCTTGAAGTCTCCTTCTACTATGCAATCTCCAATTACAAAGTAGATGTTGATTTACAAAGTGCTCAGCTCACTTTTACACAAGAACTCATTCTTAAGTTCTTCGAGCCACCAAGTGATTTTGTCCAAGATTCACTTCAACTTACAAATGTTTTTCCTTTACAAGAGAACACTCCAACTCTCGCTTAAAAGTATATGAAGGATATACAAACGAAATACAAGCTCTCTATGAAGAGTGAATGGGAATTGAATAGCTCACTAACTACCAACTTGAAGACAAAGAGAATTTTTAGATTTTTCAGCTCAATCAATCAGTGAATGTTATATCTTTTTTTGTCCATAAATGCATTTGGAAGCTTATATATAAAGCCCTGGATTAATTTCACCTGTTGGAGGTTGTTAGAGCTTCATTAAATGCGCGCCCACTTCAATATAACATTTAAAAATATAGTCGTTGGTCTCCAAGTGTCGACGCTTGATTTCCATGTGTCGACACATCAAGTTTGCATTTCTCAGAATTTGTCCACTATCTTCATGTATCGACACATCAAACCCATATGTCGACACATCACCCAGAGACTGTACTTCATGCTTTTCTTGATCAGTTTAACTTCAAATAATCTGGAGATATTCTTCAGGCACAATTAAGATCTTCAAGGAGTCTTCCCTTTGGGATATGATGATAGATCAAAGTCTTCAATCCTTCAAAGATGTCTTCCATTTACTTTGGATTGAATTTTTTTCTTTTGATAATCGTATTTTCTTTGTTGCCAACCTACCAAATTCCTTTTCATCAATGTCGAGCTTCTCTTCTTAATGTCGAGCTCTTTTCATTTGCGACTAACGTTCTTTTCATCCTTGTAGAACTTCATATACATTATGCCGATTTTTTCTTCTTTAGGATCACTTTATTAGAACCTTGATGAAGTCTACTCTTGAACACTCTTAATGCATATCAACAATCTTGAATTTTCACAACCCTAATTAAGTCATCATTTGAATTCTTTTGTAGAGATTTTTGCAAACATGATGAATTCTCTTTTTTAACGCCTTTAATCTCTTTGAATTCAAGTCATCTTTATTTAGTCTTTTCATACTTAATAAAGTCTTCCTTCGAGCACCTTCAATCTCTTCGAATGCAAATCATCTATTTGAAGTTTGAATGGGTGCAATTGCTCTGTTTTGAAGGCTTGACTTTTGGTGCATTGCTTGAACTTGTAAATGTTGTGCATTCATTTTGATATAAATTAGACTTTAAGTCTAAATTATAATCTTTATTATTTTGTACACTAATTAAATGTATTAGTAAACTAATACAAGGTTTAGTTATCATCAAAATCAAAGCGTAGAGTCAACAATCTCCCCCTTTTTGATGATGACAAAACTTTTGCAAAAACAGGCATTATAAGATAAAATGGAATGAATAGAATCAAATTTCTTATTAGAGAAAACTCCCCCTTTGTTTTTCAATTGATGCTTCTAAGACAAAAATATCTTTGTGTTTGTTTGATTAGTAAAAAATAGATCTCAACTTTCAAAAAGTATTAGACAATGCCAAAACAAGTTGAGGGGTTGAGGGAAAAAAAAATTCCTTCATCATGTTACTCACCCTAAGAACATGCTCTATAAGGTTTCATAGGCTATATCATGCAACTTTCATCGTTCATTATTTTCATTCTTCGCAGTTTAGTTCTTCTTTCCATTTTACTTCTTCTCCCTTTTTTTGTCAATTCATCAAAAAGAGAAAAATAAATTGATAACAAAGACAAGTACAATAAAAAAAAAATCTGATAACAAGATAAATTCTATAATTAGGGAAATAAACAAAGCAATCAATCATCAAAGCATCAAGCTGGCACAATAATATAGTCATATTTCATTCAAAAAGATATTACAAACGATAATCATAAAAAGTTACAAGAGAATTTTGGTCTTGGAGAATGACATTTCATCCTTTAACAGACTATGCAAGTGCAAAATGAAAATGCAAGGGAAAAATTAAAAAGTAAACAAAAGATGTAGAGGGAGAAAGGTATGGAGAGGAGAGGCTGGTGGTGAGGGGATTAGAACAAGTGGATTAGAGGTAGGGTTGGAAGGACCAGGTCTGTATCTCGACCTTAGACTATATCTTAGTCTTCTCAAAGCTGTAAAGACAAGCACAATAGATATGGCTTTCTTGGTTTGACCAGTTCCCTTACTTCTATCATCAAAAATGCTATCCTCATACTCATTCTCTGTGTCGTCTTCTGTGTCCATGTCTGAACCTTCTTTTTTATCCTTTTCTTCTTAGTTTTCTGTTGGAGAAACATTCCTAGTTTCTTATGCTGCTGGCTCTTCTTCTTCACTGGCGTCTTTTTTTTCTTCTTCCTCTTCCTCAACAGGAATTCCTTGACCTTTCTTCAAAAGATTTACATTTTTCTTAAGATTCTTTAACTGTTTCAACCCACTATCAAGTTTCTGGTTTATGTTGTGGATCATATCCATGAGATTTCTCAAGAATTCTTTAACTTGGGTGGCCTTTAGATTTTGCTAAGGGTGTCCTAGGTCCAAAGACAGATGCTCTACCATGGAGAGTGCTACCAGATGTAACTTTTGAAGATCTGGGAACCCATTGGCCATTCACTTTCTTATACCCCATCCTGCCAGTGTATACTTGTTGTATTCATCACTATAGGGGTTAGGTTTTCTGTAATTTTCATTGAGTAGGTCTACTTGAAAGTGCTTGAAAATCTTGGTGAGTAATATACCATAAGGTAGGTTTTTGGCAGAAATGGTGGAGGTATAGGCCATGTTTGTGAGGATATAGTAGGCAATATCAATTTTAATGTTTGTCAGGAAAGCCCATAGGAAGAATAGGTCTTTTTCACTCAAATGCTCAAAACTTCCAACTTTGGGTAAAAATATTTTGGAGACAAAGTGGTGTACCAACCTTAATTCTACTAGTAGGTCATTGGCTACAAGTTGGGTGGTTTCAGGCAAATCTTGACCATAAAGGACGTATAATTGTTCTTTTCTGGTTATGTTCTCAAAATACATTTCTCCACCATATCTGGTTCCCATAATTTCAAATAGAGTGTACTCATTTAGGGTAATCTGTACCCCCTTCACATAACTAGTCAATTCCACACTTTCAACATTCTTCAATAGATTTGACTAGAAGCGCATAACCAAATCAAGGTATACATTCTCTCGAATCACAATGTAGGATTTTCATCCCAAGCTTGTAAGGGTGTGAGGAATTTCAAAGTTCTCATTCTCAAAATACTGATAGTTAATCCATCGTCCAACCAGAACTTTACAAAGAGAGAAAGTGTTGAGAAACCTGTCTTAAGGTATTTCGTCTCTAAAGTGTATAGTATCCCAGTCATCGTGATTTGACAAACTTCCTTCAACTGACTCTTGTGTTAGTGTTCCAATCCTTTGCCATTTTTGGCTTCTAGTAGAAGACCTCGTAGGGTTTTATTGCTTTTGTTCGATTTTGGGAGCCATTTTGATAGTCTGAAGCTTGGAGAAAGATAAAGAGATTTGGGGCGGACGGTTAGGTTTTGTGAGAGAGAGATTGAGAGGGAATAGGTTTGGGTTGTTAGAGAGATTGGAGGAAGGTTTGTGATGATTTATAGGTGACGGTTGGATTTTGTTGCAAATAGAGTGAGTGGGAGAGGAACAGAGCTTTGAGAGAAAAAGTTCAAACGTGGGTAAAAGTGTTTGTGAAGTGGGCTGTTATAAAATATATAGACCCGACTCATGTATCGACACATGAACTTGATGTGTCGACATATGTAACCAGACTGAGTCATATTGAGTGCAGGTGAATCCAGGAGATGGTTTTCCAATAGGGAGTGAGAATATTTTCTATTATGAGTCATGCAATGAATTATGAGAGCAAACAATATAATTCATACAATCAACAATTTGTTGACAAATAATATGAAGATTACAAATAAAACATAAATAATGCAAATATCACTCAATTTTGACCAAAAATCATGACATGGGATCACTCATTCCCAATTTTCTTTTTATCATACAAAACATATCTTCACTCAATGGCTTTGTAAAAATATCAGCTAATTGCATGTTTGTACTAATAAAATCAAGTTCAATATCACCCTTTTGCACATGATCTCATAGAAAATGATATCTAATTTCAATATGTTTTGTGCGAGAGTGTTGAATGGGGTTCTTAGTCAAGTTTATAGCACTAGTATTGTCACATTTAATAGGAACATGATCAAACAAGATACTATAATCTTCTAACTATTATTTAATCCATAACACTTGAGCACAACAACTACCAGCTGCTACATATTCAGCTTCAGCTGTGGAGAGAGTAACTGAATTTTGTTTCTTGCTATACTAAGAAACAATTATGTTGCCTAGGAGTTGGCAAGAGTAACTTGTGCTCTTCCTATCAACTTTGCTCTCCACATAGTCAGCGTCAATATAAGCATAAAAGATGTACCTTTTGGATACCTGTCGCGCCCAGATTTTTTGCACTCGAGGAATACTCACCCAAGCGAGAAAAATGTTGTACTCTCTCGTTAGAACTCACCCTCCTAAAAGAATGAGTGCGACTAGGTTTGAATTGAAAACTGGTTTGAATAAAGGGATTTTGAAAAAGATTTGGAGTCGCCACCTAACTTGATTAAGGTGAGTTAGGTCACCTAAAAACTAAGCATAATCCGAAAACTACACTTAGGGTTTTTGAAAAAAACGATTTTGAAAATATCTCCTCAAGAGAGGGTTTTTAAAGAAAACAGGTTGTTTGGCAACCTTTGGAAAACATTTAGCTCTTTTTGAAAAATAATTCCTTTTGGTCTTTGAAAACAGTGATCTAGGTTCGGAGGTTGGTTACGTGTAGGGAAGATGCACTAAGCTATCACCCTACCCCGCCCTTTCGGTACCTACATGTCAATCTACCCTAGATTTACCTACGGGAGTCTTCGATTAACATATGTTCAATCCTATTCACTTTGAAAAACAATGTTTGAAATAAATATGATGCATGAGATGCAAGTGCAAGATAAGAGAATTAAAAAAAAATTGATTTGGAAAGAAATTGATTTGATTTGAAAAAGATTTGAAGTGATAGAATTGAAATTGGAAACTTTGAAAACTTAGAAATAGGAATTTGAAAATAGAAATTTTGAAATTGAATTTTGAAAATTGATTGGAATTTGAAATTTGAAAATATTTTGGAAACCGCACCCACGAGGGTGGAAGTGAAAGTTTGAAAAGTGTTGTAACCGCACCTATGAAGGTTGCCTACGTATCCCTTTGGAGGAATCAGGTCAGTCGTAGTTCGGACAAGAGTCCAATTGAAAAGAGATTGATTCGAAGAGAGAGATTGGATTGGAAGAAAGAGATTGAATTGAAAATTTAATTTGATTTGAGATTGGAAGAGGAGATTGAAAATTGAAATTGAGAAGATTCGATTTTGATTTGAAAAGATAGATTTGGACTTGTTTTAGAAAAGAGAAGGTTTAAGAAAACCTAGACTTAGGAAAGGAAAGAGACCTAGGAAAGATTTGACTGGGCTTGGAAGATTTGGAAAGATTGGATTTTAGGAGATGTTCGAATTCAGAAAGGTCTGATTTAGAAAAGTTTCGAATTAAGAAAGTTTCGTTTTTGGAAAGTTTTGAAATTAGGAAAGTTTTAGGTTTAGGAAAGTTTTGAAATTGGAAAGTTTCGAGTTCAGAAAGTTTTCGAAAAAGGAAAGGTTTTCAGATCAAGAAAGTTCCCAAATTAGAAAAGTTTTGAAAATCGGAAAGTTTTGAATTTAGAAATGTTTTGAAAAAAAAAAAGGAAGTTTTGAATTTGGAAAGCTTTGAAAACAAGGAAGTTTTGAAAATAAGAAAATTTCGTTTTAGGAAAGGTTCGAAAAAGGAAAGTTTTCAGTTTAGGAAATGTTTGAATTATGAAAGTTTCAACTTAAGAAAGTCTTAAATTAAGAAAGTTTTGAATTTAGAAAAGTCTTAGATTTGGAAAGATTTGAAGTTTAAGAGAGTTTAGAATTTAGAAAGTTTTAGGTTTAGAAATATTCAACTTAAGAAAGTTTCAAATTTAGAAAGTTTTGAATTTAGGAAGCTTAGAATTTTAGAAAGATTTGAAATTTAGAAAGTTTTAGAGTTTGAATTTTAGAAAGTCTTGAAATTAGGAAAGGTTTGAAAGCTTATATTTGAAAAGTTAAGATTTGAAAAGAGGGTGGAATTAGGAAAGGGTTGGATTAGGAAAGATTTTTATGTTCAAGTTTTGGAAACTTAAGATTTAGGAAAGTGAAAGTTTAGGAAGGATTTGAATTAGGAAAGGTTTGGATTAGGAAGGGATTAGATATAGTTTCTAAAAGAGAAAGGTTGGATTTTATTTCCAAAAACGAAGGATAGGATCTAGTTTCCTAAATGGGGAGATTTGATTCGGTTTCCTAAAGGAAAGATAGGATTTGGCAAGAATTTGGAAAAGGAGATTCTAGAAACCCTAATTTTGAAAAATTGTAGTTTGGGCTTAGAAAATAGGTTTTGGAAACACGTATAGTTTTGATGTAAAAAACGAGAGATTTTGGAAACCTAGGATTGGGGCAAGCTTTGAAAATCATGTTTTTTGGAAAGAAAAATTAGGGTTTCCTAATTGTGGGTTCTAGGGCTTGAATTGGACTCTAAGCAAAAAGTTTTTGGAAAGTGCATTTTTGGAAACGAAGGTTTTCTAGAAGGGAATCCTATGGAGGAGTTTTTGGAAAGTGAATTTGGAGAGGGAGTTTTTGAAAAAAGATTTTAGGAAAGAGGGAGTTTTGGAAAGTGTGTTTTTAGAAACGTGTTTTTTGGAAAGAAGATCCTAGAGGAGAGTTTCTAGAAGAAAAGTTTTGGGAAGAGAGTTTTTAGAAAGATTTTTGGAGAAAATTCTTAGGAAGGTGAATCTAGGGAGTATTTTTAGAGGGTGAATTTTGAGAAAAAGGTTTTGGAGAGGAGTTGAAAAAAAGAGTTTTGAAAAAAATAGATTTTGGAAGGGAGTTTTTGAAAAACAATTTTGAAGAGGAGAGTTTTAGGAAAGTATGTTGAAAAAGAGATTTTTTAGGAAGAGATTTTTAAAGAGAGTTTTTAGAAGGTGTAAAAAACATCTCACTTTCCTAAAATAATTCTAGCCATAAGAGGACTAGAACCACTTTAAGAAAGTGGTTTTGAAAACAAGGTTTGAAAATATAGACCAAAAGGCCACTTTTAATATAACACTTTCCTAAAGCAACCCTAGCCATGGAAAGGCTAGAATCACCCTAGGATTGTGATTTTGAAAACATGGTTTTGAAAAAGAGCTTTTGATGCAATTTTGAAAACAAGTTTGAAAATGATTTTCGAAAACAACTTTTTGAAAACGAATTTTGGAAGATGCAAGACTAGGATATGCACAATGCAATTTGGGGTTGTGAACATACAAGGTTAAGGCTTCACCACATAATCAAGGGGGCCGGACCCACGTGGTCTTTGGTTAGACTAGAAGAAAGCCCCCGACACAGTGACTCTCCCATAGTCCAATCCTACACATGGACCCGGAATCCCCTTGTTTCAAGCATGCAAAGAAAGGGGGGGAAAGAGATGGGGAATTAAAATAGAGAAAACCCAAGTGGGTTGGAGAGAGAAGAGAGAGGGGGGAGTGCAAAAAATTAAAGAGAAAGCCTACCTTGTTTCTTGTTTATTTTGCGCGCCGCGCAGTCTTCGATCTTCGGTCTTCGGTCTTTGGTCTTGATCTTCACCTTCAGTCTTCAGGGATTGTCTTCAAGCTCTGGATGGCTGCTCTTCAAGTCTTTAGAGAGTGGTTGAAGGCTAGTGTATGAGTGTATGGGGGAGTGTATGAGTGTATAGGAGGTTAGGGTTTGTGTATAGTGGCTAGGGTTTGGGAAAACCTAGGGAGGCTAGGGTTTTAGAAGTGCTCGAGCTCTGTATATCGAATTGTAGGATTTTTAGGTTAAGTTTACAGACCCCTTTCACGTTGAACGAGGCTCTGTATTTATAGAGGGAGGACAAGCCTGGCGCCTGTTGCAGTGGCGCCAGGGCAAAATTTATACTAGCGCCACTAAGAGTGGCGCCAGGCCATTTTTTGGCTTGGCGCCACTGTTAGTGGCGCCAGCCATTTAGGAAACAATTAAGGTCGGCAAGCAACGTATCTTTGACTAGATTTGGGCACCTGTACTAGTGACTACCATGTAAACTTTAGCCTGGCTTCACTAGGAGTGACTCCGGAAAGTCCGGAAATGATTTGAAAGAGCCGGGGATGACCCGGGAGGCCGGAAAGGAGCAAGAGCACTTAAAATAGTGTCCTGGAGGTATTTGACTTGAAAAGTGAGGATTGAATGTGTCGGAAAGGTTGACCGAGCCTTTAGGGGCAAAACGGTCAATCGGACCGGAAAACTGCCGGGACAAACTCAAACTGTCCCGGAAGAAGACTTGGGATCTGGAAATATTATTTAGAATGTTCCCAGAGGTTGCCGGTTTGATTCCCAGGGCCGGCGTGGTCGAAAATGGAGACCGGTCCACCAGGGGCAAAACGGTCATTTTGTATCGGGTTTGCCGGAACTGACTCGGAATGGTCCGGAAAGGTAAAGGAAGGTCGAGAACACTATAAAAAGTATTCTCGGGACATTACCAGTTTGATACCCAGAGCCGGTGTGGTCGAAGAAAGAGATCGGCCCTCTAGGGGCAAAACAGTCATTTTGCACCGAGTTGGCCAGAACCAACTCGGAATGGTCCGGAAAGGTAAAGGGAGGTTGAGAACACTATAAAAAGTATTCTCGGGACATTACCGGTTTGATACCCAGAGCCGGTGTGGTTCCCGGGGCGTTCGGATGCCTAGGGGCCAAATGGTCATCTTGACCGAAAAGTCTCGAAAAAGGTCCCAAGGGTAGTCTGGTCATTTTTCATCGAAGTGAGCTAAAAAACATGGGTATTGACCTAGGTTTTGAGTGTTTCCGCCACTCGGACGGGATTGAGTATTTCCGCTACTCGGACGGGGTTGAGTATTTCCGCTACTTGAACGGGGTTGACGATTTGAGAGTATTTCCGCTACTCGGACGGGGTTGATGATTTGTGAGTATTTCCGCTACTCTAACGGCTTTGTGAGTATTTCCGCTACTCTAACGGTTCTGTGAGTATTTCCGCTACTCTAACGGTTGAGTATTTCCACTACTCTAACGGTTCTGTGAGTATTTCCGCTACTTTAACGGGTCTGTGAGTATTTCCGCTACTCTAACGGGTCTGTGAGTATTTCCGCTACTCTAACGGTTCTGTGAGTATTTCCGCTACTCTAACGATTGTGTGAGTAGTTTTGCTACTCTAACGGTTTTGTGAGTACTTCCGCTACTCTAACGGTTGAGTATTTTCGCTACTCGGATGGCTCTGTGAGTATTTTCGCTACTCTAACGGTTCTGTGAGTATTTCTGCTATTCTAACGGCTTTGTGAGTGTTTCCGCCACTCTGACGATTTTGTGAGTGTTTCCGCCACTCTGACGGTTTTGTGAGTAGTTTTGCTACTCGGACTGTCTCGAGGAATAAACTGTCTCGAGAGAGGGATTGGAAAGGGGTCTTACCGTCTCCGAAGAGACGTGCCTAGATTGGAACCGTCTCGAGGAATAAACTATCTCGAGAGAGGGATTGGAAAGGGGTCTTACCGACTCCGAAGAGACGTGCCTGGGTTCTGAGTGTTTCCGCCACTCTAACGGTGTGAGTGTTTCCGCCACTCTGATGGTTTGGTGAGTGTTTCTGCCACTCTGACGGTTTTGTGAGTGTTTCCGCCACTCTGACGGTTTTGTGAGTGTTTCCGCCACTCTCACGGTTTTGTGAGTGTTTCCGCCACTCTGACGGTTTTGTGAGTGCTTCTGCCACTCTGACGGCTTTGTGAGTGTTTTCGCCACTCTGACGGTTTTGTGAGTAGTTTCCGCCACTCTGACGGTTTTGTGAGTGCTTCCGCCACTCTGACGGCTTTGTGAGTGTTTCCGCCACTCTGACGGTTTTGTGAGTAGTTTTGCTACTCGGACCGTCTCGAGGAATAAACTATCTCGAGAGAGGGATTGGAATTAGAATAAGAAAGGACAATGCCCCTAAGGGCATTTTGGTCATTTTGCCTCTGTTTGGGCCTGACAGGCCCGCAAAGCGATGGAAAGACGGAATTTGGACTAGAGGATTGGTTTCGATTGGAATATGTCCATAATGACTTGAAAACAAGTCTGGACGGAGTGTAGACTACCGAGCGGTAAAAAATGGGGTGCTTACAATACCATAATCCAAGATTAGATGTGTGCTTAAAATAACGAAAAATTCTTTTCACAGCAATCACATGAGATTCTTTAGGATTTGATTGAAATTGAGCACACAAGCAAATACTAAACATTATATCTGGCCTACTAGCAGTTAGATATAATAAAGAACCTATCATGCTTCTATAAAGCTTAGTGTCTACTGACTTACCTTTCTCATTGCTATCCAATTTTGTTGTAATACTCATTAGAGTACTTATAAGCTTTGCATCTTCCATACCAAATTTCTTGATCAAGTCCTCGATATATGGTGTGCTGTCGCAGGCAACCAAAAATAAAACCTATACCCCTAAAAACACAAATATGTACTAATGCGGGTAAGGATCGTTCCCACGGAAAATGTCCAGCCTAGTTTTATGCTATGTGAACAAGGAGGGGGGTTTTAGGTATAATGAAAATAATTCTAATAAAAATAACTACAGAACAATTCAGATTAAAGTATAGAAATCAATCAAAAGAACAAACCTTGGTCTAAGTCAACATCCATCATCGGAATTATATAACTAATCATCAATGCACACATATATCAATTCACACTTTAAATATTCACCGTTGGAATTATTTTCCTATCTCTCCTTAATCGTAGTTAATCAGAAAACATGCGATCTCATTAACCCTAACTATTAAACAACCCCAGAGAAGTACACAAGGTTGAATCTTGTAGTAGCCTTAAGAATTAGAGAGATCGATGAAACTAAACAATACAAGCACAAGCGGTTGTATTTAATTTAGTCAAGCGTCCTTCTTAAGATCTAATAATTCTTGATGCAACAAATCATTAAATCTTAGTTGCTTCGCCAATTAGAGGAATCAAATAATTACGGATTTGATATCTAACCCAGCAGTAGATTGCAACGAATAATAAACTAGTAGGCCTCCTAGTAATTAAACAAGACAATCATGAAAATAGGCATAGAAGAACATCCAATACTCAAAGCATAAATCAAATAATGAAAACAAATTAGATCTCACAGTTTAATTCTAATTCTGAGGCTTGTGTTTCCTTCGACCAAGATTCAAAGTTTAGCCATGCAGGGTGTCGTGCCCAGATTTTTTGCACTCGAGGAATACACACACAAGCGGAAAAAATATTGTACTCTCTCGTTAGAACTCACCCTCCTAGAAGAATGAATGCGACTAGATTTGAATTGAAAATAGATTTGAATAAAGGGCTTTTAGAAAAGATTTGGAGTCACCATCTAACTTGATTAAAGTGAGTTAGGTCACCTAAAAACTAAGAATAATCCGAAGACTACACTTACAGTTTTTGGAAAAGGTTTTGAAAATACCTCCTCAAGAGAGGGTTTTTAAGAAAAGGATTGTTTAGCAATCTTTGAAAAATATTTAGCCCTTTTTAGAAAATAACTCCATTTTTGGTCTTTCGAAAACAATGATCTAGATTCATAGGTTAGTTAAGTGTAGGGAAGACGCACTAAGCCATCACCCTACCCCGCCCTTTCAGTACCTACATGCCTATTTATCCCAGATTCACCTATGAGAGTCTCCAACTAACTATTGTTCAATCCTATCCACTTTGAAAAAGAATGTTTGAAAAAGACATGATGCATGATATGTAAGTGCTAGAAAAGAGAATTGAAAAATTGATTTGGAAAGAAATTGATTTGATTTTAGAAAAGATTTGAAAAGATATATTTGAAATTAGAAAGTTTTAGAATTTGGAAATTGAGATTTGAAAATAGATTTTTGGAATTGGAAATTGAAAATAGAACATAAAATTGGAAACTTGAAGAAGATTGTAGAATTGGTGATTTGAAAGAAAGTTGTAGAATTAGAATTTGAAAAATGTTGTAGAATTTGAGATTTGAAAAATGTGGAGACCGCACCCATGAGGGTTGCCTACGTATCCTTTTGGAGGAATCAGGTCAGTCGTAGTTCGAACAGCAGTCCGATAGAAAATAGAAGGTTGGATTAGAAAAAGAGATTGAATTGAAAAATGGATTTGATTTGAACTTAGAATAGAAGATTGAAGATTGAATTTAGAATTTTGGAATTGAAAATGTTGGAAAGATAGAACTTGGAAGAAAGATTTAGACTTACTTTGAAAAGATGGAGGTTTAGGAAACCTAGACTTAGGAAAGATAGGATTTAGGAAAGACTTGAGGTTTTAGGAAGATTTGACTTGACTCGGAAGAGTTTTAGAAAAGATTTGACTCAAACGTTAGACTTGGAAGATTTAGAAAAGATTAGATTTAGGAAAGGTTCAAATTAGGGAAGTTTCAAAATAGGAAAGTTTCGTTCTAAGAAAGTTTCATTTTAGAAAAAGTTTTGGATTAAGAAAGTTTCGAATTAGGAAAATGTCATTTTTGGAAAGATTTCGAATTGGAAAAGTTTTCGAATTAGAAAAGTGTTGGATTAAGAAAGTTTTGAAATATGAAACAATTCATTTTAAGAAAGTTTTGAAAGTGGAAAGTTTTGAATTTAGAAAGTTTCAACTTAGGAAAATTTTGAATTAAGAAAGGTTTTAGATTTAGAAAGATTCGAAGTTTAGGAAAGTTTAGAATTTTGGAAAGATTCAAAATTGGAATGTTTAGAATTTAAAAAGATTTAACTTAAGAAAGTTTCAAATTTAGAAATTTTTGAATTCGGAAAGATTTGAAATTTAGAAAGTTTAGGATTTATAAAGTTTTAGAGTTTGAGTTTTAGAGAATCTTAAGATTAGGAAAGGTTTGAGTTTAAGAAAGATTTGAAAATTTAGATTTGGAAAGTTAAGATTTGAAAAGGGGTAGAATTACGAAATAGTTGAATTAGGAATAGTTGAGTTTTAAAATTTTGGAAAGATTTTTATATTCAAGTTTTGGAAACTTAAGATTTAGGAAAATAGAAGTTTAGGAAGGATTTGAATTAAGAAAGATTAGAATTAGGAAGGGATTGGATTTTGTTTCTAAAAGAGAAAATTTGATTTTGTTTCCAAAAACAGAGGATTGGATCTAGTTTCCTAAACGAAAAGATTGGATTTGGTTTTCTAAAGGGAAGATTTTGATTTGACAAGGATTTGAAAAAGGGAGTTTTAGAAATCCTAGATTTGGAAGTGTATAGTTTTGATGTAGAAAACAGGTTTTGAAGTGAAAAGGGAGATTTTGGAAACCTAGGTTTTAAGGCAAGTTTGAAAATCATATTTTTGGGAAGGAAAATTAGGGTTTCCTAATTGTTAACTCTAAGGCTTTGACTTAGGCATCAAGAAAAGGGATTTTTGGAAAGTGCGTTTTTGGAAACGAAGATTTTTAGAAGGGAATCCTAGAGAGGAGTTATTGGAAAAAAAAAATTTGGGAAGAGAGTTTTTTTTTTAAATATTTTTGGTAGAAGATTGTTGGAGAGAGTTTTTGGAAAAAATTTTAGGAAGCTTTTTTTTTAAAAAGTGGATTTTGGGGAGAGTATTTTAGAGAGAGTTGAAAAGAGAGTTTTTGAAAATAACTTTAGAAAGAGGAGTTCTTGAAAAACATGTTGAAAAAGAGGATTTTAGAAAGAGAGACTTTTGAAAAGAGAGTTCGGGAAGTATAAAAACATCTCACTTTCCTGAAGCGATTCTAACCATAAGAAGGTTAAAATCACTTTCAGAAAGTGGTTTTGAAAACAACAAGATTTGAAAATATGGACCATAAAAGTCACTTTAAATGTAACACTTTCCTAAAGCAACCCTAGCCATGGAAAAGCTAGAATCACTCTAGGATTGTGATTTTGAAACAAGTTTTGAAAAAGGAGATTTTGATGCAATTTTGAAAACGAGTTTAATGCAAATTTTGAAAACGAGTTTGAAAATGATTTTGGAGAGATGCAAGATCATGTTATGCACAATGCAAATTTGAGGTCGTGAACATACAAGGTTAAGGCTTCACCGCATAATCAAGGGGGCCGAACTCACGTGGTCTCCGATTAGACTAAAAGAAAGCCCTCGACACAGTGACCCTCCAGTAGTCTAATCCTACACATGGACCGGGAGTTCTCTTGTTTCAAGCATGCAAAGAAATGGGGGAAAGAAATGGGGGATTAAAATAGAGAAAACCCAAGTGGGTTAAGAGAGAGAAGAGAGAGGGGGAAGTGCGAAAACGTAAAGCGAAAGCCTACCTTGTCTTGTTTATTTTACTTGGCTTTGCGCGCCTTGCCTTTCTTCGGTCTTCATCTTGATCTTCGTTTTCAATATTCAAAAGTTTGTCTTCAATCTTCAAGGCTTCAGTTTGCAGCACTTCAAGTCTTCAAAGGAGGGTTGGAGGCTAGTGTATAAGTGTATGAGAGTGTATAGGAGGCTAGGGTTTAGTGTATGGTGGCTAGGGTTTGGAAAACCTAGAGAAGCTAGGGTTTAGGGGGGTTACGAGCTCTGTGTATCAAAAATTAAGGTTTTTAGACTGATTTTGCAGACCTCTTTCACGCTGGAGGAGGCTCTGTATTTATAGAAATAAGATAGACCTGGCGCCTGTTGCAATGGCGCCAGGCCGATTTTCCTCTTAGCGCCACTACTAGTGACGCCAGCCAATTAGGAAACTATTAAGGTCGGCAAGCAATGTATCTTT
>CM065385.1:17782500-17940000 GCA_033060915.1 Euryodendron excelsum
AGAGTTGGACACATATCGGTTGGATGCCTTGCTACTGAACAAATCCCACAAGCTTTCGTCATTTGCATATTACCTACAGCCATTTATTGAACAAGAGAAGCCAGACTCGCAATTTGTTGTTCAAGAGAGGAAATATTTACCTCATTAACATGCTTAGGTGAGGGGTAAAGCCTAATGCCAAATTGTTGAGAATTCGCCACCATATTTGCAATTAGGTTTCTCGCGGCATTGAGAGTTTTATCCACCAAAGCTCCTCCACTAGCAACATCAATCATGCTCCTATCAATGGGCAAAAAGCCCTCATAGAAATACTGAACAAGAAGTTGCTCACTAATTTGACGATGGGGGTAGCTTGCACATAATTTCTTAAAACGTTCCCAGTATTCGCAGGCAACCAACAATAAAACCTATACCCCTAAAAAAATAAATATGTAATAGTGCGAGAAAGGATCGTTCCCACAGAGAGTATCCAGCCTAGTTTTATACTATGTGAACAAGGAGGGGGGGTTTGGGTATAATGAAAACAATTTTAATAAAAATAACTACGGAACAATTCAAATTTAAGTATTGAAATCAATCAAAAGAACAAACCCTGGTTTAAGTCAATATCCACCATCGGAATTATGTAACTAATCATCGATGCATGCATATATCAATTCACGCTTTAAATATTCACATTCAAAATTATTTTCCTATCTTTCCTTAATCGTAGTTGATCAGAAAACAAATGATCTCATTAACCCTAACTATTAAACAATCCTGAAGAAGCACACAAGGTTTAATCTAGTAGCAGCCTTAAGAATTAAAGAGATCGATGAAACTAAACAACACAAGCACAAGCGATAGCATTTAATTTAGTCGAACATCCTTTCTAAGATCTAATAATTCCTGACGCAGCGAATCATTAAATCATAGTTCCTTCGCCAATTAGAGGAATCAAACAATTACTGATTTGATATCTAACCCAGCAGTAGATTGCAACGAATAATAAACTAGTAGGTCTCCTAGTAATAAAATGAGACAATCATGAAAATAGGCATAGAAGAACATCTGATACTCAAAGCATAAATTGAATAATGAAAACAAATTAGATCTCACAATTTATTTCTAATTCTGAGGCTTCCGTTTCCTTCAACCAAGATTCAAAGTTTAGCCACGCACGGCCATGAAGAAAACTCAAAGGAGAAGTCAGAGAAAAAGACAGAAACGTATGTTTACTGCTGCTTTTTCCTCCTAGAATAATATAAAAAATGCTAACCCTAAAAATAAAACAATCCCAGCTTTTATAGGCTTTTGAAAATCTAAAGCTCCGTAAAACCATTCGAACGCCCTTCTAACCGTTTGAACGCACTGGACCACCGTTCGAACAGTGCGTTGAACGCACTTTGAACAGGAAATTTGCTTTCTGTATCTTTCGAACGCACTTCGAACCTGAACTTGGCATAAACCTGTTTGACGTATCGTTCGAACGCAGCTGTAACAGTTCGAACGCACTCTTGGACCGTTCGAACGCCCTTCGAACGCTTCATCCAATTTAGCTCGAATTTGTCCTTTTTAAGCTAGGATTCTCTTCCTTGGCATTCCATAGCACCCTAAATCAAAATATAAGAATAATGAGTATATTTAAGCACCAAATAAGTATAAAAGACTAAACATTAAGGCAGAAAAATATGACATTTGCATTCTCATCAATATACTTGGCTTGGTTGATACAGATGCCTTCCTTTTGATTGCTTGATTTAAAGACCGAGAAAGTAATTAAGTTCGTCCATCATGCTCATTTCAAATTCTCCATGCATACACTTAGCAAAATCCTTGCAAAGCGACACATTAGTAGCACCAAATATAATATCATCTACATATATTTGTACCAAAAGTATGTCATTGTTTTCTATTTTGATAAAAAGAGTAATGTCTATCTTTCCTCTTGTAAAACCTTTTTCAATCAAAAACTTGCTCAATCTTTCATACCAAGCCCTTGGGGCTTATTTCAAACCATATAAAGCTTTTGTTAAGTTGAAAACATGGTTGGGAAACTTTGGATCTTCAAATCTAGGGGGTTACTTAACATATACTTCTTCAGTAATAAAACCATTTAGAAAAACACTTTTAACATCCATTTGATATAATTTAAAATCTTTAAAACATGATAATGCAAGTAACAATCTAATGGCCTCTAATCTAGCTACCAGAGCATATGTTTCATCAAAATCAATGCTATCCTCTTGGCTATACCCTTGAGCAACAAGTCTTGCCTTGTTACTCACTACAACTCCGGATTCATCCATTTTATTTCTAAAAACCCATTTTATTCCAATGACAGGATGATCATTAGGCGTAGGAACAATGTGCCATGCCTCATGCCTTTCAAATTGATTCAATTCCTCTTGCATAGCATTAATCCAAAACTCATCATTTTCAGCATTATTAAAACACTTAGGTTTTATTTGTGATAAAAATGCAAGATGATTACATATATTTCTCAAAAATGATCGTGTTCTTACTCCTTGTGAAGGATCACCTAGGATTTGCTTCATAGGATGGTTATGCACAAACTTCCATTCCTTAGGTAGACCTTCATTGATCTCTTGCTGGCTTGTAAAGGCTTCTTGCACTTCTTTTTCCTTTTGTGATTTTTCATTTAAGCTTGGTTAAATATCTATTCTTTCCATATTTTTCTCTACCTCATCTATATCATCACTTATAATATTTCTAGAAAGAGAGTTATGTTCATCAAAAGTGACATGAACTGATTCTTCAACCACTAAAGTCCTCTTATTAAAGACTTTATAAGCTTTGCTATGTGTTGAATATCCAAGAAATACAACCTCATCAGATTTTGCATCAAACTTACCAAGGTTGTCTTTATTGTTATTCAATACAAAGCACTTGCATCTAAAGGCTCTAAATTATGAAACATTTGGTTTCTTATCTTTTCAAAGCTCATGAGGGGTTTTGTTCAAAAAATTTCTAAATAAAATTCGATTTAAAATATAACAAGCTGTGTTAACAGATTCAACCCAAAAATACTTTGGTAAACTATTTTCACAAAGCATGGTTCTATCCATTTCTTTCGAAACTCTATTTTTCCACTCAACAACTCCATTTTGTTGAGGTGTTCTAGGGGATTATACTTAGTTTAGGTGACCTAACACATCTTTAACCACGTTAGGTGGCCACTCCAAACTTTTTTCAAAAGCTCTTGTTCAAATCAATTTCAAGATCAAACCTAGTTGCACTTGTCCTTCTAGGAGGATGAGTTTTAACGAGAGAGTACAGTGTTTTTTCCAAGCCAAGAAGGCTTGGTTAAAAATCGGGGCGCAACAATATTTACAAAAACCTAAATGTTTGATTGTGCTTGGCAACAAGCTGATGGTATATATTTATAATTCTAAACCTGATTTATTCTAAGTTTGATTGTTAAAAAATAATTGTTTTTATTACTAAATTTTTTGAATCAAAGACTCACGACGCAGTCAATGATTTGAGTTATCAAAAACCTCCATTGAAATTTCAGGTGAAGCAATTGATTAGATCAATTGGCTTCAAGACTTGCTTTTATTAATTTAAAATCGCTTTCATAGTTTAGTTTAGAATAATCAAACTCTTCTTCAGCACTATTTTCTTTTTCTTTTTTTTATTGGAGTGTTTTCTTGGGATTTCTGAACCAAAGTGAGTTATCCTGAATGTGCTAACTCTCTTCCTTGTGGATTGATTTCGGACTTCACAAAGTATTATTACTGTATCACAACTGCACATTGGCGGATATCAATCGCACTATTTTGGAGTGATCATTTTTGGGCGCCATTGCCGGGGGAAGCTTTGCCAATCGGCATTGGAGGATGAACCTTGGAGATTTAATTCTAATAGAAGCACTTCACCATCATTCTACAACCACAAGGAGACTCCATAACTCGCTTGGGTAATTTTGTTCCATCTTTTATTTTTAAGCAATTATATTTTTTTTATTTTTTTATTTATTCTTATTATTTTAGTTGGTTTGGAGTGGTGCTATTTTTTAATTGGTGGTATATTTTGTGAAGATTTGGCGAATAGGGTGGTTTGAATTTGTTGAATTGGTGGTTTATTCTGTGGCAATTTGAGGGTTAACTTAGTATTATTTATGGATAATTATTGGAGCCTGCATGGTATGAGGGATGCGCCTGCAACCTATAAGCACCCCATTTTTGCCCATTTAGCAATCTCCAACCTGACCGGGCTCGGTTTCAAACACCGCAACACATGCAAGCTCAAGACGAGCCCTTCAATCTCCAATCCAGCCAACTGATTGCTTCTCAGGCCCACAAGGACTCACTGGAGCCATAAACACTATCATTTCGAGCAGCTTTCCGGACCGGGCGGTCTCGGAAACCAATGCCATCTAGGTAGCTTCCCGATATCGGGCGATCTCAGGAACCAACACCTTGTCAAAATTTCAGATGGTTCACTTCTGGCGCCTGCTAGCCCACCAATGTAAAATATCCGTCATTCGGTAGTTTTCCGGGACCAGGCACTCTCGGAGACCAACACCACCCTCACAAGTAGCTTTCTAAGACCGGGCATTCTCAAGAACCAACACCACCCTACAAGTAGCTCTCTAAGACCAAGCGTTCTTAGAGACCAACACCACACAGGTAGTTTTTCGAGACCGGGCGGTCTCGGGAACCAAACCCTAGGTCAACACTGGCACCAGCTAGCCCGACTCGGTGAAAAATGACTAAACCTGCCACTTGAGCCTTTAGGCACGTTTTGAGAAAGTTCAAAATCCCTTAAAACGGTAAGTCCACCCTTCCAAAATGTTATTAAACTGTTAAGCATCCCCCACACGCAATTTGGACCAATTCCGGTCCCATTTCGACTAACTCCAATTAAAATTACCATTTTGCCCCTAAACACCTTAGCATTGCACAAACCCTACTGAACAGTAAAAGACTCTCCTGAAACCATCCCTGAACGACCCGACATGCTTAACACAGTCACCAAACCATTCCTGACCATTTTCAGCTAAACCTGGTCAAAATGACCATTTTGCCCCTGATAATCCAAACGCGCCCCGAAACAACACTGGTCCTAGGGTTTCGAACAAAGGGCCTCACCATACCCCCTTGTTTAACCTGAGGAGGACCCTACGACACTAAGCACTCACGACTCGATAAAAGTTCTGTGAAGCGTCTCGCAGACACTCCGCCTAATTGTCTCTTCACCCCGATTCCCTGGTTGTAACGCATCATCAAAGGACTTAAGAAAAGCGTAAACCAGGGAATTCTTGAAAGTTCATCCATAGATCTTTCCATCGATTCGGCTCGATCGAATAGGTCGCTTCCCAAAGCCCTTCATCGTACGACGTGAAAATTGTAACTTCCAGCAACCCCTGAAGTGTCTCGCAAACGCTCCGCCGAATTGACTTTTCCACCGATTCCCCAATTGCAACGCACAGTCAAATGACTTAAGAAATGCATAAATCTGGAAATTCTTGAAAGTATTTCTAGAGTACTTTCCATCGGTATGGTTCAATCAAAAAGATCGCTTCCCGAAGGCCTTAACCAAACGACACGAAAATAGGTACTTTCGAACACCCACAGAGCGTATCACAGACACTCTGCAAAGATGTCCTTTTATGCACGCTTCCCGAGACGATATCCCACGCTTTTGAACACAATTTAAACATTTCAAAAATATGAAAGTTCATGAAAAAACCTTAAAGAACATCGTGGGTGCAGCCAACTCCCTCGAAACCTTCCCGGTTGGCTCAATTATCGAGGAAAAGTTTAAACGAACCTTCGCAGTGATGGAGCGTATGCTACATCCACTCAAATTTTGATCAGATTGACCAAATTTTGATCAACGGTCGAGATTTAACCAATACACAGGGTGTCGTGTGTCATTCTGGCAATAGAACAGTACCTGCGCATGTGCTACATGTGCCAGGGCAAAATTTGGGAAGGCGCATGTAGCACATGTGCCAAGCCTATTCCAGGTTCCTATAAAAACCAACCCCCCCCCCCTTTTCCATATTCCAACTTCAAAATTGCTGCGAAACTCTGCTGAAACTGCTCCAGAAATTTGAATCTCTATACACACTACACCCCTCCAACACTTAGGCTAGATTTCACCACCCTAAAGGCCATACACCTCACTTACTTAGCCTTATACACCATTAAACACTCCCTTCCAGCCCTTCAAGCCTTCCTGAAGTCATTCAAACTCCAATCAAGACATCCATTGAAGACTACATGTGTGTTGAAGGCAAAAGGTGGTATCTCTTTTACATTTTTGTCTTCCCCCACTCTTCTCTTCTCCCTCCTAGCCTACTTAGGCTATTCTTTATTTTAATCCTCATCTTCAACCCCCATTCTTGCATGCTTGAGCCAAGAAAGCTCTTAGATCATACCTAGAGGAAAGCAAGTGAGAGCCATTGTGTAGGGGGATCTCTCACTAGCCTACTTTAAGATGGTATGGCTTACGAGCCCCTTGTTTATGTGGTGTAGCCTAAAAGCCTTGTATGTGATCATCACCCCGTGCATATTACTATTTTGATCATGTCTTGTGTGCTTGGGTTCATTTTTATGCTTATTGCCATGTTCTATAATGCTTACATTACTCTTAGTTCCATACCATTTCCAAGCTCTATATTTCTTTTAAAAATAGTTTTAAGAGTTGGCTTATTGAAGTTTAGGATGAAACCCTAGAAATCATGCCCTAGAAGATCCCCTACTAACCCCTAACTCTCTTTTTGGCATCATGGTATTTTAACTTGCATAAGAATTGTTTTCAAGTTCTCCAAATTCCAAGGTTTCCATTCTTTTAAGTTTAGTGGTTGAAATGGCCCCATGAAACCCTCTCTTGAGTGGTCTCCCTTTTATTTGGCCATAGGAACCCTCTCTTCATAGAATGGTCTCCTTGAAAAATGGTTTTCAAAATCATTTTCCAAAGATGGTTTTCAAAAATTCATTCTCTCTATCTTTGCATTAAAAATGGTGCTTCAAAAAGTTGTTATCATGTTGATTTTTAACCCCTTACACTCTTGTCAAGATAATGGTTATAATGGCCATGAGGGAGCCTTCCTTAGAATGGTCTCCAAGCACCACCCATACAAACCATACTCTTGACTAGAATCAAAATTTTTATGGAAATGATCTTCAAAAAGATGCCTTACCAAAGTTCATTGCATAACATGTTTTGTTTTTCAAACCTCTTTCTAAAAGTGCATCAAACAACTTTTCAAAATCATCTTCGAATTTAACCATAGATTAACTTGACTCTAGTTGACCAACCCTAGGTTAAGTTGACCCTAGTTACCAAACCCTAGGTTAACTTGACCCTAGTTGACCAATCCTAGGTTAACTTGATCCTAGTTTACTCACCTTAGGTTAACTTAACCCTATTTAGTTAACCCTAAGTCATCTTACCCTTAGGTTAACCCTACCCTAGTTAGTCAACCCTAGTCCAACCTAACCTTAGGTCACCCCTAACCATAGGCTGACACAACATAGGTTAGTATGCTTCAAGGTTTCAACTCATAAACCCTTCTTAAATGATCTTTCAATTTTAAACTATACCCATTACTCATTTTTCCAAAACTTCCTACTCTATTGAGATTTCAAAAAGCCAACTCCATAACATCTTCAAACCCCTTACTCTCCAACTTCAAGGCATTTCCAAAAATGTTTTCAAAGGGTCACAAATCTAAGGTGTCCCTAGCCCTCTTATGGTTAAAGACCCAAAGAAAGGTGATATATCAAAAGCAACCTCCAAGGTTGTCCATATTAGGACTCCAAACCCTTAGCCGTTTTCAAAAACCACTTTTAAAAACTAATTTATCAAAACATTCCAAAGTCATACCTCCAAGGTTTTCAAAACAAGTCTTCAAAAACACTCTCAAACTTTCTTGATTTACTCCAAAATATTTACCAAAAATCCCTTGATTTGATCCAAAAACATTTTCAAAACACTCCGCTATCCCATTCCATGTCAAAGCTTTCGAGACCATAAAGCATCTTCAACTTTTTCAAAGACCTCAAAGTGTCTTAAATTTTCCAAAAACCTCAAAGTGTCTTAAACTTTTCCAAAGACCTCAAAGTGTCTTCAAACTTTTCAAAGGCCCTAACGCGCCTATTTTCCATCGGGCTCTTGCCCGAACTACGAATGACCTGATTCTTGCCAAATGAGATACGTAAGCAACCTAAAATGGTGTGGTTATAACTTCCATTTCAACTCCAGTCCCTTTTTCAAAAGTTCCTATCAATCCAAAGTTTCTATCCCAAACCCTTTCAAGCTCCCATGTTTTCAAACTTCTTCCCAGAAACTTGCATCATGCATCAATCATCCGAAAAGTGATGACTGAACCCTATTTTCAAAATTCTAAAAGTGGATATTAAGTGAACAATAGTAACCGACTATTCTAGTGAATGAACAAAAAGGTGATTAGACATGTAGGTACTGAAAGGGCGGGGTAGGGTGATGATCTTAGGATTTCTTCCCTACACGTGACCATCCCCCGGACCATAGATTTCTATCTTCGAAAGACCAAAATGGAGTTATTTTCTAAAAGGGCTTAAATCTTTTCTAAGGTTGTCAAACAACCCATTTTCTTAAAAACCGTCTCTTGAGGGATCTTTCAAAAATCTTTTTCCAAAACCCTAGGTTTGATCTTCGGATTAACACTTAGTTTTAGATGCCCTAACTCACCTCAATCAAGTTAGGTGGCGACTCCTATTTTCTACAAAGCCCTTAATCAAACCAATCTTCAATTCAAACCCAGTCGCGCTTATCCTTCCAGGAGAATGAGTTCTAGTGACAGAGTTTCGTACTTTTTGGTCTCCAAGCCAAAAGGACCTTGGCCACCCAAAAACTAGAGCGCGACAGCTGGGTACTCCACTGGGGACACTTAGAGGGTTAGGCCATTGACATGTTTCTTCACCCTTCACTCACCCAGAATCTCCGGTTACTTTGTCCAGTTTTATCCACTCTTCAAATTTTTCAAGTTTCCAAAACAAATTCTACTCTCCAAAACAATTTTCAAATAAGTGTCATCACCTGCATTCATTGTTTACATTCATGCTCTTACATTAATCATCCATTTTACCTTGCATCGAGTTTTTTGAAAAGTTACTAACTCTTTGCATTTTCTTTTGGAGGTGGACCTTTGTTCACATCTTATTTCATGTCTTATTTATTGCTATGTATGTGAATGAATAAACATGATGTAATGTGTGTTGTTGGGTCCTTTCCTCCATTTTCGAAAATTTCACACACACTTGGTGCGCTCACTTGCATTTGCATCTTGCATATATTACCTAGTTACTACCATTCTAGATAGAAGGGCGAACAGTATATTGACCGTGGGCGGATGTTGTGTCAGTTTCCTAGCTTAAGGTCTCTTTATAGTTCCCCCGCTCAAACCACCAACCAAAGATGGAGTTCACCCTTCTAGGGATGGATGCCGAAGGTTTGAAGGTTCGGAGACCGAGCTTTTTAGGAAGTATTAGTAAACCCCCAACCTTATGCTCATGTAGCACCCCATGCATAGCCGAACCTCTACCGGATTTAGGACATGAGCGTTGATTTCAAAACCAAGGAGGAAAGGGTGACCACTTTATCTTCCCTTATATATTTTGTTTAATCCATGTTGTTATGCTATTTAGTCCTTGCCATTTGCCATGTACATGCCTCATAACTATTCATACATCAGAATTCATGTCGAGACAAGAGTTCCCAAAATAACTTTAGTCATTGCATTTTCATACATTTAATCAACCCCCAGAGAAAGGTTCGATGACCTTCTCGCTCAAATCAAGCCAACCCCAAAACTCCTAAGGGTACCAAGAGACCCTAAGGATTCATGGCATGCATCAAAATCATCTCATAAGGAGGGGCCCTAATCCCTCCCTGCTCATGGAGATAGGGCTGCCAAAAAGACAAAGGGGCAATTCAATATCGAGGTCTCCTACTAACTTCTGATCAAGAAGGCAAATCTGAAGACTCAAGAGTAGTTTAGGATCCCATGATGTAAATGTAAAATAGGCAGGAGTCCCGAGGAAAATGTTTCCCCCCCCCCCAATTTCTATGTATTTTTGAGAAATTCTATGTACCAAAGAGAATTCATCCTGATAAAATGGTTCTTGTTGATGAATGAATGAATGTATGAATTGATGAACGAATAGGCACAAGTATAGTATTGCATGCAGGGGCAATCCCCTATCTCCAGACATGAGTCAAAGCATGATGTTTAGTTCCCCTCAAAAGGCAGGGGCACCCTTAGGCCATGCATTGCATAAAATCTTTTCAAATCAAGAACCTAACATATAATCCTTTTGTTTTGTTTTTCTTTATTTTCTTTTCCCACCTTCATCTCAACACAAGACTAGCAATAGTTTTTAGTGAGACTGCTTGCATTTTAGGTCACCATTACTCCAAGAAAAGGAAAGAGAGGAACACGAATGACCCCCATACTTCGAATGCCGGTCCTTACCCAACAAAGAACAGCACAAATGTCAAGCGAAGTCAACACTCCCGATCAACAGAACAATTCGGTGACACGTGAAAAAGTGAATGAAATGAAGGCGAACATAAACGAGATGTTCAAGCTCATGCAACTGATGGCCTTCAAAGGACCTGTCATGAATCCACCAACCTCAACATCCCACCCCCAAGAAAACTGAAGCAATCCCACCAAGGGTCATCCTACGAACTGATGGTGCAATGAAGTGCAAGGAGCTCCCCAAGGCGGTACACCTCGAGGAAGGAGAAAAGGACAACCCCGAAACCATCTTACTAACTGCCACATCAAAGAAGGAAGGCACGGACCCTCTCGATCTTAAGATACAAGGCTTAGAAGAGTCCTTGCGCAACCTACAAGGTTATGACACCTTCGGTGGGACATCCGATGATGAACTTTGCTTCTTCCCTGACCACCCAAGGCCACCCAAATTCAAGATGCCCGATTTCCAAAAGTATGATGGAAGTGGGGATCCTGTGGCTCACCTAAGGCTATATGCTAGGGCACTAAGTGGCCATGGGAATGATCCCAAACTCCTGATGCAGCTGTTCCAACATAGCTTGACTGGGCCCGCACTACAATGGTTCGCCCATTTGGATTTGAGGAAGATTACAACTTGGAACGAATTGGTCTCAGCCTTCCGTTCCCAATACTGCCACAATAGCGATCCAACCATAGACCAATGTGCCCCAATGATGATGACTCAGGGAGAGAAAAAGAGTTTCAAGAATTATGCTCTGAGATAGAGGGAGGCAACCGCTCAAGTCAACCCCCCATTGTTGGAAAAAGAGTATGTGCAGCTGTTTGTGAACACCTTCCCAAGGACTGTACTATAAACGTCTGTGTCTAAGCATCAGAAAGAGTTTTTCTGAGCTAATAATGCAACGGAAAATGATCGAGAATGGATTAAAAATTGGCAGAATTACGGACCCCTATGCTAAGACAAGTAAGGGATTCGCAAAATGCGGCCAAGAAGGTAGCAAACACTCGAGGTGCCGGCAAGAAAGAAGCAAAGGTATCTGCCATCCTGCCTCCACAACAGTAGCCACACTACCCCCAATACCAAACTCGACCACCATCGTCTGCCCCCATCATCAACATCCCTATTGCAAATACCTAAGCACCCACAACTGGACCTGTTGCAGGCCGACCATACCTCAGCCCCAACAAAAACAACTGACAAAACTGAGAATTCACACGTTTGGCCTGCACCCAAATAGAGGCCTATCATGAGCTCCTCAAGGCCAAGCACATAAACCCTATTCCTCCGCGGCCATTGCCAAGCCCATTGCTGCCAACTTTCAACCCTGCCCTTACCTACAAGTACCATTATGAGGGACAGGGACATGACACAGAATCTTGTTTCTCTTTGAAGCATAAGATCCAAGACCTCATTGACAACAAGGTCATCAACACCCAAGAAACAAAGCCGGCCCCCATTCCCAATGTCATGGCAAATCCCTTACCAGACCATGTTGTCAACATCATCACTGAAAAGGAGGCGGACCCAGATGGTATCATAACTACAGAGTACTTCGAGGGTGAGTCAGACACTGAAAGTGATTGGGAGGAAGAACTACCACCATGCGCTATCTATCTTTACAATACAAGTGGAGAGCAAGACCCTTTTGACTGGCCCATGGATGAACCCATTGCAAATATTCGCAATGATACTGCACCGGTGGATGGCTGGGGAGAAGAATTCATACACCCCAGATATGCTGAAGCTGAGGCTCACTTGAAGGAGGAACTCTTCGATTATGAGGATATGGGTTGGGGCATCTATGAGCCAAAGTTGCCAAACCCACCCTTCGAGTTCAATGAGGGTGATTTGGACAGCCTGTTTGCTGAAATTGACAAAGAGGAAGCAGAAAAAGAAGAAAAGTCATCCCAAGCAATGGAGGAAAGCTTGGCTGCAAAGCCTCAAAAAGCTGAGCAAGAGCAAACCGTCCAGCCAAAGGAAAGCCATCAAGGATCCTAAGATGGGATACACAACCTCAATGACCCCATTGGAGAAGAAGAACGAAAATGAAGGATCACTGACTGCACTATGATCGCAAATCCCAACCACTCCGCGGCCGATGCATCAATTTGCCCTGCACAACCGAGTGAAGAAGTTGGCAGTTGGAGCATGGAGGAGGCAAGTGTGGTCCCAAAGCCTACTTGAAGAAGTGAATATCAAAGGGATATCCTTCTATCGAACTTTGCCTTTTACTTTCTTGTTAACTTTGTTTTGTCAACTCTACTCTTACCTTTTGTTAATCAAGAGCTCATCATGTAGACAAAACCTTTGAAATGAAAGAAAAAGAATCTGATGTTTGCATTTATCATCTTCGGTATTTGCCCTTTCCCAGAAGTTTTCCTTCTTATTGTCATGCCTTGACTTGAAAAGGGGGATAGCACGCTGTAAGCACCCTATTTTTGCCCGCTCGGTAATCTCCGAGCTGACCAAGCTCACTTTCACACATCACATGCATATTTAGACTCTAAGCCCGCCTTTTTAACTTGAATTTAGTCCACCAGTCGCTTCTCAGGCCTGTAGGGCCCACTTGAAGCTAAATGACCGTATTGCCCCTCGGCATCCGAACGCCCCAGGAACCACACCGGCTCTGGGTATCAAACCGATAACCTCCCGAGAATACTTCTTATAGTATTATCAATCCTCCTTTATCTTTCCAGATCATTCCGAGTCAGTTCCGGCCAACCCGGTACAAAATGACCATTTTGCCCCTAGTAGGCTGGTCTCCTTTTTCGACCACACCGGCTCTGGGTATCAAACCGGTAACCTCCTGAGACTACTTTTTATAGTATTTTCAACCTCCCCTTACCTTTCCGGATCTTTCCAAGTCAGTTCCGACCAACCCAGTGCGAAATGACCATTTTGCCCCTGGTGGGCCGGTCTTCTTTTCCGACCACGCCGGCTTTGGAAATCAAACCGGCAACCTCTGGGAGCATTCTAAATAATGTTTCCAGATCCCAACTCTTCTTCTGGGATAGTCCGAGTTTGCCCCGGCAGCTTCCTAGTCCAATTGACCGTTTTGCCCCTAAAGGTCCGGTCAACCTTTCCAACACATTTTGTCCTCACTTTTTAAGTCAAATACCTCCAAGACACTATTTTAAGTGTTCCTGCTCCTTTCCGGCCTTCCAGGTCATTCCCGGCTCCTTCAAATCATTCTCGGACTTTCCGAAATCATTCCTAGTGAAGCCAGGCAAAAAATTGCATGGTAGTCACTAGTACAGGCACCCAAATCTAGTCAAAGATACGTTGCTTGCCGACCTTAAACATTTCCTAATTGGCTGGCGCCACTCCTAGTGGCGCCAGTGTAAAATTTAGCCTAGCGCCACTGCAACAGGCGCCAGTATTATCCAACCTCTATAAATACAGAGCCTCATTCAACGTGAAAGGGATCCGCAAACTCAACCTAAAAATCCTATATTTCAATATACAGAGCTCGAGCACTCCCTAAACCCTAGCCTCCTTAGGTTCTCCAAACCCTAGCCACCATACACAAACCCTAGTCTCATATACACTCCTATACATCCCCATACACTCATACACTAGCCTTCAACCATCCTTTGAAGACTTGAAAAGCTGCAATCCAAAACTTGAAGACAACTCTTGAGGATTGAAGACGAAGATCAAGACAAAGACCGAAGACCGAAGACAGCACGGCGCGCAAAATAAACAAGACATACGATAGGCTGCCTATTTAAATTTCCACACTTCCCCCCTCTCTCTTCTCTCTCCTAACCCACTTGGGTTTTCTCTATTTTAATCCCCCATCTCCCCCCCCCCCTTTCTTTGCATGCTTGAAACAAGGGGATTCTCGGTCCATGTGTAGGATTGGGCTATTAGAGAGTCACCGTGTCGAGGGCTTTCCTCTAGTCTAACCAGAGACCACGTGGGTCTGGCCCCCTTGATTATGTGGTGAAGCCTTAGCCTTATATGTTCACGACCCCAAAACTGCATTGTGCATATCATGATCTTGCATCTTCCAAAAACCGTTTTCAAAGTTGTTTTTCCAATCGTTTTCAAACTTGTTTTCAAAATTGCATCAAAATCTCTTTTTCAAAAACTTGTTTTCAAAACCACAATTCTAGGGTAATTCTAGCCTTTCCATGGCTAGGGTTGCTTTAGGAAAGGGTTACATTAAAAGTGACCTTTTGGTCTATATTTTCAAACCTTATTGTTTTCAAAACCACTTTCTTAAAGTGGTTCTAGCCCTCTTATGGCTAGAATCGCTTTAGGAAAGTGAGATATTTTTATACTTTTCAAAAACTCTCTCTTCAAAAATCTCTTCCTAAAAATCTCTTTTTTAACATACTTTCCTAAAACTCTCCTTTCCAAAATTGTTTTCTAAAAACTCCCTCCGAAAGTCTATTTTTCCAAACTCCCTTTTTCAACTCCTTTCCAAAAACCCTTTCTCCTCAAAATTCACTTTCCTAAACTCTCTCTCCAACAATCTTCTACCAAAAATCTTCTTAGAAAATTTCTCTCCAAAAATCTTTTCAAAAACTTTCTTTCCAAAAACTTCTCCCTAGGATTTCCTTCCAAAAACTCGTTTCCAAAAGCGTACTTTCCAAAAATCTCTTTCCTTAGAGCCCAACTCAAGACTTAGAACTCACAATTAGGAAACCCTAATTTTCTTCCCAAAAACATGGTTTTCAAACTTTGCCCCAAACCTAGGTTTTCCAAAACCTCTTGTTTTCTACATCCAAACTATACATGTTTCCAAAACCTCTTTTCTACGTCAAAACTATAATTTTCCAAATCTAAGGTTTCTAGAATCTCCTTTTCCAAATCCTTGCCAAATCTTATCTTCCCTTTAGGAAACCGAATCAAATCTCCCCGTTTAGGAAATTAGATCTCATCCTCCGTTTTTGGAAACAAAATCAAATCTTTTCTTTTAGAAACAAAATCCAATCCCTTCCAAATCCAAATCCTTCCTAAACTTCCACTTTCCTAAACCTTAAGTTTTCAAAAACTTGAACATAAAAATCTTTCCTAATTCAACCATTTCCTAATTCTACCTTCTTTTCAAATCTCAACTTTTCAAACATAAGTTTCCAAACTTTTCCTAAACTCAAACCTTTACTAATTTCAAGATTTTCTAAAACTTTAAAACTTTCTAAATCTTAAACTTTCTAAATTTCAAATCTTTCTAAATTCTAAACTTTCCAAAACTTCAAAATCTTTTTAAATCTAAAACTTTTCTAAACTCAAAACTTTCTTAACTCAAGACTTTTTTAAGTTGAAACTTTTCTTAATTCGAACATTTCCTAAATTGAAAACTTTCCTTTTTCCAAAACCTTTCCAAAATTCTAAACTTTCCAAATTCAAAACTTTCCTAAGTTGAAACTTTCCAAATTCAAAACTTTCCTAAGTTGAAACTTTCTTAATTCAAAACTTTCCTAATTCGAAACTTTCCTAAATCGAACCTTTCTTAATTCGAACATTTCCTAAAATTCAATCTTTCCAAATCTTCCAAGTCCAACATTCCAATCTAATCTTTCTTAATCTCAAGTCTTTCCTAGGTCTCCTACCTTTCCTAAGTCTAGGTTTCCTAAACCTCCATCTTTTCAAAACCAAGTCTTTCCAAAATCAATCTTCCCAAAACAAGTCCAATCTTCTCAATTTCACTTTCTAATCTCCTCTTCTAATCTCAAATCAAATCTAATTTTCAATTCAATCTCTCTCTTCAAATCAATCTCTTTTCAATCGGACTCTTGTCCGAACTACGACTGACCTGATTTCCCCAAAGGGATACGTAGGCAACCTTCATAGGTGCGGTTACAATACTTTTCAAACTTTCAATTCCACCCTCATGGGTGTGGTTTCCAAAATCTTTCTAAGTCCCAAATTCCAATCTATTTTCAAAATTTCGATTTCAAAATTCCTATTTTCAAATTTTCACACTTTCCAATTTCAATTTTCAAATCAAATTAATCTCTTTCTAAATCTATTTTTCAATTCTTTTAACTTGCACTTGCATATCATGCATCATGTTAGTTTTCAAACATTGTTTTCAAAGTGGATAGGATTAAACATTAGTTAGTTAAAGACTCTCATAGGTGAATCTAGGGTAGATTGACATGTAGATACCGAAAGGGCGGGGTAGGGTGATAGCTTAGTGCATCTTCCCTACACGTAACCAACCTCCGAACCTAGGATCACTTATCTCAAAGACCAAGAGGAGTTATTTTTTAAAAAGGGCTAAATGTTTTCCAAAGATTGCCAAACAACCCGTTTTCCTAAAAAAAAACCCTCTCTTGAGGATGTTTTCCAAAATCGTTTTTCAAAATCCCTAAGTGTAGTCTTCGGATTATTCTTAGTTTTTAGGTGACCTAACTCACCTTAATCAAGTTAGGTGGCGACTCCGAATCTTTTTCAAAAGCCCTTTATTCAAATCTATTTTCAATTCAAACCTAGTGGCACTCATTCTTCTAGGAGGGTGAGTTCTAACGAGAGAGTACAGTATTTTTCCCACTTGTGTGAGTATCCCTCGAGTGCGAAAAATCTGGGCGCGACACACGCTCACCCTTATCTGTGGGGATTGTTCCTGATCCAAAGAGAGGAAACGCTAAAGAAAGGAAGGAGAGGGAGCGAATCACAAAAAAGGGGCGGCACTCGGAGGATGCCATGGCAAAGCAGTCGGCAGTTAGACCCTCGAAAAGAAGAGAAGCTCTCATTTCAAATTCCCTAAATAGCAAAGTAATTCTTTTGAACAGCTGACTCAAGCCACAAGTGATTTTTATTCAAATACCCTAACCAGGAACCACCCCCCACACTAGGGTCAGTGCGAGTAACAGAACAATTAAGCTAACACCTGTTTGTTTCAAAAGATGACGCCAAAAAAAAATTCTTAAACTAAACTTCATAGACTAAGCAATCTTTTCTGAAAGGAAGAGGGGCCATCTATTCTATAACCATTCGGTTAAAAGAATCCTATTTGAAAAATCCCTTTTTGAGCCAAATCATATTCCTTCGGAAAACCCATACTGGTGATCAGCCCCTACAATGGACGAAAGCAAATTCGAAGGAAAAAGTGACGAAAAGGGAGCATGGAGAGAAAGAAAGGCTCCTCATACATCAAAAAAGGAGGGAAAAAATGCAATACCCAAAAAAAAAAAAATAGAAGATGATTGATATAATGCCACTTGGAAGTCAATAGATTGTGCAAGTGGTAATGTTGGGGCAAAAACTAAAAGAAATGATGAGCCATATATAGGCACAAGTTCGTGCAAAAAAGAGAAGAAAGAAAAAGGGAGGGAGGTAGAAAGAAAAGCCCGCAAACAAAAAGAAAAGATCTGAAAAGGTGATCACTGATAAACCCCAGAAAAAACATAACACTTTGAGCCTTCAATACCGTTCCTTTCAAAAACTCATAACCTGGCCACAATACAACCCACAAAAAGTCCCCTCAGATCGGGGAAGATTGCTTAGTCTAAACAAGTTCAAAAGAAAATGGCGGTATCCAAAAAAGAAAAAGTGAACAAAATAGCAAAAGCTTACTCAAGGTGGTTCTGGTTACTATCACCCCGTAGTAAAAAAAAAAAATGTTTGAGCCTAAATACCCCTTCATTCCTCACCCTTAATCTAGCATGCATTATGGTCCTAAGTAAAGCCTTCTCGGATTGAGGATGGAAACTGCCCGCTCCTTTGCTAAAGGCTGCTTCGAGAGTCACCTAGAGAGTCTACTAGTCCCTGAGTAAATGACAGATTCTCAAATAATAAAGAAGAGGGTCGAATCGGAAAATGGAAATCCTAGGAATGGGGCAACTACTATCTCATCCTGGCAAGAAAGGACCATAACAGAGAAGGGAACCTTCAAGGGAGGGGCAAAAGGCCGAAATGATGGTTCCCAGTGAACACCCAAAAAATTGAAATCTACCTCTAGACCTGTCTTCATAAAGTCATATGTACGCCTATGTGCTTTGCCTGAACATGTGCAGTAATGCACCCACCTTTTTCACATCTACTCAAAGCTTGCATATATCCACCGTTTTTTATGCGTATCATGATTTCTGTACCCCTGAGTTTATATTCATATCCATCATATATCCACATACATGCATGCAAAACGAAACTAGAAGAAAAAATAATCATCATCGCATGTAAAGAAATGAAAAGATAATAGAAATAATGTATATAAAATCATCATGCAGTCATCATCCATAAGGGCCAACATGCGGCCTCAAAAACATAAACAATACAGTCAATCCAACTAAACTACAACTGTGTCAACAGGTGAAAAGGGGTGCCTCAAGAAGTAGGGTCATCATCCAAATCAAAATCGCCCAAGCCCGGCACATACGGGGAAGGCTGGTTGGAGGGAACTCCTGCGTCAAAAGAACCCTGACCAAAGAAAAAGGCAAAAAGGAAGAAGAGCTAGCATTAGAGCATATGAGATGCACAAGGAATATGAAAATGATGAATCATAAATAACATACCCAGCGAGCCTCCATCAAAGATATGCAAGCAGTCAAAGCCTCCACCTCAGCACAATACTGATCTTGTGCTTGGCAAGCTGCTAGATACTCCTCCTCGGAAACGAAGCCCTGAGCTCAACGCCACAGCTCCACCACCTCATGACCAACCACCTGCCCTCCGACCACCAAGTCCAACTGAGTGAATGCACCAATGGACCTCGCCCTGAAATGAGCCTCGTAGTCCACATCTAGCGGAAGAAGGAAGCGCTCGCCAAGAACCCCGACTACATAAGGGATCTCCACCTCGGCTTGATAAAATCCAAACATATACTGAGGAGGATCCATAGCTGCACGAAAGTTGGTGTGAAGCTGCTGCTAGTGGCACTCCCCCAAATACGACTCCCACAAAACAGGGCCCCGGAAGGTGACCCGCGATCAGGACAAAAGAATAACATCCCTCATACCAGCGTATTGGGAAGATCGGTCATAAGGTGCCCAGGTCACGTCTCGAGGCGTCAGCAACTCCAAGTTAGCTCGGAGGGCTACAAAATCTATAAGCAAAGACCTCTGGACTACCTACTGTCTGGCCCACCTCAAGGCATCGCTAGCTAACACCTCTGGTTGACGGAATGGCAGATACTTATAACTCCACCATATCAAAAACGGCCAAAAATTCGTCAAGCTCCCCCAAGCCCCGGATGTCCTTACTCTCATCCCTCGTAAGAAACAAGCAAAGGTGAAAGCACCCCAATCCATGTAGTCTAGTGCATCCAGATCCACTACCAGGCTCACCAGGGACAAAGGAACCATCAACCTATTGTTGTTGCAAAAGCAACTAAAGACGAAGTATAACACCAATCGGCGCCTCAAGATGACCTAGTCAGCTGGAGAGGGCTTGAAACCAAACGCTGTCTCTGCTGAACATAAGAGTGAAGCTGGGAAACTCGAGCCTTGAAGCCCTGGCAACCCCAAGAGAAGACAGGCCTCCTCCAGAGGCACATCCCGTAAAGAAATCGGACCCCATCTGAAGGATAGTCCGGTAATCATGGCCCAGTCAACGAGAGTAGGTCCCAACTCGAAACCCACCAAGTGTATGGTCCCGGTCTCCCCAAATTACCTCTCCAACAACCTCATAGCGACGGCTAACGCCTGCATAGCCCTCAAGGCTGAAATACTGGCCCCTCTAAAGGAACTGTGGGTAGATGATGGCAACCAACCGTAGCGTGAATATAAGCTTGGGTGGAACGCCCAAGTCTCATAGTGGCGGGACATCAAGAATCGCTAGCTGATCGTCTATAAATTAAGTATCCCTTCACCTGTCCCTAACAGAAGTCATACCATACCCCGTCCGCTGGTCCACAGATGGATCAACATCATCCTCCACTCTCTCATCAGGAGCAACCGAAGGCTGCCCCATCGCAGAACTGTCACTGGAAGTTGTCCTACTCGAAGATCGCTGGGACCCACTACGACCGCCTCGAGGGGAACCGACCCTACCACCACTCTAAGCAAAACCACCCCTGCTACCTCCTCTAGCGGAGCCACCCCGGCTACTGCCCCCAGCAGAACCACCCCTGCTACTGCCCCTGGCCGAGCTACCTCGTCTGTTACCGCCCTCCTCAAGCTCTATCCGTGGCGCCTTCCCATGCCGCTTCCTGTCAGGACCGTCCCCACCAGCCTCCAACATCCTGAAAGAATGACAACACGCAAAGAGTCGATCAGTTACCATACACGACAAGCACAAAGATAAATGTGTCAATGTATATACATAAAGAAGAAAAAAGAAAAAATAAATAAAAAGAGAAAAAGAGAAGAAAAAAAAAAGGAAAAAGGAAAAAAAAAAAAACAAAAGAAAAAGAGAAAAAAAAAGAGTGAAAAGAGGAAAAAGAGAGAAGGAAAAAAAAAAGAAAGAAGAAAGAAAGGAAAAAGGGGGATTAGGATCCCATCCACCCCTTTTTCAGACTTTCTAAAGGTTTTCAAGCTTTTCCCTCAAAACGTTTGGTTTCTCGGGCTTTCTCTTTCAAAAGCCCTATTTCTAAACATTTTCTAACGGTTTTTCAAACTTTTTCCTCAAAAAGTTTGATTTCAAAATTCTAAATCGATTTATCGGGCTTTCTCCTTCAAAAGCCTTGTTTCCAAACATTTTCTAACAGTTTTTCAAACTTTTTTCTCAAAAAGTTTGACTTCAAAATTTCCAACCGGTTCTCAGGGTTTTCTTCTTCAAAAGCCCTGTTCCCAAGATTTTTCTAACCGCTTTTCGAACTTTTTCCTTAAAAAGTTTGACTTCAAAATTCCAAACCGGTTTCTCGGGCTTTCTCCTTCAAGAGCCCTGTTCCCAAGATTTTTCAAGCTTTTCTCTCAAAAAGTTTAATTTCAAAATTCCAAACTAGTTTCTCGGGCTTTCTCCTTCAAAAGCCTTGGTTGAAGGATTTTTAGCGGTTTTCCAAACTTTTTCCTCAAAAAGTTACAGCTCAAAATCTTCAAACCGGTTTCTTAGGCTTTCTCCTTCAAAAGCCCTGGCTCAAAAGTTTTTGGCGATTTTTCAAGCTTTTCCCTAGAAACGTTTGGTTTTTAAATTTCAAACCAATTTCTCGAGCTTTCTCCTTCAAAAGCCTCGTTCCAAAGTTTTTCTAAAATTGGCCTTTCGGAGTTTTCTCCTTCAAAAACCCTACTCCTAAAATTTTCTTAAAAATTTCGGTTTCTCCGGGCTTTCCCCTTTAAGGGCCCCATTCTTAAAAAGAGTTGCTTTACCAAAGGGTTTTAAGTTATGAGGTAAGATTTTTTAAAATTTTAGCAGAGTTTCGCCTTAAAAAGTCACTACCCCGAAATTTAACAAATCACAAACAAAGTCCGAGACAACCTCAAACCTTCAACCACATCCATCAAAACAATCCCTTCCTCCACAGTACGCGGCCCTTTCTCAAACACAATTTTTAGGTAAGTTCCTTCAATTTTTCAAAATTTTTCGGTCTCATTTTATTTCCAAAATTTCACGAAAATCCCTAAAACATCCGAGAGTGTCATTGGAATTTTCCAAAAATGAGACTACAATTTTTCGGCCTTCACTAGGACCCATTTTTTAATTTTTCTCATTTTTTCTATTTTTTGTAATTTCTAAAAATTTAAAAATTTAAAATTTTTAAAAATTATGAAATTTCATACGGTTGTTTTACACATTTTTCTAAAGTTCCTGGTACAAGAATCACCCACAAATATGCAATGCCCAAGCCTGTAGGGGTAATTTTTCGAGTCTCGCAGGAAACCCACTTTCACAAACATGAAGAATCATCCAAAACACACTCAAAACTCCACCAAATCACAGAAAAATACGATCATTGTGTTTTAAACATCTTAAAACATAGAATTACACTGATCATTTGCGAAAAACGGAAATAAATGCATCAAAATCGACAAGTTTTCAAAAAAGCTAATCTTTGAAGTTTCCAACGAAAAACAAGCTTTCCAGCAAGAATCTGACGCCGATGGCAGTTTCTGATAAGCACTCAATGTCACCTGAGACTCCTATAGCGGCCCTTGATCGAAATCTGTCCAAAATCTTTAAAAGAAAATCCTGAACTCAACTCAAAACTCACAAAATGCAATGCTGAAACGCGATCTGCTCTGTTTTAATATCCATCGGTTGGCGCATATAGCAGATCCGCCAGAAGGAAATTCCAACTGGCGCATGTGATACATGCGCCAGGGTCCGAATGGACCAAGGGCATGTAACACATGCGCCCAGCTGTTCAGCTTCCCGCCAAAATTAGTTTTCAAACCCCCGAGCACCAGGATTTGTTTTCTAGACTTTCAAGAGCCGAAAATCAAGCTCTCAACATTCATCTTCAAAAATCAAATGATCTGGACCAAACCGTGTCAAACCGGCAACTCAAATCTCAATCAAAATTTTCAAAATGCAAGGTTTTTTGAACTTCAAAATCTCCCACACTGGCAACTAGCAAGAGGTCCCGGAGCATTCCGAACTTACCAACACATCGTCCCTCCGATCGCCTTGCAACCAAAAAGGGATTCTTACTTTGTTATTTTTCTGCCTTCGACAAGCAAAGACAGAAAAATAGGGGCAGCTGTAAGCACCCCATTTTTGCCCGCTCGGCAATCTCCAGCCCGACCGGGCTTGGTTTCAAAACACTGCAACACATGCAAGCTCAAGACGAGCCCTTCAATCTCTAATCTAGCCAACTGGTAGCTTCTCAGGCCCACAAGGACCCACTGGAATCATAAGCACCATCACTCCAGGTAGCTTTTCGAACCAGGTGGTCTCGGAAACCAACGCCATCCAGGTAGCTTCCCGAGATCGAGCGATCTCGGGAACCAACACCTTGTAAAAATTTCAGATGGTTCATTTCTGGCGCCTGCTAGCCCGTCAATGTAGAATGTCCGTTATTCAGTAGTTCTCCGGGACCATGGGCTCTCGGAGACCAACACCACCCTCACAGGTAGCTTTCTGAGACCGGGCATTCTCAGGAACCAACACCACCCCACAGGTAGCTCTATGACCAGGCATTCTTAGAGACCAACACCGCACAGGTAGTTTTCTGAGACAGGGCTATCTCGGAAACCAACACCTAGGTCAACACTGGCGCCTACTAGCCCGACTCGCTGAAAAATGACAAAACCTACCCCTTGGGCCTCCAAGCACCTTTTGAGAAAGTTTAAAATCCCTCAAAACAGTAAAAGTTTCCTGGAGCGTGTCGCAGACGCTCCGCCTAAATTATCTCTTCCCCCCGATTCCCTGGTTATAACGCATCGTCAAATACTTGAGAAAAGCGTAAATCAGGAAATTCTTGAAAGTTAATCCATAGATCTTTCCATCAGTACAACTCAATCAAATAGATCGCTTTCCAAAGCCCTTCATCATATGACGCAAATACTGTAACTTCTAGCAACCCCTGAAACGTCTCACAAACGCTCCGCCTAGATTGACTTTTCCACCGATTCCTCGATTGCAACGTACCATCAAACGACTTAAGAAATGCGTAAATCTAAGAATTCTCGAAAGTATTTTCAAAGTACTTTCCATCAGTACGGTCCGATCAAAAAGATCACTTACCGAAGGCCTCAATCAAATGACACGAAAATAGCTACTTTCAAACACCCTCGGAGCGTATCACAGACGCTCCGCAAAGATGTCCTTTTATGCACGCTTCCCGAGACAATATCCCACTCTTCTGAACACAATTCAAACTTTTCGAACACATGAAACTTCACGAAAAGCCCTAGGAGAACATCGTGGGTGCAGCCGACTCTCACGAAACCTTCCCGGCTGGCTCAATTATCAAGGAAAAGTTTAAACGAACATTCCCGGTGATGGAGCGTATGCTACATGCGCTCAAATTTTGATCAGATCGACAAAATTTTAATCAACGGTCGAGATTTAACCAGTACACAGGGTGTCACGTATCATTCTGGCAATGAAACAGTACCTGCGCATGTGCTACATGCGCCAGGGCAAAATTTGGCTAGGCGCCTGTAGCACATGCGCTAGGCTTGTTCTAGGTTGCCTACAAATACCAGACCCCCCCCCTTTGTATATTCCAACTCTGAAATTGATGCGAAACTCTACTGAAACTGCTCCAAAACTTTGAATCTCTATACACACTCCACCCCTCCAACCCTTAGGCTAGATTTCACCACCCTAAAGGCCATACACTTCACTTGCTTAGCCTTATACACCATTAAACACTCCCTTCCAGCCCTTCAAGCCTTCTTGAAGTCATTCAAGCTCCAATCAAGACATCCATTAAAGACTATAAGTGTATTGAAGGCAAAAGGTGGTATCCCATCTACATTTTTGTTTTCCCCCACTCTTCTTTTCTCTCTCCTAGCCTACTTAGGCTATTCTCTATTTTAATCCCCATCTACAACCCCCCATTCTTGCATGCTTGAGCCAAGAGGGCTCTTAGATCATGCCTAGAGGAAAGCAAGTGAAAGCTACCGTGTAAGGGGATCTCTCACTAGCCTACTTTAAGATGGTATGACCTAGGAGCCCCTTGTTTATGTGGTATAGCCTAAAAGCCTTATCTGTGATCATGACCCCTTGCATATTACTATTTTGATCATGCTTGCGTGCTTGGTTTCATTTTTATGCTTATTACCATGTTCTACAATGCTTACATTACTCTTAGTTTCATACCATTTCCAAGCTCTATATTTCTTTCAAAAATAGTTCCAAGGATTGGCTCTTTAAAGTTTAGGATGGGACATTAGAAATCATGCCCTAAAAGATCCCCTACTAACCCTTAACTCTCTTTTTGGCATCATGGCATTTTGACTTGCATAAGAATTTTTTTCAAGCTCTCCAAATTTCAAGGTTTCCATTCTTTTAAGTTTAGTAGATAAAATGGCCCCATGGAGCCCTCTCTTGAGTGGTCTCCCTTTTATTTGGCATAAGAACCCTCTCTTGATGGAATAGTCTCCTTGGAAAATGGTTTTCAAAATTCTTTTCCAAAGATGGTTTCTAAAAATTCATTCTCTCCATCTTTTCATTAAAAATGGTGCTTCAAAAAATTGTTATCATGTTAATTTTTGACCTCTTACACTCTTGTCAAGATAATGGTTATAATAGCCATGAGGGAGCCTTCCTTAGAATGGCCTCCAAGCACCACCCATACAAATCATACTCTTGGCTATAATCAAAATTTTTATGGAAATGATCTTCAAAAAGATGCCTTACCAAAGTTCATTGCATAACATATTTTGTTTTGCAAAACTTTTTCTAAAAGTGCATCAAACAACTTTTCAAAAATCATCTTCCAATTTAACCCTAGTTTAACTTGACCTTAGTTGACCAACCCTAGGTTAACTTAACCCTAGTTATCCAACCCTAAATTAACTTGACCTAGTTCATTCACCTTAAGTTAACTTAACCCTAGTTAGTTAACCCTAAGTCATCTTACTCTTAGGTTAACCCTACCCTAGTTAGTCAACCCTAGTCCAACCTAACCTTAGGTCACTCCTAACCATAGGCTGACACAACACAGGTTAATATGCTTCAAGGTTTCAACTCATAAACCCTTCTTAAATGATCTTTCAATTTTAAACTTTACCCATTACTCATTTTTCTAAGACCTTCTACTCTCTTGAGATTTCAAAAAGCCAAGTCCATAACCTCTTCAAACCCCTTACGCTCCAACTTCAAGGCATTTTCAAAAATATTTTTAAAGAGTCACAAACTTAAGGTGTCCCTAGCCCTCTTATGGTTAAGGACCCAAAGGAAGATGATATATCAACAGAAACCTCCAAAGTTGTCCGTATTAGGACTCTAAACCCTTAGCCGTTTTCAAAAACCACTTTTAAAAACTAATTTATCAAAACATTCCAAGGTCATACCTCTAAAGTTTTCAAAATAAAACTTCAAAAACACTCTCAAACTCTCTTGATTTACTACAAAGCATTTACCCAAGCAAGCCCGAGAAAGAACAAAGATGGGAAGGAAAGCTGCTTAAGGAGGGGAGTCTACCCAAGCAACCTTGCATCTAGATTTCAACCCAATTCATCAAGTCAGAGAGGCGATAAACTGATATTGTACATGCGAGCTACATCACATAAGCAGAGAAGTGAATGAGTGTGCTAATCAATTGGCCTAAGATGTACTCAGCAGTTCTCAAAACATGGAAATTCTGCTTGACTCTCCTGTCTCTTCAAAAATGGTTAGTAATGGATACTACTAAGTGGGGTTGCCCAAGAAGGATGCATGGTTAGTTAGGCTTAGCCTTGTCTTTGTACCAAAAAAAAAAAAAAACAAAATATCTCACTTGTGAACAGGTAATACGTATTTCAAAATTTTAATTATTGAAATTGCAAAAAACCGATTGGTAACCATTCTGTTAGAATTACATACACTGCCAAAGATGATTTATGGAGCTTGAAAGAAAAATTGAGAATAAATATTTAAGAAAATTTAGGTTTTTATTTTTATGGAATTTTTGCAGTTATTTTTATGTATTTAATCATTTTATAATGATATCATGGTTCAACTCTAGTTTGATTTCAATACCTGACGGTTGAACCAATGACCCGTGACTCAGTCCTTTTTTGGTTTCGCTCGACGGTTCAGGTTTCAAAATTGTAAGGGTAGCCATGAGCCCGAGAGCTTGATAGGCCCACTCAAGCTCACCCATAAATTATAGGACTGGAAATTTTTTTTAGGCTCAATTAGTTTAATGGGCAGGTTTGCGAATTATCTTTAAAGCCCGGCCCAATCCAAAATATATATAACATAATATATATTTAATATTTTCATATTATATATATGTATATGTAATTTAATTTAATGTTATTCAATATTATTTATACAAAAAAATTATTTATTAAACAAATTTTATGTTAAATAGGTGGATTTAGACGGACTTGAAATTTAGTTTTGAGCCTGATAAGAATTTTATTTTGTGTAGGCTCGACCCAAGCCCGAGCCCGACCCGTCCAATTTCCACCCCAAAGTAGTACGGAGTTTTCAGTAGTCATGTCTATATATCGTGACATGTAGCATTTTATTATATCAATAACTTGAATTTGTTACGAAATAAAGAGACTTTAAGAAAAAAATATCACATGACAAAATTTGATAAGAAATAATAACAAAAAGTTTCATATTTCTAACCACTAGATGTTTGAGAGATATTAATTTTAAAATAAAACACTCATTATACAAATTTTTAGTTACAAATATGCCGCTACCTACCACCATTGCCATATCATTGTTGTTGAGTTTTACAGGGTTTTTGAAAAAAAAAAATAGCATTATCCTAAAATTTAACTATTACAAGTGAATTATTTTTTACCTTTTATGTCCCAAAAAAACAAATGCCTATTTTCGTTTCTCAAACACAATGCAAGTTATGCTGGGCCTTGAAGCGTGTGTTGCACCATTTCGGTTGTTTTCGTTTCTTTACTTGGACAGCCCTTCTTCAACAACAGGTCACGATCAAATCCCTCGGCTGTCACCGGAGTTGGATTCGTTTGGTGGGCTCTGGACTGAGCACCCATGGCGCACGATAACATTCGCGCCCATGTCTGAGGTCTCGCGGTAGTGATTCTAGTGAAGCGATCAAAGGAGACAGAGAGAGATGAGCGGAGGAGTGGGGGAACTGCCAAGGAAGGAGGCGAACGTGCTGAGAGGGCACGAGGGGGCAGTGTTGGCGGCGAGGTTCAACGGGGACGGGAGTTATTGCCTGAGCTGTGGCAAGGACAGGACCATACGCCTCTGGAATCCCCACCGTGGCATCCACATCAAGACCTACAAATCCCACGGCCGTGAAGTCCGCGACGTCCATTGCACCCGGTATTCTCTCTCTCTCTCTCTCTCTCTCTCTCTCTCTCTCTCTCTCTCTCTCTCTCAAATTAGAAAATTTTTATCGATTTATATAGAGAAAATTTACATAATTACACTGTTGTTCCATGTTATTCGTTGGTATTTGGTTTTCGTATTAGCTTGACTTGATTGAAGGTTTACCGCAAACCCTAATACCCTATGATAACAATAATAATAATAACCTGTCAGCTCCATTTCTTTTGCTGAGGGAGTGGAAGGAAAGAGAAAGTGATTTCCATAGGTTGGGTATCATGTTAGAATGCAACACTAGTGGGAATTGTCAAATTTTGGTTACTCATGTGAGCCTGCCGTTCAAGTCCTCTATGCACTTTATTTTATTTATTGCCTTTTTAACTGTTGTGGTTGGGGTAACGCTTTAAGTTTAATTGACTTGTGTGAAATTGGTTGCATTTCGGTGAAAAATTTTCTTGTGAGCGTGTGCAATGCTAATTTTTGTATCCTTCTTATAAACAAAATCTTATTCTAGAATGTTCAAATGCAATTCGTGTGCAGTATATCCGTTTACTTGGAGCATAAACTTGGATGAGCTGAAAGTGCCTTCCTTCATTTGAGCTTCAAACCATCTAAATTATGTAATTATATGGTATTATTCGTAACAAATCTTCTCCCAGTGTACTCTAGTGACCATTCTCAACTATTTTTTTGTCGTTTCGTATTTTTTTTTTTTCCTTGTCTGTGTGTGTGTGTGTTGCTGTTGTCTCACGCGGGTGGGAGGGCTGTTGGTTGTGGTAATATTGATTTGTCCTCTTTTGGGTTATTTGGAATTTAGTAAACTATACCAATCATTCAAGAACGGTGAACACTGAACATAACTTCGCTAGAATGAGTGACCAACTAAACCATGTTCTGTTCATTTACAAAATTTTTTCATTTTTTTCCCTTATTGAGACTCTAGATTTCAGATGGCAAGCTTTAGAATGAAACCATTTATTGTGATGCTTTTCCTTGTTAATAATTTAATAATGTTAACATCTCAAATTGTTACATTACATGTATACTATAATGATAGTATGTGATGTTTTCCTTTCTTCATTTTTTCGTTGTTAACATACTTGTAAGTGAAGGATCCCTGGTGAGACACAAGCCTAGCTAGGAAAATCCTAAGAATAAGCTGAATAAAAAATTATAAAATGAGTATTCTAAACCATTTGTGTACATCTTACGTGATAAACATTTGTGAAAAGTTATTGTACTTATACTTAAGTAGGCCCTTTAATACCATAATGTATCAATAAAGTTTTTCTCTGAAATAGTAGTGTCTTTGACTTCAAATGGACAACGCAGAAGTTTGGGAAACCAGGGATGAGTTTTGTTGCTCATCATCAGAGCCACCTTTTAAAGTTTGACCTTTATGCATAATTATAATTGGTATGCATGTTAGTTACCAGGGGCAGGGCCAAAAGAATCTACCTCATTGGGGGTTTCTTTTTTCTTTTTGAATTGGTACTTGATGGCTATGATTTATTTAACATTTAACAAAATTACTTATTAGTAGTGATTTAAAGAAAAATGAGTACAAAGAATAAAAATTGAGAAGGAAGAGGCAAAAAACAGAGGGTGCAGTAGATCTTCTAAGCCTCTCATTAAGAGGGGAAGAAGGGCAGAAAAGGATTACAGAGAGGGAGGCACAATGGTGGAGTTCCATACTCCTGAAGTATAAGAGAAAACAGATAAGATACATAAGAGTTATGTTGCATGGACTCGATACAGTTGTTGGGTGCATTCGTGTCCAAGTGTTCAGGGACACGGTAAATGTCCATATTTCTTAATATACTTATTTTATTTTGTAAGATAAAATACAATTTACAAGGTGTTATAGTGCAATTCATGAATAATATTGGAGTTTTATGCATATTTTTATGGGAAACTCAAATTACTAAACATTCTTATTTGGTTAATGTCTAAGAATACATATCAGATTCATATCCCTATCCATATCCTTACCCAAGTGTCAGAGTGCAAGTATCAAGCGTCCGACACGGATATTTCATGCATTTTAGAAGAGTCTGTGTCACATATCAGATTCATTTTAGAAGAGTCCAGGGTAATCAAATTTTATACCAATACTACTTATCCATCGGCTTCAGAAAACCCCAGAAACTAGTAGACAATGCCTAAATACTTCGCACCCATTGTTAAGGATATTCTGTTGTAAAACCCTTAAAACATCCAAAAATAAAACCAAACACAGAACTGAGACTACTGTAAGTTAGTTGTATTGCCCATTATCTGCCTGTTGTCCCATGTCAAATGTGCCTTTAAATGTTTGTTTCTGTGGTGGAGACCCCTGTGATTGAAGGGCTGTGTTTCAGGATATATTAATTGGTGTGTTATATCTTTCTAATTTCACCTTCTTTTTTTTTGTGTAATACTTATGGACGTTTGTTCCTCGGCTACAAGATAATGCAAATAATGAGAATTATTAAAGTGCCCAAAATCTCCTATTGTTGATAAAATTAAAATAAAAAATAAAAACTCTATTTAAAACTGAAATTTAGGAAAATCTCTTATTTTTTACAATAAGTTCTATATCTGATGATGTCTTTTTCTAAATTTGACATCAACACATTGTTCAAGTTCAAACTTTTTTGGAATTTGCAAAACAGAACCAGCGTAAATGCATCTAATCTGATTTATTTGTGTTAAGGAAAGCAATCAATTCCAGCCACATTATTCGTCTTGAGTTCTCAAGTAACTAAACTTTCAAATATAAACATGGAGCAACTGTTTTCAGTCAAAAATCCATCAATTTTATTTTTATGGCAATTAAAGAAAAAAATTAGAAGTTGCAAAGCAAGTATAAAATAGTAGGTTGACACCCAAAGAATTTGAGATAGCCATTGTTCTAAAATATCCAGAATTCTTAAGTATTTCTATTTTCTAAAATATGATGCACCTAAAACATTTGGTGAACAGCCAAAATTGGATTATTACTTCTTGGATGAAGATGATAAACTCTTTATTATTTACATATGCATGCACACATTTCTCAATAAGAAGTTGTTGTATTGTAGGGATAACTCCAAACTATGTTCTTGTGGTGGTGATCGACAAGTCTTTTATTGGGATGTAGCAACTGGTCATGTAATTCGAAAATTTCGTGGCCATGACAGTGAGGTTTGTGAAAGTTCATTTTCCTCTCATAATTCTCTAACTTATTAAATGGCTTTATTACCACCCTCTTTTCATTTGATGCTCAGTAAGGTAGTGACGTTTCCAGAAAACAATATCATTGTTGATTCAGCTAAATTTATTTGGAAACTGCACTCTTTCCACCATTCCAATAATTTAGAGAGCTTAAAATCTTGCTACAGGGTTTAAAGGAACAAACCAGAGTTCATAATGAAGATATTTGCCAGTGTATCTGCCAACAATGAAACACTCTATATCTATTCTTAGTTCTTGAATGGTGAGGGTTAAAGTTTGACAGCCAAGGTGCTAGTCTATTTCCTTCCTTGTCAAAAGTGTTGCCATTCTAGTATTAAGCATAGATATAAAGGTGCTTCATAACTGGTAGATACTCTAGCAAATATCTCCGTATGAACACTGGTATTTTCCTCTAAACCCTGTAGAATGTGAAACAGCAATGCTCTTTCCAGTTATCTTTCTTTGAAATTGTTTGGTGATTTGAAATTTCTTAAAAAATATAGAAACTTCTTCAAGGAATGGCAAACAGCAAAATAAATAAATGGTTGACAGATATAAAATACATCAGCCTGAAATATGGAGGTCCAAGTCTTTTTTTATCGTTACTGTTTGTGAGCGATAAAATTATATATCTGGTGCATTGCACCTACTTATCCTTCCCCCTCTTTTAACCATTTTTTGCTTACTATTTCTCCTTTACCAGGTGAATGCTGTAAAGTTCAATGAGTATGCATCTGTCGTAGTATCAGCAGGTTATGATCGTTCAGTGCGTGCTTGGGACTGCAGATCTCACAGCACTGAGCCAATTCAGGTCAACTCTCTCTCTCTCTCTCACTCTCTCTCTCTGTGAACATCATGAGGGACCGTAAATTGCATATGCTGACTTGTCTTCCACAAATTCTGGTTGATGTGCAGATCATTGACACATTTTTGGACAGTGTGATGTCTGTTTGTTTAACAAAAAGTGAAATTACTGCTGGAAGTGTTGATGGAACTATTCGAACATTTGACATTCGAATTGGTAGGTACGTAACAATGTAGCAATAAAATCATGAAACCACTTGTTTTGGCCCAATATTTAAAGGAGGTTTATTGAGTGTGCTTTATTCTTCTGGGACACCTTTTGATAGAGAAATATCTGATGACCTGGGGCAACCTGTCAACTGTATCTCTCTTTCAAATGATGGTAACTGTGTATTAGCCAGTTGCCTAGATTCTACTCTGCGTCTTCTGGACAGGTAATTTCTCTTCCGTCTTTTCTTATGTTCTTACTTCTTACTATAATATTATTTCTGACCTTGCCCACCTCTTGACTTTTTCTTTTGCATGACAGGTCTACCGGTGAGCTACTGCAAGAGTATAAAGGCCACACTTGCAAGGTCAGCACAGGGGCCTGGTTCTAAAACTTATTTTGGTGTTTTGGTTCTTTAATCATCGTGGTTATTAGGTCAAACATGTTTATCTTCAATGTTGAACTGTTCACTTATATATGCTGTTAAGTTTCAAACGATTTTCCTGTACACTAATCCAGCCTGTCTTGACTTCTGTATCTAATTTTCAAATATTAATAACCACCCTAATTTTTCTGCTTTCGGTACTTCTCCATCAGTCGTACAAGATGGATTGCTGCCTTACAAACAGTGATGCCCACATAACCGGTGGATCTGAAGATGGCTTTGTTTTCTTTTGGGACCTTGTAGATGCATCTGTAGTGTCCAGTTTCCGTGCTCATGCCTCAGTGGTATGTTTCTCATTTAGAGATGCAGTATTCCTTAATATGATGATGAATGGTCATGATATGAGTTCTACATGTACTGATTCCTACTTGCAATTTGATTTATGTTTTCACAGTATATTCACATGTTTCCTGGAAATAAATATTTCCTCATTTGTGGAAGTTGGATACTAAATTTATTCGTTAGAACACCCTAAAGCTTGAAGAATCTTGAATTACAGATATTTTTTTCCCTAAGCATATATAATTTGGGAATATAAATAAGGTTTGAAGAATATTACAAATATTGTGGACAGCCATTTTAAAGAACTTATACGATTGTTAAATTTTTGCAAATAATATGGAATCTGCATTTGTAACTTATATTTAAGAGTGTTGCCTATGACTTAATTTGTTTAGTGATCCATTGCCAATCTTATCAAGAGTGAATATACTCTATTTCTGGCTCTAGAATCTTGTCTATGTTGACAAGACAGGATGTTATGGAAATTTGTTTATAACTTTTCCTAAAGTTGGCATTGGGAGATAACCATTTATTAAGTTGTTTGACCATGGTGGTGCATTTGCAAACAGAATGCAGTTATACCTAATTCTATGTAGAAATTATGCACATACGCTGATTTTCAGAGTTTGCAGTCCTCTTTCCGCCTTTTCTCTTTCCAAGGAAGATCTTGATCATGCTCTGATATAATGATGTTGTCCTCCTTATTCAGTCAAATTTGAATTTGCATCTTGTAACATACCTACTTATCAAAAAAGAATTCGAACCTACCTGATTTTCATAAATTTCTTGAGTAAAACATTTAAAGCATATTAGCTAATAACAAGCATGGAGACTTCTAATAAGGTGCAAGGTGTTGTGTCCGTGTTGTCAGTGTTGAACACCAAACCTCATTAGACATATCCCGACACATGTCTGACTCGCGTTTAAACTAGTCTTGTTATTTTTTTAATTCTTTTAGAATTAAGACACACTTCAGACACTTGGAGACACTTGGGGACATGTGTCTATTGCTTACACAAATAAAACACGTATGAGTCTTGATGCAAATTTGAAGATATAACTTAGGATCAACGATTGAAAACAAAATAATATGAATTTATAATTTAGGCTTTTTAATTTTAGGAGCCCTAAAGGCTAAAGCTTAAAACTTCCAATAATTGATATTTGTTTTCCAAAAAGAATATATCCCTATTATTGGTTTAATTTTTATTGAGGAAGTGAACCATATCTTTGTTATTTTCTTTTTTATTTCAAATTCTTGCTATTATTAATTTAAAAATATCTTCAAGTTCATATGTTAAGAATTTGTTGTTTTTCTTTGGCAGGTAACTAGTGTGAGTTACCACCCAAAGGACAGCTGTATGATAACTGGCTCTGTCGATGGCACCATTCGGGTTTGGAAACCTTGAGAAATTTGTGAAATTTGTCAGGCTGTTTTTGCTTTGCTGTTTTTCTGCCATCTGATTTACTTGGGAATATTTATATCTGTAGTAATGGATTCTTTTGAGGTCGCAATCTGCACCTTATCGTTCAAGGAATCCAAACTCTGGATCAGAGATTTGAGGTTACAATTAACAGATGGGACGAACCCATCTCCTCTTTTCATAACCTGATGAGAAAACTTAAGTTGAAACAGTGCAGAAACTTCGACGCATCTGGTTTTTTTTCTGCACCTAGCCAAGCCAGAGGAGGTTCATGCTTGTTAAGTATTCTGAGTTCATGAAAGCTTGGAACCGCTTCTGCGTCTGACATGCAATGATTTGTTGCGGTGTGCATGGGACTGGATGGTTCGAGGCCATGCCAAATCCTCATGGTATGTTCCAATGTACTGCAGTGTCTGGAATAATTAGCCTCTTGACTGAGTTCTTTATTAATTTTTGTTAGTATGAGACAGGTAATGAAACTTTGCACTGCATTTGGACATAGCATGACTTTCTGGTGTCCTATTTCAAAGTAAAACATCATGAAACCTTCGTTTTTTTTTTTTTTTTTTTTTTTGGTCATTTGTTACCTTAGCAGTGAAATTTTTAGGTTCTTTTATGCTACGTTTGGATTTGGAATCTATCAAGAGAGGAAAATGAAAGGAAAAGAAAACTACTTAAACAGATTCGTTTTTTGTTTTAATATCTGTGGGTAACCAAAAATTAATTTGTTGAGAAATACTAATATATTTTCTTTTCATTTGTAGTTTTTTTTTTTTACTTTGTATTTTATTTTATCCTTTTCCTTTAGATATAGTAATTTAGTTTGACAATTATAAGCAACATCTAAGTAATTGATTCGTAAAGCAGGAGCTAGAGTGGAAAAACGAGCATCATTTGTTAAAAAAAAAAATCAAAAGCAGGAGTAGTATCAAAGTGCATGTAAATATACATAATAATATATCTAAACATAAACGTATATCTTTTATTTAATAGCTTTTAATTTTTCTGTTCAGCAATTTCTTGAAAAGAAATGCCTAAATTATGGTATTTAAAACAAATAAAAGAAACGTAATAATCAAAGGAATCTTACTTTTTATTTAATAACAAAATTTTATGCAAAATCTCAATAAAAGATAAGTTATTGTGTTTTAATATCATGACAAAATACACGTGGTAACCGTTTGTTGGTCCAAACTAAAATTTGATAATTTGACTATTAGAGTTTGAATAATTGATAGAAATTTGCTCTCAATTAGCTAACTCGAGTTCATTGATTGTTTCCCTGGTAACAATGTTGGCCCCGCTGGTAACGACTGATGATTTTTCAACGGTCGTATAAATTTGCAAAGGGTTTGTTTGATAGCAGAAATTACCTGATTTTGAATGTCCAATTTTCAGATTAGTTAATTCTATGTTTAAAAAAAAAAACTCAAAATTTATTTCTTGAAAATTATAAAATTTTAAATTATTCTAATTATATGATAAAACACATTCAATTTAATTTGTTAATCTGCTAATTTTTAAAAAATAACCAAATTGTAAATTTTGAGAAAAGTTAAGGGGCTCTAATATATTTATTATTGACCACTTAATGATTGGTTTGGTGGGTAAGAGGTGGAATTTTCTTGCATCCTCCTAGCCGCCCATAAAATCAAATCTATTCTTCAATATAAATTTACTCTTTGACGCTGAAAGTACGTGATGAGACTTGAGTTTTAATTTTTATCTTAAGTGTGTGTAATAAAAATTTTTTACAAATAGTTATATAGTGTTGAGAGATAATGCTTTTGAACGATTATATAGAGCAGTGTACCTATGTATTTATTTATTTATTGTACCAGAATATATATATATATATATATATATATACATTATTGATGGCAGATGGCATTGGATTCCCTGTTGCATTGTTCGTTGTGTGAGCAGCGCATGCTCTCCCTGGTCAACTTTTGTTAACCTTGACTTTGAAGACCACCAACTCCGTTGGTTGCAAATTTGACCGTTATGGCCGTTGAACAGTGGACAACGGCTGAGTTGATATTATTGTTCCTTTGACTTGAAACCCCTTGGTTTTTTCCCTAAAAAATTTCATGTACACTTCTATAATAAGTTGAATTGATGAAAACAATTAGATTGGATTGTCAAAGCTCTGCAAAAATCTCCAGCATTAAATTTGAATGAGGATTAGTTTTATATAAATTTTGGAGAAGTGCTCTCGTAAATTTACACACTCTCAAAGAAGTACCTTCAAAATTTAGAATAAAGCGCAAAACGCTAAAGAATTGACAAAGTCAAATTAATTACTATTTGAAATATTAACGAACTGATTAATTGTACCAAATGCTTGCTAATGAGTAATAGGCCTTCATAATTCTAAACTTCTCATGCCATATAAGCTACTCATACATTTTTTTCTCAAAAGTGATTACACCACAAAAAATTTATCCTTTTTTAATGCATCCACCCTTCTAAAGGTGAGGCTGCAAACAGAGTAGAGATTGCGTATACGTTGGTGTACTGTGTACACTTTTGGTCATCATGTCGCGTAGGATTAATGTGCTAAGCCAAGTAGTATACATATTATCTTCGATCCCAAGAATCCGAATTGGAATCCGCCGCGAGAGGAGGCTGCCAAACCGATATCTCTCTGGGAAAGTAACTACTTTTTTTTTTTTTTTAAGAGGAAATCGCTGCACTGCAGTAATCATTTTGAGGATAAATCCGTAAATGTCACAATGCTTATCTTGCTTGAAATTGGAGATTGTGAGCAGGGACCGCACTATCTATTAGGTTGTGGAGTCAATTGACCCTATCAAAATCTTTACAACCAGTAACAAAAGATTTTGATATTATACATTTTTTTTAAAAGGTTGGTAGCTTGACCTCTTGTACGTCTGGTTGACCCCATTAACTCCATATTCCCATCAGTGTCTCTACATGGGTGGTGGTTTCAGCCCCACTGCTGCTTAGAAGCTCTCCACCCGTAATTATGTAGGAGTAGGGTAGATCCTTAATGATTGCTTTAAAAAAAAAAAAGGTTAGTCATTTAACCACATAATTTTGTGTACAAAATTTTTATAAATTTTTAGTTGCATTGCATAAACCTTCTTGTGATTGAACAATAAAACAATCAATTTGGGTTTTATTAATCAAATTTTTATATCCAGCTATAAAGCAAACAATTTTTTTTTCTTTTTTTTTTTTGGGGGTTTTTATCATTTGGGTTGATATGCTCCCGATGCACCAATTTGGTTTTCTCCACTTGAGTTTCATATTTGCATGACGCCATCAACATTCCTGAAACCGTCACTAACTGTGAGTGCTAGGCCATAAGAGTAGATTTGAAGGGCCGGTAATAGACAGATTCTATCACACTAATCTTGATTCTCTTTATTTTATTTTTTTTAAACACAAAAATTACCATGTGGCTTGTCGTTTTTGAGGGCCATTATCAGTGTGATCCAAGAAGCATTCTGGTTGCGAACAGTGGTTTTGATGTAGTACCTCAGCCAATATTTTTTTTTCTTTTTTCTGATACAAGAGGGATTTTGTAAGGCATCGATACCCATAACCACTAATTGAGTACTCGACAAAAAATCTTATTATAGGTGTTTTCTAGCTAGTCGTACCTTTAATCTCTAATAACTTTTACAAGTTGCGCAATCGAAAGTTTACTTTGCTCCTAATCATCTCTCGCGCTCTAGGTAATAACTATTAATATTTAATTTAATTAATGCACAAAATTTTAGTTTATCGGGATTGAAATCTAAAAAATTTCTCTAGCATCAATTAAACCTCCCACTTGATCTAACATCTCTAGGCATGCTAATCAATATGAAATCTATATCATGCATGTATTAATTTTCTAACAAAATAAACATGCCAAACAATAAAAATAATATGAAATTTTAACATAACACGGAACAAAACCATGCTAATCAACAAAATAAATGTTAAAGAAATTATCCAATATGCTACCGTACTAAATTATAGCATATTCAAGGACAAAATAAGCAATTAGGCATTTATCATAATTTTTAAAATTTTAAACAGTTAAAAATACCAAAAATAAAATCAAAGAAAACATCTGGAAGCCTTTAAAAAATACAGAGAGCAGCCCAATACTAAGAACAGAATACCAGAAACCTGAAACACTAAAATAGAGACCCCAAACAGTCTTGTACGCGCCGCATGCACGAGTGGGCTTAGATTTCCTTTTTTTTCTTTTTTTTCATAAAATAAAATAAAAAATAAAAAAAAATTTTGTTTAAATTTAAAAAAAAATCTGAAACATATATTTAAAAATAAGAGATCAAATTTGTAATATTCTGGAAAAAAATCAGAATAAAAACAACGCTAAAAATTATTTCCAGTTCTTCTTTTTCCTTGAATAATTCTAATAAGAATTTCAAGGTAATTTTTTACCACCATAACTCTCAAACCGTAAGTCCAAATGACACAAATAATATGTCATTGGAAAGGATTTGAAAAGACGATTACAACTGTCACGCCCCATAACCCAGCCTATACAGGTTTTGGGTACATGACCGGCTAGTAGCAAGGCTACTCAAGACTGCATTATATAAATTGGTTGATCACCTGTGCATAATCATTTAGAATGATGCATAATTGCGAAAAATAAAACTTTTGATAACTTGAAAACATAAGTTGTGTAATACATGGTAGAGCTGTGCCTAATCCAAAACATAACATACATAAGAACCAAATCAAGGTCCACCAAAGTTATAGCATTATATTATTACAAAACATTGGGTCAAGCCCTCAAACATTATACAAAACATAGGCCCGTGGGCTATAACTCAAAATCCACATATGGCCTCGCTTTAAGGCCTTCCGGATTGGCTACCTAAAAATCATTTGAGAAAACGTAAGCTAATGCTTAGTAAATAACAATGATGCATGAGGGAGAAAATATCATAGACTAGCAATTATATCCAACATACAATGATAGATAATTATTTATGTATAAGGAAATGAGCTTTTAAACGTTTAAAGCGTAGACTTGTAACTCATAGGTAACGTAAACATCATTTGAAATATATTATCATAAGAAGAGATGCAACATAACATTATTTTTGATATAGCATTTCATAACTTGTCGTAAAACATGTGAACATATCATAGTTCTCAGTTCAAAACATAAGTGTACTACAACTCGACATATGAGCTAGGCTCCATAGTAACCATGTTGGTCACACTAAGGCTCTTTAGGCCAGGGACGTCCCCCAACATAGATAGTTTATTTCTCATCCCCTATCGTAGGACTATCGGGCTAGATTAAAGTCCTGCCACGAGAAGACTCAAGTTGGTACCATACATTAAAAACTTAGCATCTCTTTCATTTAAACATTATAGTTCATAGTTTTCATTCATAACATAAATATAACTAGCATGCATTTGAAATATGACATTTGTAATTGAACATAACATTGAGGCATTAAATTGTATGGAAAACATTCATGATATAGAAGTGAGCTTAAAATGTTTGGAAAATAATAGAGTTTTACTCATGGCATATCGTTACTCACCTCTCTCCGATAGAATGGATGGTAGACAAGGTGTTCCTATATAAATGCACGTAGAAGTAAAGAAATATCAATATAAGACTCTAAGGTAAAGCAATAACACATAAGTCAAGACTAAGCACATAAACACCTCGACCACGACTCGACAACACCTCATTCTCACAACGGCAGAGTGAGGCTAAACTCTAAGACAAAGCCCTGATGTAAAATAAGAACATAAAGTTGAGGTTTGAACATGAAAGCCAGAATGTCGACTCCTTTATCGATTCCCAACCACCTCTCAAATATGAGTTTACACCCAATGCTAGTTCCATTTGAAAATAGGCTTAAAGACCTTTATTTTGATAGGTCATGGGCCAAAAACACATTTCGAGTGAAGAAGTTATACTTCCCGGAATGTGGACTAAAATTTTGAAAAACAATATTGTTGGCATAGATTTTGGGTCAAATTTAAACTTCCATAACTCTCAATGTATAAATAATTAGAGAACAAACTTTATATGGGCACAAAGGTCTAAGTCTATTTTTTAATGCTTCAAATGGGGCATCATTTCAAGTTTCCTAAAGAAAGTGATGTCTGTTTTGCTAAACAGTGTCGGGGCTGTCAAACACGAGCGTCAACAAGGGCGTCCTGACAACCTGAGGCTAACTTTTCCCCAAAAATTGATCCTAATGACGCAAAATGTTGCATCCTGATGACCTGAGGGCTTGATACATCAAAAGCACCATCGTCAAGACGCAAAATGTTGCGTCCTAATGACTCTTGGCTACTCCAATACTTCAAAATTGATGGTCAGGATGCTAAAATGCGTCGTCCTAACGATCCCTGCATATTTTGTTCTAGAAAAAGGGTTCTCCAAGTCTTAGATTTCCAATCCAAACCATTCCAAACTCTACCAAACTTTACCAATGCTTCTAGGGTTCAAAGATTAACCCAAAAGGATGACAATAACTCAAAATGGGGGAGAAAGAACAATTAAATCAAAAGGGATCTAAGGAAAAGATTCAAAACCCTAACATTTTATATATTTGGGGGTTTCAACCCCCAACTCTCCAATTCTCCAATATTGAGCTATAAGTTCTCAAATTTAAAGTAATTGAGACTCAAGAAGTCCCCCAAAACAAACCCAAACACCCCAATCCATATAGATGCATATATACCATTTCCTAACACAAGATAGATACATATACATATAACATTGTAGAGAGAGAATGGGACCTTACCTTCTTCAAGCTTGTTCAAGTCTTCAAATGACTTCTCTTGGCTTGGGTTGAGACTCTCCAAGCTTCCCTTCTCCTTCTCCTTCCTCTTCTTCTTCTTCTCCCTCTCTCTCTCTCTAACTGTGGTGGGTGTGTGTGTATAAGAGTGATACACGTGAGAATAATCTAATGTGTCTCACCCCATGGACTTAAGTAACAACATTCACTCATATTGGTCATATTTGACCCAAAAGATGAAATAATTAACTTTAAACATTGCATACACTAGAAATTCTCATTAATATAATTAAATAGATATTTGGGATATCACAACAACAATATAAATTTCAGCGATCAAAAAAATCGCATGGAGAGAGAATGAAGAAGACAAAGTTTATGCAGTCGTAACTAAGATTGCAATTTTCTCTCAGTCTACCAGACCTTTAAAGACAAAAATTTTCAAATATAATCAACAATTTATAGACTACAACATACTCAAAAAATCAGTCAATTTTGTGACTGTTATTCTACGACACCATTAACGCCTATTTGAAGCTTTTATGCAAAACAATGCATATAATCCATGTATATGCATTTAAACAGTAGATAAATAATATAAAGTAATGAGAACATCCTAACAAGCTCTAATACTAATGTAAGAAATACTGAAACGAATGCGGAAGTGAATTAAACTCGTATCTTGAATGCTTAATCTGAAATCGAAAAGGATATTCTATGTACTGACTTCAAGCAGTTAGTATTGTTACAATAAAGAACAATACTGTGCTTTCACAGCACAAAAATCTTAATTTCACGTCTGTATATTTTACCAAGAGAGAATGATCTGACGTTCAATCGGTCGTAACATTGGATGCTCTTCGTGTTTATATTGACACCCAATAGGCATCAACGAAGGGTCACTATCCAATGGACATGTCTGTTCTTTAACAGTCATGTTTGTACATTTGTGATTATCAGATTGACTCATCATGAGCGCCCCTTTGGGTCCATGACCTAACCCGAATACCAACAGTTAGTGTAAGTTTGAAGAAACATAATTTCTTAATCAGTTGACCTTTTTAAGTTTTAGGTCAGTTGTAATACTTTTGACTGTCTATAGAAGAAGGGTAGATTGTTTTTTTTTTTTTTTTTTGACTGGTCAAGTAATTCCCTTGTTTTGTTTTAGGGTTCTATGGCTATGCCCATCCAGCCTTTGTTTGGAAGAATAGTTTTGCTAGTCCAATTGTTTAGACATAAACAGTGCTTGCAGATTCTTCTGTTTTCATAAGCTTCCCACTGCCATGTTAATTTTTTCGAACTTCAAAGGTCTTAATGTATGATTTTAAGTTCATTCCATTGGAGATTCGTTCATTGTGATCCAATCAAAGGCAAGTGAACGTTTTCAAAATTCAAAACCTTTTGTTTTGTTTGTTTGTTTTTCTGTGTGTGTCTTTGTGTTCTAGATTGGGAAAATTATGTGAAAATCAAACGTTTCGAGCTAAAACTTCAAAGATGGTGAAACCGTAGGGCACGTCTTATGAAGAAGAATCTAATCGCAATGACATCAGAAGAAGAATATTGTTTCTTTTTACAGAACCTAATGGCAATGACATCATTTTTCTTTTACACATTCTGCTTGGTTGCCAGCTAAACATAAGAAAATAAATGAGAACACAACTGCTACAAGTAACAAAAATATCAAACGTAACAAATTTGGTTTGTGGGAAATCCTAATAAAGTTGCTATCCTAAATTTCCTGGCAAAGGATTGAACAATCCCAACTTGGTCAACCAAACAAATTAAAATAAGAAGAAATAAAACTAAAAAGAACCATCGCAACTTAGTAGAACTTAATTTGCCAAGAAGAGAAAAATTTGGACCAACTTCACACACTGGCTCAACGACGCCTAATTGGCTGACTCTCTGCAGCGGCCCCTCCTTTCCTATAGTTTTGCCTTTAACATGACCCATTTTTTTAAGCGAAGTCAGGGTTATAAACTTGTACATAATAGATATATATCATTTACATATTATCTTCCAGTAGACTAACCAATCAAGCACCAATTGGACCCACCATTAGGTCGGTCCTACACAGGAAATTTTGTTTGCTGTACGTAGGAATGAACTGGGTCATGGTCACGGTTGATTCTAGTAGACATGTGGACCTTCTTGAGTGGGTGCGTGCCATTAAGCAAGCAAGCATGGCTCCCCATTGAAACAATGCCCTGCGATGGACTACCAGATTGGACCTCACCTATATAGTGCTATATAATATATATATATATATATTTTTTTTTTTTTTTTTTTTGCTTTTTCTCTAACAACATGAGGTTCAAAATGTCATTGTCGCAAAGAGGTTCAGCCACAAACTCAAGGAACAACAAAAACGCGTCGTAGCCGTTGGATTGAAGACCAAGGCAACATGAAAGTCAATGGCGTAACAGTTGATGTATCCAATGGAGGCGTATAACTTTTTTTTTTTTTTTTTTGGGTAAGGAAGGAGGACACCCAAGAATTCTTCAAAAGAGAATTCAAATAACGTCATTATTCAGTCAATGGCTGCTTTATACATATAATATATTTATATATAGAGAGATAAGAATAGCATTTTCCATAGCTTATATATACAGACACATCTTCCTGCCATCTTCTTTGAACCAACACTGCAGGTTCTCTCTCAAACCTCAAACAACACGTACCCTCAAAACGCACTCTATGCCATAAACCCATTAAGCAAAAACCGTTCAAAACCAGAGAGAGACACAGAGAGAGAGAGAGAGAGAATTCAATTCTTACCTCTCAGTCTATTCTGATTTCTTCTACATTTCAATGGAATCATCATCATCATCATCTGTACGTCAGAGTGAACCCCAGAAGAACTTCACGGACTCCGACATGGCGGAAGCGGCTCAGCAGCTCATGCAACTGAGCGGAGAAGATGAAAACAGCAGCAGCAGCAGCAACAAAAAGAAGAGCAAAAAAGAGAATGAACAGAACCATAGCGAAGTCACTTCAGCCAAGATCAGAAAAGTAGTAGAGACTTTCCGACCGAAGACGCAGAGGTACCGATCAATCGCCCATATATACATGGCAACAAAGCCGTTGAATGTCATACATAGCAAGAAGATAAGGTCTTGAAAAACCCCTAATGGGATTCTTTTAGGAGGCTAATCTAGTAAGTTGTGCAAAGACTTATTTTATAACTGTCCTTTTTTATGGAAAATTGAGGATGGATGGTACCTTCTTTGCTTTTCTTTCGTAGATTTGCACTTTGCATTAGAACTTGAAATGGATAGATAGTTATAGATTATAATATGTTTCTTTTGATGGCTGTGCATGTTGATGATGAAGCTTGATTTTTAGAGATTTTTTCTTAATTGGTTTGGTTGGTTTGAATTTAAAACTTCCAAAGAAGAAAAAATGGGATTTTTAAGATTGTCGTTATAGTAGAGAGAGAGAGAGAGAGAGAGAGATATGGCTGTCCTTGGTTACTTGCGAAAAATGGCTTTGACATCTTGACATGGCACGTGTGTGTGTATATACACTATACAGGCGTTTTGGGGTGGCAAAGTAATAGAAGATCACACATGCAATACTTGAATTGCTGAACTTTAATACCAAAATACATATTTTCTCTAACATATGAAGGACTTTGAGTACTTCTACTGTATGTTAATGCAGCTATACTTCCTGGTTTCTTTCGCTGCGTTGGATACACAAAAGAGGAGTAAAGAGAAGTGTAGATTATGAGGGGGATTAATCTAGTGGGAATGGTGCCTCCACTCAAGCCACGAGTTTATTGCTTTAACTCACCTTCCCTTTTTCAATGGCTTTGGCCCTTCTATGTACAAATATACATATTTATATATAGCAAATGGGAGAGGAAAAGCCAAGTTTTTAACACGGAACCTATCAGCAGGTGTGACACGGGTCTACCACCAGGTCAACCCCATCGCTTGTAGGGATAGCAATGAATTGGGACGAAAGCTAGGATCTCAATCTTCACCTCTACATAAAATATATGTTTCTATTTTTGTATGGGGATTAATTTGAATATTTATCCCCGTCGTCACAGATACAAGGTTGCTTCTATCTCCACCTTCACCTCTATCTCAACCCCCACCTCCTCCTCCGTCTCTACCCCTAGTCCAAGCCCAATCTCAAACTTTTCTTTTTATTTTTTTTCTTTTTTGGTACAAAAGAAACAAACAACACAAAGCCTAATAAAAAAATTAAAAATAAAAAAAAGAACTAAGTTAATCATGAATATTAATAGTATCATGGTCTCCATTTGACAATAAGATGGAATTAACATCTAAACATTTTGGGTTGCATATAAATCAAAATAGTGTTATTATAGTGTCAAAAGAAATAAAGCTTAAAATAACAAATTAAAAGCCTATCCAACAAACAATATTAAAAAATTATTAAATATAAGTTGAACACTAATCAATACAAAGCCTAATGATAATATCACTAGCACACCATATATAAAAAGTTAAAAACAATCTATATAAAAAATAAAAATTGCTAAAAGCAGATAAGAGGGGCAAGAGTTTTTTGGGGGGGGGGGGGGTGTGTTGGCGGGAGAAGAACTTACTGTATCCCCGCCTCCATCCTCGCATGAGTTTTCCTTTTGACTTTCATCTCTATCTCCATTCTCATTTTGTATCCTCCATCCACTCATGAATTTTCATTTTGAGCAGTCGGATTTTCACTTTTTCTCAGTCCATTGCCATCCCTAATAGTTTGTTCCCTCTTCATGCTAATTGTGATATTTTCTTTCTCTTATTTAAGTTAGACAACAATCATAAAGGCTAACTGTGATATTTTCTTGCTAATTATGGGACGGAGGAACTGCACAGACCCTAGAACTAGTCGAGGTGCAACAAGTTAGTCCGAACACCTGATTAGCAAAAAAAATAAAAAGAATGAGAAATTGAATTGTGCTGCATTTTCTTTTTTCATAGTAATACTATACTAGCAAAATTGTTGTCCATAATATTCATACACATTGATGTGATTATTTGTGTTCTTTTCATTTCAAGTTAAACATCCTTATGCTGGCTTATTATTTTAAAAATACCAATTTCACATCATTGGTAGAGTTTTTTGAACAAAAATTTTGGAAGAATAAATTTTTTTTTCATGTTACCCCAATCAAAACCTTTCACTTAGCTATAAGCATATCGATATTGTGCGTTACACATTAAAATTCAAGCTATTTGTTTTCTTTTCCTCTTCCTTTTTTTTTCCGTATTTACATGTAAGAACTTCATTTATAGTAGTTTGTCGAGAAATGAGATCGAAGGTGAACCATGACTAAGGGAGATTAGCATTTATAAGCATTGAAAAGAAAATGCTTTCATACATTTATTATATGTACATGCTTTTGGTTTGTGTGGAGTCCGGAATCCACTAAGAGATCCAACACGTGTAAATTTTGTAATCGTATAAGAATTTTTTTTTTTTAAGAGTTTACCGTAAATATTGAACAAAAAATCATAATTGTAAGAAGATTAGGATTTCTCGAGCTTGCCTATAATTAGAAAACTTAGGTGAAATCTAAAATTGGCTTGTTGCTCATGGTTGGCTCAATGAAAATATTAAAAGGATAATAAAGATGCGAGGCAGAGATGGACACACAAAAAAAAAAAAACCACTGGGAGTGAAGAAGTAAGTGCGCATGGCTTCAGAGATTGAGATACTAGGGTGAACGGAGAAGTAAAAATTGCTTCAGAGGACGGCTATCTTTGAGCAAAGAAATAGAGATAGCTTCAAGACTCAAGGATTAGAGCCTGTATACGTAAAATTTCTCTCTAGCCAGTACAAGCAAGTAAATTTGTACTGGGCCACATAAATTCTTTATTCAAAGTTGTGGGTGTACTTCCTTTTGAACGCGTTGATTTAAGCCCAACAGTGTTAACATAAAACAAATGACGGCAATGCCAGTAAGCTGAAACATCACACCGCGAGATAACAGCAATTTTTTTGTTGGGTGTACGGAGTAATTTATTTACATATTTATTTTGTATATTCAAAAAAAAAAAAAATACATCAACATTAATCTACTTGTCAAATTTACGTCCTTCGTCTCCTTGGATCGAACGCCTCTTTCTGAAGCTAGTCCAATGTAACGTATGTTAGAATGACTATGGGTAAAAATCAAAATTACAATTACAATGGCTTTGAGCACCATCAAATAGACACTATGGGTGGTCCAGTGGAGACTGGGATGAATTATAAATTTAGATGACCTAAGTTCAAAACTTGACAACTCTATTGAGTTTGGACCGTAAGAGATTTATCACTTGTGAATTCTTTAGTCATGACACAGATGGTCTGCCTTTGACCAAAGTCAAGAGCGGGTTAGCTGAGGTGCGTGTAAGTTTAAGTTGACCCGGACACCTTATAGGCAAATCATTTTTCACAATAAAATTGCATACAACAATTTTTGAAAATTTAAACTTCAGAACTTCTCAAAACGAAATATGTATTATAGAACTTGAGAAGAGAGAGAATAGAAATATGTATTATGCTTTTATCTGCTCTCTTCCCTGAATTATTTATTTTAGGTTGGACACGCCTTAAACACTTATATACACTCATAAGCTTAACTTGTAAGCTATATGTATAATACGTATATATATATATATATATATAAAAATACTACACAATTTCAGATTTCCTAAAACTTCGAGGCAGGCATTCTTTAACCGCCATTTGATGTCTACAGGCAGATACCAAGTGCGTTATGTTCTACTCCTTATGGCTATATAATCTTAGACATTGCATGGAAGTAGAACAAAAGATAATACAAACAATGAAACAAATTAAGTAACTTACTTCTACCATTGTGCATCTGACCCTCCTCAAACTATGTAATTGTTCAAATCTCGTGCACAACCTTCTCATATTCTTTTTCATTTTCTTTTTTTTTTTTTTTTGTTATTTCTGATTACTGATGAATATTACAGAATTTGTAAAAACTCCATAGAAACATGCTTCTCAAAATTTTTAATATATTTTCATGCTATCAAAACTCATTTCTCAACAATAATCTATGGTTGCCCTAATAAATTTCTATAGATAGTGTAGTGTCAAGTGTTCTAGTTGATAATTAAAGTACTATTTTTTAAGAATCTTAGTAAGTTTTCTTATTAACATCATATTCAATCTAATCTCACATACCATTTCAATCTAATCTCACATACCATTTCCCGCTTCCGTTTTTATATTGGCAACTATTATCTTAACAACATATCAAGCCTTTACAGCTGTCAGATGACTAAAATCAACAAATTATAACAGGTTCATAAAATCAACAAATATATGCTTTCCAAACAATTTTAGAATGGTAGTAGTAGTAACACAATATTCTTGAAATATTTTGACCATCAAGATCATAAGAGGTCAGTTGCAACACGCCTTAATGTAGTTGAAAAGTGAAGGGCAGGGGATGGAGTGCCATTACGATTATGCCTCTGGATTTTAGCCATCAACAGCCAGGTGATCCGATCTTCATTCTGCCCCAACACCAGCTTCTGATATTGTTACCACGAACACTCTTTCATGATTAGTTATTTTCTTGCTTCAAGCATGTCTGAAGAAGGCATCTTTTCCATCACCGTAGTATTGGAATTTTTTGAACATTTTCTTCTTAATTTCAAGGACCCAAGTTGCTAATGGAAATAGAATAATTTCAAATTTCGTTTACCCTTTTCTTCCTACTTTAGCCCAATTCGACAGACAAGAACCTTATGAATGACCCAGAAAATGAAAAATAAATTCAATGAGAAATAGGAACCTCAAACAAACAAGAATCAGCTTAAGTTGTCATATCATCGAACATGAGAAGAAAAACTAATAACAAAGAAATTAGGATTTATGAGAGAAATCATTTTTCCAATTAAAAATACATTTAAAACACATTGAATCTGAACGGGATAAAAATAACTGATACCCACCGTCGGGTAAACAGATCCACTGTTATCTTACATGCAATGCATTTTTGGGGAAATTGAATCTCCAAGGCCAAAAACAAAATTAAACAAACTGCCAGCTCTAACACGAGAAGAAATTATCAGCACCCATCTGCGCCTAATAACTTGTTCACGCTGCACCTTTAAACTTGGCATCGTATTCATATGGTTGCTGCATGATAATAATAAAAAAAACATTATTTCATTACAGGTGCAATATTGCAGGAGGCACACAATAACATAAAATGGGACAAAATTTCAGAAGAATAGGGTTGGCTATGAGGTCAAATATTGGATTTTGTTTCAAAAGTAATAGCCTCCAGGGAAGTCAACCAATAATGGGAAACTGCTTCTTCGTGTTTAATGCTATACTAAATGAAAAGATATCCCATCATTGTCAATGAAGAGGAGAAAGAAGTGTTCCAGCCAGCGGCTTTGCTAATGATCATTGACAGCCAGTTGAAATGGAAACACTGCTAAACAGGTTAAGAAAAATGTTCCCAAAACAGAGTTTCTAAAATACTAGGGATGTAGACTCCATAAAATTCAAAATTAACCCAATTCCTTCCCATCTCAAATCCATGATGTCCCAGACGTACTCTAGATTCAAATTGAGATGGATGGTCTAAACAGATGCACATTTCAATAATGGAAACATATAAAAGCCTTTGGAAGGAAGATAAAGAAGCATCACAAGGGTCCAAATACATACCAAGAACAAAGCTGAGATCAACCTGCGCGCAAACCATCTCTTATGCATTGCTCGTTGGGCACTCTCTGCTCCTTCCACAGTTTCAAACCGCAGATACACATAACCAGCACTGTTCCTGTAAGTCGTACGACTTGGATTAAATATTTTAGCAATAACACTTCAACCACAATGTTGCATCGCATCAAATAAGAGACCTACTGCCATATTAACTCAAAGTTATGTTACCTGGACTCTTCAAATATGTGAAATACCTGTATTGGAGACTCGTACAAGGGTATGGGATATGTTTCCGATATGACTAGTTATATATGCATCCAACAAGTATGTATAAATAATTAAGTTGACTATAAAACTATGCATAAGACTTTTATCTTATGCATAAAATGTTTTATTTTAGTTTTTAAACACCAATTTATCTTAAATGAATAACATAAGCATTTAAAAAATATAAAATCTAGTCGTGTCCTGATATCCTTGAACATGAGAATTACATGAATCCAACGCGACACAGACCCATTCCAGACACCTGTACCCGAGTCCAAGAAACATAGACCCAAAGCAATAGTACCAAAAAAATTGAGATCACAGCCTGAGACAGGAGACTGAAGTGCAGATTTGATCATTATAGTCAAAGCAAAAAGTCAAGAGTAATGGAAGTAGAATATTGATGATTCAAACTAAAGCTTCCAAAAGAATTTGCCTACAGGCAGCTGAGGTGTACTGCTATTGGCTGACAGGATAAATATCCTTGTTAAATTATGCTCTTCATGAAAATCATAAATGCATAAGCAGGCGGTCAAGGAAATCCATTTTCCCGTTTCGAAAGTAATTACTGATATTTTACAACAGGCATTCTCCTCCATAAGCGCAGGCAACATACGCATGCCAGTCTTAGACCTAAAGGCAAAAACAAAGGCTCCTCCAAGAACTTGGTTATATCAAAAAATATTGACTATAGCCTCAGACCACAATGATTGCATTGGAAAGCTGAGTGTATTAACCCCTACCACCAGCCCCCACTTATTCTGATAACGTAAATGTATTAACCCCTTGTAACTGGTTATTGGTTACTGCTCCCCCACACAAAATATAACTTCCCCAGCTGACTTGGAGAAAATTTTCCAGTAATGTAAATTTCTTTCTAAAACAAGATAAAATTTTAGCATGTTTTTCAAATGTCTTATACTGGTAATCTTCAAAAAATGAAGAGATGGTCACCGATATTTAATAATATTATTGGGTACCTTTTCATGTCCCATAAAAGAATGAAACATCAAAATAAGATTCCAATCTCACATCATCAGCTGAAATATTTCCGATGACAGGCTAACAATAATGGAGAACTCATGATACTCGGTCACATACCCGAACGAGCCAGACCTTTATGAAGTAAACCTATTAAAACATATGAACTAAAAACAATTCCACTTTATAGTCTTTCGAAATTAGTAAATATAATTCAATAGAGGGTGACCTGTGAAGAAAGACAACAATGAAACATCTTTTATTTATTTTACTAGCAAACATGATAATTTTGTTCCACGTTTGACCAGTAGATTGGTATGCAGGATCGGCGCCCATAGATTTGGGTGGGGTCAATTGACCACATCACTCGCAAATAATTTAATGATTTTTTAACGTAGTCTTCGCTAAAAATAATTTGAACAAATATTTGCACCTATTGTCTAAATCATTTGACCCCGTGATCCAATGAAAAGAGGAATAACTCACAACTTAAAACCAAAGGAAAGGCAATGAAATCTCATATCTCCCACTCTCTAAGAGCATATTTACCCTGACAGCATCTTGGACAATTGCACCATTTAATTTATAAAAAAATGTTTTCCCCTACTTATTATGATTTTTTCCAACACTGTTTACAACTATATAGCTCCAAACATGACATGCATGATCTTATTGTGCATAAAACAAATTTAATTCATTATATTATAATAAAATAATATCTTATTCTATATGATAAGAGACATTAACTTCATGAATGGAACAATTTGCATATAAAATATGCATCTTGTGGCCATTCAAAGTTTAGATACAAGTGGCCATTTTGATTCAAGTGTGCAAAAGTCAAATTATTTAAGGTGATGTAACAATTGAAAAATGAGTTAAATGTTATTAAACCATAATAACATGGATTGATATAATATTTATAGTATAAGATGGAGTTTTTAGGCTAAGTGAATTCTCAAAATAAGAACATGTTTTAATTCTTCGCAAAAACAACCATTACCTTGTGAAATTAGCATTTGATTTTACCAGTCACAACCATAACATTAGAATGCTTTTTTCAACACTGAAATTCAAGAGTTGATTGTGTAACTAAATGAGAGATCAGTAATTGAATGATTGTTTAGAAACACAGTAAAAATAACAAATTTGACAGTATTGATAATGAGGTTATCATGTTCCGATCCTGAAATATGAAACCTCGAGGACAATTGTAAGAGTATATATTTGCTTATTTTTTGTCAAAAGTAATAGTACCAATGTATTGGATTTATAAATACACATATATACAAATATATATACATATATTATTTTAGAATTAGCGTTCAAGTTTTTACCTGACCCCTCCAAGGATGCAATCATATTAAACGGTTCAATCTTATGTCATTCATGAGGAGAGGACACCTTAGAGCATATAGAAGAAATAGGGGATGCTACTAGAAAGCAGCCAAAGGCTACCGCGTCTTAAGCCACTAGATCCCATGTCAAGCAATAAAGGACTTTCTTCTACTACCTAACTGATCCTCGAACCTAGCACGATCACCATCCGTCCACCATTTTCGTTCTCTTCCCCACCCAAGAGGTTGGATAAAAAAAAGGCTGGTCTAAATTCCATTTGGGTTCCACTTCTTTTCTTTCTTTTTACTCCTCCATTCTTACTTGATCTCAGGGGAGAAACCTTGGTTATGGTTGACAAGGATACGGATTGAAGAATATGCTTGGGCCAACCTGCCACCTCAGTTGTAGTACATTTTCTTCATGTTGGGAAATTCTAACATTTCTTTTTGGGTGAGTAAGATAAAATGCACTTGAATTCTGGAAAAATATTGAAGCACTAGAATTCTACTGCAAACAAAGAGATCTTGATAATCACACTCACACACGAACTTTATGGCAACAATAAGAGAGCAGACAATTGAAGTATCTTTCAAGTAATTGTAAAAGCCACTGATACAAGAGAGAGAGCATTCAAACAACTCATTATGATTCTCACGTAACAACACAGAGAGGCACCAACAAGACACTAGCAAACAACTGAAATATAATGCAGTAAATCTTTTGACTTACTTGTCAACAAAGATATGCTTCACCCGGCCAAAACTCGAACATTCTTCGTGAACATCCTCTTTAATGTCCAAATCAAACTCTGGATCCATCTGTGCCATAGTTTCAGAGGTTTATACTTCTATATAATAGCAAACTGCAAAGTAAATTGGGTTTGTGGCGTGATGGGGGGAAAGAAATGAAATACCAGGGAGATTACACACCTCAGTTGCTGGATCAAACATATTCTTCAGGAGTAAACACTCGCTGGGCTTCCCAATAGGCTCTGAGGCCACAGAAGTCACAAGTGCAGGAAGAGCTGGAGCAGGAACTGCAGATTGCGCATTGATAGGCAAGGTGATGGCTTGTTGATTTGAAGCTGTACCATTAAGTACAGGCGCTCCAAGAGACCCCGCAATACTACAGGAAGGATTACATTTAAGTGTATGCTATGGTTGTCAGAGACCTAAAGTGTGGATGGAGGTAAATAGACTAACCTTGTGGCAATGCCACTGCGATCCAGCTTCTGCATAAGCAATGCTCTTGATTGAGCATTTAGAGACTGTATGGGAAGATATTATATGTCAGCCCAGTACATCTGAGAAAATTTGCACAGCAAAAATAACACATAACGGTGGCTATAATTTTTTTTTTTTTTTTGGCTGTACTTTGGACCATTTAGGAGTAGATAATCAACAGGTTTGACTTCGATTAGATATTTCTGATGGTTTTTGCTTTCACATAGTTTAACATCAGATAGTTCGCAAAATAGAAGTACAGAACTGGTGAAAATAAAACCAATGCTTTCCATGCATGGGGCTTTGTTTAAAATTCACTGAACTTGTTCAAAAAGGGGCAAGGCCATCCACACAACACATAGTGCCTAAGAACTACTAAAAAAAAGGAAGAAACATCACCAAATACTAGCAGATCATGTAGGATCTGCCTACTTACTTTATATAATAGTTTATTTTTATGAAGATGAAAGAGAAGTGGACACAGGGAATGTCAGCACGTGTACATGAGCATGTCTACCACAAACAAAACATGATGATATCTAGAAATCAATTATCCAAAACAAGGATAGAAAAGAGAAATGAGATACAGGTCTACAAGTGAAGGTAGAAATTCAATATGTACAAATTGGCCCCTGGTGTGTGAATTAATTTTGGTAGAGTTGTTTGAGGTGTTCTACTCTTTTAGAGTGGACAACAATGTTTTGGCAAAAGGAAGAAACAAAGGGGGGGTTGCTACAGCATAGGAATAACATGGTAGATCAATCTCAATTTGAAGTTGTCTAGCTGTTCCATCAACGTGCTCTCTAAAGCAGATGATCTAAAAGCTGAGAAACAGGCTTCTGTAGTTTGACATGAGTATTTTCAAATCTGCGGCACATCTTCATGTATGGGGTGTGTCTCAACATTTAGTAACCCCATTGAACAGAGCAATAGCAGAACAAGCAAGTTCCCTAAATTACTGCTATTATTTTTTCCTTTTGACAAAAATTATAACACTGCCAAAATCAGTTGACATTATCAATTTCTTGACTACACAATGACAAAATTTGACTCACCAAACCACCCCCATCATCATCATCGAAGTCAGCTGCTTTGGCTCCTGAATCTTGCACTCCAACATGATCTGTAACCGATGAAACCTGGAAATGAATGAAGAAAATCAGTCAGACAACTTAACATTAGCCCTCAAAACAAAATCCTGTCACAGTGGCATAAATAGAATGAAAAGACAAACAATGTAATCATTAAATTGTAATCACATAAGTTCATAACTCCATAAGCCTACCTTGATAATTCGACCTGCAATCTCCAATTTTCCATTCAAACTTTGAGCTGCCTTTGCATGTTCCAGTTGAGCGAACTACAAGATAAAGTGAAGAAGTAAGTCTTATCAAACAAGATATTAATACATACATAAATACTATTTGCTAACAAAACGCTTTTTTAATACTGTCAACATCAAGTTATACTGACTTGAACAAACCCGAAACCTTTGCAGTGTCCCGTCTCAGGGTCGGTAGGTAGTTGCACAAGCTCCACAGGCCCAAAAGCTTCAAAAATCTGACAAGTCCCACAAAGGACACCAATTTGTTACAAAAGCAGCTATTTTGAACACTAAATAGATTAATCGAAGGGCAAGAAAAAGGTAGCATTAGCATTGAACCCAGCATATCAAAGCACATGGGGATTAAGAAAAGCCTAACACGTGATCATATGCTTTTCTAGAATCAATGTTGAGATGAATTCCCTCTGACCCAAATCTGGCCACCAAGCTAATGGGTGGATTTCTCTTGCAGTAGACATGGTGTTAAACAACCTCCCAAAAAAGTAAGCCCCCACCCCCACCCCCACCAGCCACCCCATTTTCTTTTTTCCATAAAAGAAAAGGCTATCATATAAATATAGCTCTGCCTGAAATAACATGAAAGACAGAAAGGAGCTCATGATTTTCTCTAAAACGTGACTTCCATCTCCAAAATAGTTGAAACCTTCAAAAATTTTAATGGCATTTTCCTACTATTACAAGATTTTCTGGCATTTTACTGTGACTCCCAATCACAATAAGAAACAATATTGAATTACAATCACCATACTTGATCCTAGTCCTCCAATTTTATCTCAAATATATCTCCTCCTTTAAGAGCCAGAATGTACAATGCTCATCTATAAGAAATTCCTCCTTTCCCTTGGAGACTCTGTCAACCCCCTTCCCTCTTATGCTAGATCTAAGGTCTCCATCCCTTTCAAACTTTTAAATTCTCTCTCTTCCCAAACCAAGGTCCTCAACATCTCACTTCGTCAGCAATTCAAGCACCAAGCACAACTTGAATTTATCATGAATCTAATCCCTCCCATTGAGTAACATCATTCTTTCCACCACTAATCCAAAATGATCTAAGGAATGAGTGAAATGATCTAAAGCATGATGATTGAGCCACATAATCATTAACTAAAAGGGATGGAGGGGAAATTGAAAGAACATTGAAGGTTACACCAGACGTGCACTTACTGTATAGTGTTGTTTCTTAGCACTCGCTCTTTCTTCTATTTTTTAGGTTTATTTAGTTAATAGGGTTAATTACACCAAGAACCCCTCAACTATCGCTCTTTTTCACTTTACCCCCTTCATCTATAAAATGCTACAATTACACCCCTTACTATTGCAGTTAATTCCCATCTTATCCTTCTATTTGCCTTCTGTTAAAAAAATAGAAAGAATTTTATTATGTAATTAGCACATGAGTACCATAGCTTAATTTATACTTAAAATACCTTCTATTACAGGAAAACTAATTTAATGACCAAAATTTGTGATTTTGGAGAGTTAGTTTGTGATTTTAGTGAATTCAAATTTTGCTATTTAGGTTCTTCTTTCTGTATAACATTTACCATTTTGGTCATTAAATTGGTTTTTCTTGAACAGAAGGGAATTTTAGGTATAAATGAAGATATGGTACTCATGTGCAAATCACATGATAAAATTCTATCTATTTTTTCTAATATAAGGATAAGATGGGAATTAACAGTGAATGGAATTAACCCCATCCATAAGACACGGCATTTTCCTGTAGTTCTTCCTCCTCTTAGGGCAAAGGTAATATTTAAAGAAGCTAAAATTGAAAACATTCAGTAATAAATTAATCATCTTACCTGTTTAAGCTGAAATTCTGTCATGTTGAAGTGTAAATTTCCCACATAAAGTTTTCTGTCAACTGCACCATAGGGTCCCGCAACTGTATTGCCAGCAGAAGCATTAGATTGAACAAGGTTCTTTTCAGCTTCTGATGGTTTAACCATTACAGGTTGTCCATGAAGTAGGTGACCAGAGAGAGCTATAGCCATTGGTACAGACATTGCATCATAAAATTCAATATACCTGCAGTATCATTCAGGGGCTCACAATAAGTTTCCCAGTGGATACAAGGCAAAAACAAAGTTATAACTTACAAAGCATGTAGCTAAGCAGGTGGGAAAATCACAAAACTCTCAAGTGCATAGGTTCCAGGCTGAGTTCCTTATCTCGTATCTAAGCCTCATGAAACAAAAAATGTCAAGCTCATCATGGCAAATACAAACTGGGATAATTATGATATGTCAAAGCAATACACCGAAAATATTGTTTTAAGAGACTCAGATAGAATACACAAACACCGAGGGTTGCCCCAAAAAATCAGCACGAGGTCATGCCAAAATAAGATAACTTCATCGGGGCAGAATGATGAGTATGCAAAGTATGACAGTAGTCAACATTTTTGTCCAAATTGCCTCCGTATTGGTCTGGAAGAAGTTATTAACGAAATAAACCATAGAGTTGGGCTTCGAAGCATCTTTAAAGACCAATTACCAGCTTATAACCACATAAGCAAAGTATAGAGTTCAGCCAACTTCTGTATCATCGACCAGAAAAGTAAAATCACCTTAAATCAACTAAGTAATATAGATTCGTAGGGAATTTTTCTTCCATCAGGAAAGGATTATCTCAATCAACAAAATCTTCCTAGCAGACCTGAGAAGTATCTATGTGATTCAACATATATGGGCACAGGGGCAAGCTAAAATGTACACAACCTGCAGACCTAAACATGTTTGTAGAGTCTTCCCTATGTGATGACAGGTATAAAATGGTCCGTAAAAGCTTTGGAGAGAGAACATGACAGGGTTTGGAACCTGAAGAGGGTGCAAAAACAATCGTGCATGGTGGAGAAGCCACCTCAGGGCTAAAACCATCACTTGTATAGCACATATCTTCCAACTCCCACAAGCTATATTGATGCCAAAAAGAAAGATCAAGGATGAAGACATACACCCATTTCCCCACCCCCCCCCCCCCCCCCCCCCCCCACCCCCACCCCCACCCCCACCCCCCAACAACCAACCTGTGCCAAGTTCATTCTTAATGAATAACTGCCATCAAGATTAAACTCAACTGAATCTAACGTGAAATTTCCAGTGCAGAGTCAGGAAAGCCATAAACTGCAGGGAAGTGTATGAGGACAACACAAATATTGTTTGGTTTTGTCAATGAACGCAAACAGTAATGGCATGAAAGGGGGGAAAAAAGAAACTTAGGTTCATGTCATCTACCTTGAGAACGCAGCATGAATTGTTTAAACATGAGTGCAAGGTAATCCATCATCCCTCATCATGGACTCTTTATCGCAATGCTAGTGAATTTAAGAATACAGTTAAACTTACTTTTTTTAAAAAGAAAGCAACAGTTTACTTTCTGACTATACTGCATATAAAGAAGATACTTTTTAGCGGAAAGGCACTTACCCAACTCCTTTCGAACGTCTTGAATTTCGGTCCATAATTAGACGCACATCCCTTACCTGGAGATGAAACATTGACCAATTTATATAGAAATACATAAAATAATAATAAAATCAGAAAATCCATGTCATCCTGGATAGTTGTCTTCACTTAAAACCACCATCTAGGGGGTGATTCCTGAGATAATCAGTTTAATCTTTGTACATTTTCACTCACCCCCACATACACAGAATGTTGACACAAGAAAGTCATTATATTACTCGTAACTGAAGGCAGAGGAGCATTTACTGCAACAGAAGGAGATGTATCTCAATAACATGCATTAACGTTTGAAGCAGTGACAAGTGACAAGAACATGAATTGATTCTAGACATGGAGGTAGCAGTATAATTTCAAAAAGACATCACATGGTATGTAGTAAGACAATACGTACGGCACTGTACCTTTGATTACATAAAATAGACCTAAATCATTCAGACAGTCCACAAAGCATGAGTATTAAAAATCCCACTAACCTTCCCTGCTTTTGAGAAGAACTCGTAAACATCTCTCTCAGTTGCCTTCAGAGGCATCTGCCGACACCATATTCATACAGCAAACAAGAATTAGCAAAACAAGTGGAAATAAAGAGCAGGATATGGATGCAAATTCATACAAGTAAACAACAATAATGAAAACAAGTGTAAACAAACAGAACCTTAAAAAAGTTCCATTCCCATCAATTCCTCAAAATTGAAGCCATATATCATCCATCTACCTGGTATGCAAAAACAGTTCTTTGGTCCCTTTCTGGATCAGCTTCAGGCTCCACCGCTTCTTTCTTTTCTTTTAATCTCCTGCCATCAAAATGGCTTTCAATATAATAAGAAGGTATCCCGAGGTAAAAGCACTTCACTACTTTGACATGCACAACCTTTTATAAATGTAACAGAAATAGGCTGTGAGAACTAACAATATGAATACATAAGCACATTTTAACATGGAACATTGAATTACAATTAGGTTTTTAACTAGTCTTCCTTTTCTATGCATGCATGCATAAACTTTAGACAAGACTTAAAGAGTCAGTTTCAACTTTCATTAAAAAAACAAAAAGTTTGAAAGTACATGGGAAGCATATGGACATCAACGAAAAGGCTATGTTTTATAACCAATGATACAAGAAATTAAGGTACTCTTTTGGTGTAATGAATTACTTTTAATTTTAGTCTAGATGTTCTATTTTTCTCCAAGAAATTTTCCCTATTGTGCAAATGGTTTGCAATTCTGAAGGTAGTAGTTAGACAACTCAATGCATTGAATATTGACCAGTTTTCAACGATTTCAATCAGAACACTTCCAGATTTGTTCCATGGTTTTACTGCAAAAGAAGATCTGCGTGAAGTATGACGGGGATGGTGAACACTCTCCTAAGAGGGAAGATATAGCACTACCATCTCTGCACCGGAAGAATTAATTCAACAGGCAGTACAACTGATTGAAAAGTTTATCACTGACCTCTCTGAACTACGATTTTGACAATTAATATCAAGATGATCATAAAGCATAAAGTCATAAGAAATCTATCCATAATAGAATCTAGCATGTAGTCATACCATACCTATGTTACCATAATACTCTACTGCCCTAGCGAATTACGTTTTTCGAATAGCGTTCCGAAACATGTTACTCTAGCGTTCCAAAATGGTGAATTTAGCGATCCAAAGCGATCCCAAACCATTTTTTTCCTATTTATATCTTTAAAGGTCACCTAACGCAAGAAAAAAATCAATTATAATGAACAACAATATTGGAAGAATAAAATTTTAGCATAACAATATGCAAAAAAAAAAAAAAAAATGGGTCATAATACTCCTAGAATGTGTTTTTAAATGATTAATTTAAAAAAATATAAAATTAAATATCTGATTATTACAGAAAATTCTTCTAAAAGTATCTCAATTCTAATATTATACTTTATAGAAGTCTATCCTGGCGTACTATATTTTAGAACATGTGCGTACCACATTCCCGTTCCACGTACGGGAACGATCCAGGTTTCAGGCAACGTAGTGCCATACCATGAAGGCCAAAAAAGAAACATAACAGACCTTATCAAACTCAATTTGTGGAAAAGCCACTTCCTTCAGTGAAGCCTTGAAGAACTTCCAGCATTGTTAGCTCATTAGAATGTGCAACATTCCATCTATGATTTCAGCCCAAGTTAGAAATTGTTCACCTAATGCATGAAATCTCATTTTCTTAATAGTGGAAATAATTCTGAGTTCTTTGTTAGATGTTTTAAGCCAATAGTAAAAAGATAGTAGTACTTTTATTCAAGTAGTTTAAATTCATGAAGACAAGCTTCCAAGCTTCATGACAAGCTTCCAACACTACATACAGAAGGATGTACACATTACAGTATAAACAAGAAGCAAGAGGTATCAGAAAGACTAGGAGGGAAAAAAAGGCCATGTAAACAACACCAAGTAATTGAAAAGGTTATTGTTATCCAAATCAATATTCAGCAGTTTATGGATGGTAAAATTGGCTAAATGTTTTTATGCTGCAACTCAAAGGGCAAAAAGAAGCACAGCAAGCCATCTCAAACTCCATTTACAGAAAACCCAGTTCCTCTCACTGGAGGCTTGAATAACAATCTCATTGTAGTTATTAAATTTTGCAAGTTACAAATTTTATTCACACAGATATGATTCCATTTTTCTTTTAGCTGAAGTTTCGACTTTCAGTCTTGATGAATAAAATTCATGATAGTTCATACAGAACGAACTCACCTAACTCATTCATGGGACTCATTGAAACAAAAATGGAGTGTATAAATGATAGCAAACAAGCGCAAAAAGTAAATCCCAAACACTAATTGGGGAGGGAAGAGTGAGACACTACCTGCTCTCTCTCAATTCAAGTTCACGTTCCCTCTCTCTCAAAAATTCCTTCTCTCTTTCGCGATCACTATCATGCCTCCTTGATGACCTCGACTGACTCCTGCTTCTCCGTGACGGCTCTGTCTCCTCCTTCTCCTTGTCCCTCTCCTTTTCGCCTTCCTTCTCTCTGTCCCTCTCCTTGTCTCTCCCTTTCTCTCTCTCTATCCTCTCCCTTTCTCTATCTTCTTCTCCCGCTCCTTGTCTCTCTCTCTTCTCTCCCTATCCCTCTCCTTCTCTTTCTCCTTATCTCTCTCTTCTCTCTCTCCCTCTCCTTCTCCTTGTCTTTATCTCTCGACCCCCTCTCCTCTCTCTCTCTCTCTCGCTCCCGATCCCTTTCTCTCCCCGACTCCCTATCTCCATCTCTGCCACTCCTGTGTCGATCCCTCTCTCTCTCTACCTCCCTCTCCCCATCCCTACCACTCCTGTGCCGCTCCGACCGTGACGACCTCCCTCTCTCGTCACGGTCTCTCTTCGCACCATTCTCTTCCTCGCCTCTCGATTTCTTACTCCTCCGATCCTCCTCCTCGTCGCCGCTGTCGTCCTCTACGCTCCTCTCTCTCCTCCTGTAGCCTTTCTCGCTCTTCTCAACTCCGTCCTTGCTCTTCTTCGTAGACGAACAGTCTCGCTCACTCTCTTCCACGGTCTTCTCCAGATAATCGTACTCATCGAAGTCCATTTTCAACTCTCTCTCTATCTCTTCAAGGTTGATCAGGAACCTTGAAGAAGTTGATGCCCCACCGCGTGAGGTTATCAGAGCCGTAGATTTGCTGAGTCGAACGAATTGGCGAAACCCTAGTTTTGGTCCTTATTAGGGTTTTTGAATGATAGGGAGAGAGAACGAGACGAGAAATGATATTTAATATATTATATATCGATTTCTCAATCTAGATTGGTGGACATGTCATGGATGGAATTTTGACAACAGATGGTGGTTTTATGGGAAGTGTGGGGCTTTGGCCCGTTTTGCGACGCCACCACACAAGACGAAGCTACTTGAAAGGCCGGTCTATTTACCTAAAATACCCACAGAAAAAAAAAAAAGAAAGAAAAAAAGAAAACTTGGACAAGCAAATGAAATGGAACGAAAATAAAAAATAAAACGTAAAAACAAAGAAAAATCTGGTAACGTTTTTTTGTTAAAAAAAAAACAGTGTTTGTTTAATTTTTTTGTTTTTAGTTTTTTACAAAATTTAAAAAAAGAATAAAAAAATAAAAATTGGTGTGTTCTTTGTTTCCAAAATATTGTTTCGGTACTGTTGGTCCAATAGTAATCTACAACTGCCCATCACCAGATTACAAAAAAATATATAACAAAAATATAATAAAAAATAAAAATTGACAGCATTACCAAACAAGACAATTTTGTTTGGATGTTATCTCTCGTAAGCTAAAGCTTTGTTTGGACTTTTTTTTGGGTTTCGTACACAAAATATATATATAATATAGGCTACTCCACACATTCGTTAAGGAATATTGGATTTATCATTTTTACAAGCTAACCAAATGACATAATCCAAAGCTAAAAAGTTGACAAATATAGCTATTCCATATGAGCTTTTAGAACACCTACTCACAGAGAAATTTGTGTTGAACATTTGTTTTGTTATTTTTAGAGATGAATCAAGATTTTATTTGAGGTGTCAAAATTTGAAACATGAACTTTTACCTATTGATTATATTTTATATTTTTTTACACATATTTTTGAATTCAAGTATAAGGAATATATTATGATGTAAAACTAAATTTCTACATGAAAAATAAAACTAGCTCTATTTAATCTTAGCAAAACAGGGGAAAAAAAAAGATAAATTAATTTGTTTCTTTGTACATTTCAAGTGAATTGTTATTAAGTGAAACTTAAAGTTTATTCAAGTCTCGAAAATAATCTGTAATTGATTTTTGGCTACATTTCGCTACTATTTTCTTTTTTATGTAGATATGTGTGTTTATAGAGTCAATTTTAACTAAAAAAATAGTTGGTCAAAAACTTGAACACCCCATAGCAAAAAAAAAACTATTTTATATAGTATATAGCTGTGTATATATATTCTATTTAATGTTTGTATACTTTTATTTTCAATAGTCATCATCCCTATCAAATTTTTACACATGTTTTTTTCTTTAAAAGTCTCTCCATTTGCAACAAATTAATATTGCTAATATAATAAAACGTCACCTTTCACAATTTAAAATAGAGATGACTAACCACTAGATTTGTTTTTCTTTTGCTGGATTGGTACATATTAAAAGTCACACTGACTGTTGATTTTATTGGGTTATGACAGACAAGAAAAATAGGAGGGACCCAAAGTGCACTATATAAAATTTTTTATATTTTCTTAGGTTAGAACCTTAAGAAAGTTTTAAATTTTGACGAGTGTGGTTTTTTTTTATCAAAATAATACAAAATTATAAACTTATTTCCCAAATATGAATTTGGGAAACCTTATTTTCATTTTATCGTAAAACGCAATTTAAGATTGCGTTTTACTAACTCGTGCAGATACCTGAGAAAAACAGAATTGGTAATTACATTTGTCAGAAAAAAACGCAATTACCAATTGCATTTTTTGCCTCGTTAAATTCGCCGGCAACCCCCTCCTTCTCCCCTACTCTCTCTTCTCTTTTCTCTATTGTTCTTTCTCCTCCTCCCCACTATTTCCTCTTCCCTGGCAGCAAGTTGTTTCCTCATTTCCAACCATCTTCATCTTCCTATAGGCTAACTACTTTAACCTGTAAAAGCTTTACACATTATTATAATAGTAAATATATTATTTTTAAACATATAGTTATATTGTAGTATAGTTTGAAGATCACAAAATTTGGTAAATTTTTTTGGCAATCTCATCTTTGTTGCTCCCATCACTTTGGCAAAAACCTCTCTTATTCCCTGTACATCGAGAGTCCCGATCTTGTTTGGTAAGTTGTAATATATTTTTCATTTATCTTGTTTAGCCTGTTTAGGTATATACTATTATTATATACATATAGTTACATTATTTTATGTTATTGAAATTGTTGAAATAGATGTGTTTTATTTATTTATGTTGCCTTGTTATTTGTGTTATTAATTACTAAATGGTTACAAAAAATAGATAGTATGTAAGAGAAACATCACATTATTTAGTTGTTACATAGTGTTTTTTTGTATGTCATGACAAAAAAAATAAATCTCTTCAAAAGATGTCATAATAAAAAAAAAATTAATATGATGTGCGTGAGACATAGTAAAAATTAATTTTAAAAATACAAAATTTATTAATTTTAATTTTAACATTATGAAATTTATTATTTTTTATTTTAAATGTAACTTTAAAAATACAAAATTTATTTAAAAATAAAAATTTTGTAAGAGAGACATAGTTAAAATTAATTGAAAAAACGTGTCTTGGCTAATAAATATTTACAAGTAAATAATATTTAGAAGTAAATAATATTAAAAAATCATTGTTAAAAAAACAAATTATTAAAATACGTAGTAAGCTTTTTAATTTCATTTTGCTTGTAAATAATTTTAAGGATAATATGTTTAAAAAATAGATTAGTGGAATTTAACTGAACTATAAATACTATAAAATAGTTATAAGTAAATAATATTTAAAATGTTTGATTAAATAGTACGTTAATAATTTGTGTAGTTATTTATTTTAAAATGTAAAAGTTTATGTTAATAATAGGAAATTTATTTCTAAATGAATGACATATTAAAAATTAAAATATGTAGTAAAAAAATATTTATAAGTCAATAATATTTTAAAAATAAATAATACTAAAAAAGCATTGTTAAAAAAAATAGATTATTAAAATATGTTCTATACTTTTTAATTTCGTTTTGCTAGTAAATAATTTTAAAGATAATATGTACAAAAAAATAGATTATCTCTAAGTTTAAGAGACCTATTGAATTTGAACAATTTGTTTTAAATTGTAAAATAAAATTAAAATGTAAAATTATTATATCTAAGTTTTTAAATAAATGATCATATTTTAAAATACAATGAACTAAACCCTAGTTTAACCTTGCTCGTAGTTAGCAAATCCTAGGTCAACATTAATCTAAAATACCCTTATTGAAATATGAGAAAAATTATGAGCAGTCTTTGGTGTATTTGTTCGTTGTGTACGAAAGCAGGAGAAAAATGGATAAGACAGTAGTAATGCTTTATTAGGGCGGGGAGATAATAAAAGATCATACTGAAGAAATAGTGTACAACATGCACTGCCAGACATTGTTAACTATATCGTTACAATGCAAATTGTTTGAACTATAAGCCATGATCATGCCTATGGTTGCCAAGGATGGACAAAATATATGGATCAAAATCATGTGCAAATTTTCATACACTACTGAAGGGGGCTCGTTCAGATAAAAGAAACTACTGATCAACGATGACTAAACCTTGCAAATTACCTTAAAACTTCTACAAAAAAAGTCGTGGATGAAATGCATCAAGCTTTATATTTAAATAGAGAATGCAGCAATAGATGTGGACCCTACAGCGAATCGAATGTGTGGTGATATTCAGGGGTATGGTCAAATACTAATGGATGAGGGAGATACATCAATGAGGTGGAATTTCTCAATAATGTTGACATTGGAGCAAGACACTGTAGGCCACACTGGGTCGACTAATGTGTCAACACTTCGACTATCTACGAGAGACACTATCGGTCCTTCAGAACGGCCTCTAATGGGACTTAATGAAGGTACGGATGCAGTACAACATATGGTAAAATCAGGCCGCCGGTCTATGCAGGTTGTGGAACTTTACCCGCCAAACTATTCATGTGGCAAATGGGTTATATACCACCTCCCTTGCTCGCACATGTTTTCTGCTCCTACAAATAAATGATAGTTTTTATTTGACACACACTACACGATGGAAAAGTATGCACATGTGTACTCGGTTCTATTCGTGATTACTAGTCTCGTTATGAAAGGCCAACTGTTCTCCAAAACCCTAGTCGCAAACATGTAGTCCAAAAAGGCTGGCCAAAACACAGCAGAATTCCTAATGAGATAGACGAATTGAGGCAAAAACAGACATTCTTTTGTAGTATATGCAAGAAGCTTGGTCATAACAGAAGCCGATGTCCAACCAGGAGAGTGAAACATTAGGGGGTAGTTTAATATTTTTCGTCATAATCTGTTTGTATATGTAAAACGTGTTAGGGACGTATGTACTATTGTATTATTCTATATGTTACATGTATTGTAGTTTGCAATGCTTAATTATACTCTGTTTGTATTTAAGAAAACATATTGCAATCTTATGTATTATTTATTAGTCTATATGTTTAATGTATTATAATATTTGATGTATGTAACCTTATATTTTTTATGCATTACAATTGGATACACATGTTTGTGGATTAGTTTATTTTATTTTACACGTTACCAAATCTATCATCTACTGTGGCATCACAATAGCGAGATGGTGAACTGGGCGATTGTACTGTACTTACCTTATAAAAGAGTTATCGTTCACAGGATGTGTGGGACCATGGGGTATGTTTTATAGTATTTTTACGTATTTCACACTGAAAGTTTATAAATTAAAATTTGTTGACAACTACTACCATCTCATTACGGATTGCTTTTGTTTAATCGACAGGTTATTCAGCCTATAAATGTCCGTTGAGTGGATATAGGTTTATTCATCGACAGCGTACACCCTGTATTATACCTTATTTGATTAGAATCGGTTTCTACGATGTATACCGTACGGGTTGGATACAGTATAATCATGCTATGCTTTCTGCTATGCACTAAGAGACACACACTTTCCACTTGCCTATCGAGGGCTCTATAGTTATGTTACAAGATGTGTCCATTCTATATGAGCTCCAGGTTAATGGGATGGTTGTTATAAGTTTCCCCGTTGTGCCCTCACCAGAGATTTAGGCCCCTATTTTTGTCAAGAACTTAGGTGTTGCCCCTAGCCCCTAGCATTTCAAAGACAATAGGATGAAGATCAAGTGGTTATCTCAAAGATTTGGGGCACTTGCAGATTATGTTGATGAGGTCATAATACAGCATCATGCTAGAGCATTTATCCTCAAACTTATTATCGAGGTCATGATGCCAAATCACTCTGGTACCATTTTTAAGCCTATGCACTAACCATTACAAGTAGACTTTGATGTTTGCAGCAAATATAGTTGGGATAGTGCAGTTCTTGTATCATTATACAAAGGGTTGTATCATGTCGTACATCGTACTAGTTCCAAGCTCACAGGCCCCTGACAATGCCATAGGTAGCCACAACAATTCCATATGTATATTTTTCTAACAATTTGACCATCATATAACATTATTTTCATATTCTATCTCTCATGAATTAGATTTGGGCATAGGAGAGATTCCTTCGGATGTCGTGCAGGAGGACGGCAATAGCAAATACAGCTTCGCAGTAGCCATTGCTTATTGGCACAGTACAATTTCTCGCTGGACCATTAAAAGGTAGCTGGCATGATGATTTCCTCCTCACTAACATCTCCACCTATATCCTCACCGTTTACCGGGATCAGTTGGACTGACTTCGACCCAAGGATATGAGTTGAAAATTGACATTACATATTACATTCATCTAAATACGTTACATTGTACGTTATAATTGATTTTTGTTTTGTATTCTTCAGTTTGTTTGGACCCCATACAAGCCTCATATGGATTCTTGGTTACACTATTCCTTTGTTAGGAGCGACATTTGGAGGGCATCGGTCCCTCTCGTGTGCTTTGACATTATTGAGTTCCATCTACCATCGAGTTATGCAACAGTTTGGATGAGTTAGTACGTACCCCAGCAGATGAACACCGGGACAAATTTGCATAAACTAGATCGGCGGGGGAAGATGATTGTACTTTAAAAAGTACAATTAGAGTCCCTAATTGCAGGCTAATATTAATTATTATTTGTGTTATTTATTATTTTTATATAAATTTAGTATTTTTCACGTTTTACACTCCTTGAGCAGATTTGAAGATAAAACCAAGCAAAATGAAATAAGGTGATGTATATTATCTATATGAGTGGGTGTGTATATTATATTATATATATCTATTATATTATATCTTATACTTTATATATAATATATAATATTATACTTTATATTATACATATATATATTTGTCAAAGAATGGCCGGACTCCTTATATATTTATATATATATATATATATATCTTTGCAAGAGGAAGCACAGGCGCAACCGACACGAAAAAAAGGAGAAAAGGAAAGAAAAAGAAAAAAAGAAGGAAGGAAGAAAAGGACGGAAAGAAAGAGGAAAGAAGAAAAATATATTAAAAAAACAAAGATGCTCTTCTCGGCCATAAAAAGGAGAAGAAGGCAGAGGGTGGAGAGCTCTTTAAAGCAGAAAGGGAGTTCTTTTGGGACTCTGTTTAGGAGTTCATTAGGCAGCAAGTTTTAGTCTTTTTATTTTAGTCTTTTATTCTTATTGCTTTGTAAGTTCTTTTGTATTAAACCTTTTTATTTACAAAGCATTTTTCTTCCATGTCCAGTCTTTTCAATATTAGTATTTAATTTTATTCTTGGAACCAATTGAGAAGATCGCTTAACTCACTTGGGATGATTGATTAAGGTTTGTCTTTTTGTTTCAGATTCATTTTAAAACTTAGTGTTTTTGTACATGTTCAGTATATTACATGCTTGAGCACGTACACGTATATTTTATGCACGTAATGATTTTATGTTTTGTAAACAAATTTAAAATTACGAGTAGTGTAATTAATGTAGGAGTAATGTAAAAGTAAAGTAGATGATGGTTTACTTATCACTTTTTAGAGGTTTGTACATTTTATGTGAGTTCTCTGTCTAGTATGCTTTAATGTTTAAACCTCTAATAGGGACCTAAGGCTCTTAATCTTAATACGGAATGAATTGTTTTTATATTCTTGGTAATTAAAATCTAGATCCTTTTAAAAATTTAAACTTTTTATTATGTTTGTAGTACTTTCTACCTTGACAAAGCAGCCGGTGTATGCAAATCAATGGTGAAAGTCTTTGATAATAATTTAATAAGTATCTAGCTAGAACCTTTGAAAACATGTGCCTTTAGTTATGCTTGTTACACTTATACTCTGACAAAGTATTGCCAAGTGTTTATGAGTCGATGATGAAGATTTCATGATTTTAACTGTGTAATATTCTAGTGATTGATTATTTTGACCCATCTGCTAATTTATGAGGTCCAAGTAGACTAAACGATCTGCAGTTGTTAAATGTGTTTTGATCATTCCCAAGTAAGTCAACTGATTGAATCAACTGTATCCAAGACTATTTTATTTTATTATATTTTACAAGCATTTTTGGCTAGAAACCTCTATCTCAAAATTACAAAAAGATTTTATTTATTTTTGGTTATGTTTGTCATCCAATTTTAACTATTTATCCGTTCTCTATTGTTCAACCTTAGTCTTACTAGGTTATTTTTTTTATGTACTACTTCACCGCATCTGCACTTGGGTGCATTAAGTAGATCAAGCAGAAGACCGCAACATATTGGAGTCTCTATCACCACTAGTAAAGCACAAACTGGGGACACATGAGGGACCATGTTGTTGATGGCGAGATTTTTAAGATACCTATAGCATGCAATAATCTTTACATTGTATGGTATAGAAGCATCACTCGCCCACAGATTGGGAATCCTAGCCTGCACACTCAGAGAGGGTACTCAGGGGTCGGAGGCACATTAGATACGATGGTATGTTCATTTACATATAAATTAAGAAAATTTTATACGAAAATCGTATTAAACAACTTAATTATATTTTCAGACACAAGCATGGGCAGAGGTGTACAACTTAGGAAACCGCGCTATTTACAACTTTCCTAGGAGCTCGACATTCAAGCACTTATACGATATACAGGATCGTGTCATGGCTTTTTTAACTATCCTAGACGAGTTGCAGTGTATGCCACACCACCGACTGCCTCCCCATAAGGTTGGGCCTTCTTTTGCCCCTTCAACCTCTGTTTCATACGGCATGCAACTTACTACCACCTTCAGATGTCGATTTACCTCTGCAATATCTTATTCTACGTATGATGGGTATAATGCAAGGAACATCACTCCTGCGCCTTATTACTATCCTAGTCAAAGTTTCGACACATCATCACAAGAGCCTTTCTTTCCTACAGAGGCATACTTTGGCACATATGATCGTCAATTGCCCTACAACATGTGTCCAATTTTTTTCCAGACTGATACGGGGCACAATTTTGATCCATTCGTAGGGTGCAGTTCCAATTATAAGGGCCACGATATTCATAGTGGATATGCTGTTAGGACTTATGGTGCTAGGCCGTCACAGGTGACATAGGTACCAGGATTCTATCCACGTAGGTGTATAGTCCTCTTGTTGATACTATGAGTACCCAGGACACTGATGTTGGTGGGGCCATAGGTTGATTAGGATGAGCAGCACGAGGCGGGTCTTTGTAGAGGATAGAAAAATCAACAGAGTCGAATATGTTATACTAGGAGCCATTTTTAGACTTTGGCATGTAAAAAATATTTATCTCCATACACAAATGTGGCATCATTTGCATTATTTTTATATATTGACTTTGGCTACGGTTAGGGCTAGGACTGGGGCTAGAGCTAGGGTTAAGGCTCGGGTTAGGGCTAGGGCTATGGCTAGGGTTAGGGTTAGGGTTAGGGTTGGGGTTGGTGTTAAGGTTAGGGCTAGGGTTATGGCTAGGGCTAGGGCTAGGGCTAGGGTTAGGGTTAGGGTTAGGGATAGGGATAGGGATAGGGTTAGGTTTAGGGTTAGGGTTATTACAATTGTCTATAAATAAAGGTCTCATCATCTAGGAACAAAACCTCATCATCTCTCATTCTTAGTTATAAATCAATGGCCAACGGAGGTCTAGGCAGTTCAAATAGTCGCCAACATGCTCGAATGTAGATTCTACCTTTGTTCGACGAGTAGTATTGGTGGGAAAAATACTCTAATTTGAAGGAGTATTATGTTGGATTATGACAAGAGTGGCCATCTAGGATGACAGAGCAGGAGGGATTGGTAAAAGATGTATAATATCTCAGTGTTCAGATATCGCATCGAAGCTCTCAGGTAATGCCAAGGAGGAACAAGACAGATTATAAAGAAGATGTACAAAAATGAGGTGAGACAATAATCGAATGTTGAAGCAACGATGTCGTTACTTCATGCTCCAACTTGCCACCGAAATAGCAGAGGCCAGGAACAGAGAACTTACGTCGAAAGAACGTAGCAATGTATTAAGTAACGAGGAGTATCTGTCAAACTATTATATATCTGATGAGGAGTGAATTGAGAACTTATGTTAGTTTGAAGGAGTATTTATGTCAATGTTTATCGCTTTGCAAGGAGTATTAGTAGGCCTTAGTGCTTATGTTTTTATTTTGTGAATGTGTAATGTCATGTACTACGTTCGTATTTTGAAATTGAAATATTAGGTTTACTCTGCATTAAGATATAAAGAAAGCTTTTATTACGAAGTTCATAAAACTGCAAAACTTAGTAAACAAACATATATGACTATGATACGTAAAACAATATACCCCATACATAAATGTCATCACGGATTTTCATCTTCATTGGACATGTCAATGTCAGATTGATATTTTTCGTCATTGCTAGCATGTAAATAAAATTCTACCTCGACCATTAACCCTTCTTCAGCATGCTCAATAGCTAATATGCTAAGGAATATTGAAACAACAGCTTTTGCATTCGATTCTTCTCTTCACAGAAATGATGCAATGCCTTCTATAATAACTGAGGAGTATTGGTAGGCATATTCATTGTCAATCGATGAGAAATTTAGAGATTGGCTGCTCACAAGTCTGCAACCAAAATATGAGTTCTTGTAGTTTTGTGTGACAACTCATTTAATATTGTATTAACAATACTACGTGTGTAACGCTTATTTAGATCTAAATGATATTCAAAAACTTCCTCATCGTATGCAACCGCGTGACGACCCATAATCTTGAAAATGTCGTCAACAGATTATTTCACTATAACTCTTCAAACTATAGGCACAGTTTGAGAGTTTAAGTTCCTTCCATGTATGATAGGTATTTATAAAGGACAACCCAAAAACCCTTAAGCCTTCACGTGAATGACTTTACTCTAATTGTCCTAACAAGCATTCATGTGAATGCTTGTCCTTAAGCTTTCACGTCAATTAGTTGTCAAGTCTAAACCCTTTATGTGAATCAGTTGTCATGTTTGCAACCCAATAAATTATAGCAATGTCATGTCTGAACCGTTCATGTGAAGCCATTAATGTTATGCTATCATATTACCTATATAATGTTGTGAATACGTAAAGAAGTGCTAAATTATACATCCAAAGATGCCGAAGTGAAAAGTTAAGGATGGGGCATCGTTGAGTCATTCGGTTCCAAATGCCGATATGGATGTATACCAAACATCAACCACCCATATGGTGCGTACATACATGGTCCCAATTGGTAACAAATAGTATGACCGAAAACATTACTTTCTCAACAAATCTATCGTAATGCACAATACGATCAAGGATCAAAATTTTTTTTCGAGGAATCGTTTCGATTGGCTCAAAAAAAAAAATGTTTCAGAAATATTTCGAAAATGTTTTGGAATGTTTTAAAAACATTTCAAAAGTAACAAATATTAAAATAGTAAAATAAAATTTTTTGTATAAAAATTGTATATCTTTTATAAATTTTTTAAATTCGAATTGATACAACTTATTGTTTAGGTATATAGCATTGTGTTTTGGTGTATTTTTCTATGTTTTAGTGTGTTTTGATCGTAACAATAATGTTTCATTATTCCACTAGTGTTTCGTTTCACTCCCTTAGGAAATGAAAATGTTTCGGCCACTTCTGTAGAAACAAATGGAAATTTTGTTCCTTGGATACGATAAGTTTTGTTAGTCACATCTTCATTGGCGATGCATGCTTACAACCATCCCGCGTGGTTACCGTCGACGAAAAAAAGTTACTGTGGGAAGACTAGTTCCTTAAACGGCGTGAACAAGAGATGTATTGCCAATGACATGGCTTCCATGTCCCAAAAGCCCTGTCAGTTAAGCTGTTTGGCAGGAGATCACCTCACAGTGAGGTCATAAAAATACTCGAATGCGAGATTGATAAAATGCAACGAAGATTAGATAGATACTATCTAATGGAGTATGTGAAGATAAAATATGTTGATCTGACACAACGAATAATAGAAATTATTGAAGATCCGTTGATGGTTTCTGACTTAGAACTTTAAGACTTTTCAGAAGAAGAAGGCGACGATGACTTTGTTAACTATCTACGTAGTAGCCTTTATATTGATGGCAAACTACTGTGTTGTTACAAACATGGTCCATAAAACTTATTCATGTTTTTAGGGTTAAGACTCCGGTTAGGGCATTAGTGCCTTTGGGCCTTCCTACAGTTAAGATTTTCATTGTTAGGAATGATGTATAATATTTTACCAAAAACGTGTTTCTTAATAAATGTTTTCAAATTCATATTTTTCGTTAATTTTCTTGAGCTTAGTAGCCTGTTTATATTTTTATTATCTCGGTGATTTCATTATATGCAACAATTATATTGGTTAATGTTAGAAAAAATAAAATTGAAGTTCAAGCTTGGGGTGTGTTTGATAGAATGAAAATGAAAAGGAAGGGAGGCAGAAAAATATTGGTAGAAAGTTTTTTGGGTGTGCAAGATTTGGGGTAAGAACTTAATTCTTTATTCATAACAGTACATAAAAATAAGTATTTCTCAGTGATCTTTTCTTGCCTTAACATTTGAATTTAACCGAACTATAAATCCTATAAAATAGTTATAAGTAAATAATATTTAAGATGTTTTATTAAATAGTACGTAATTTGGAAATAAATTAAAAGATATTCATTAAAAATTAGTATTTTCATTTTATATCAAAGTAAAATTACTATATTATACAAGTAAACAATATTTAGGATAAACTTTAAAATGTGTGTTAGAATTATTTAGTTGTAAATAAATTGCATCTTTATTCATTTAAAATGTAAAATTAGTATCTCAATTTCAGAAATAAATTATAATATTTTATCAATGTTCTATTATGTAAATGGAGGAAGAAATGGAATTCAGAAGAAATGGAATTGGAATTCTCCGAACAAAACACAAATCCCAATTGTGTTTCTACATAAAACGCAATTCAACAGTGCATTTTTCTAGAAAACGCAATCTTGAATTGCGTTTCTATGAAAATGCAATCTTTAATTGCGTTTTACGGTAAAATGGGAATAAGATTTCTCAAATTCATATTTGAGGAATAAGTTTATAATTTTTCATTATTTTGGTAAAAAGACCAAGTGTTGATAAAATAGATATTTGATGAGAAATCATATATACATATCCCCATATATATAGGAAGGTTACGAAAAAGCTAGGCTGCCTTGGCACCTTGCCCTCAATATGTAGTTCCACCCATGGTTATTTTTTGGGTTAATTATATTTTACACCCTTACACTTTATACCAAATTTCATTTTAAGACCTTCATTTTTATTTGTAACAATTAAGCGTTTACACTCCTAATTGTTGCAATATTGACCTTCTACTAACTTGAGTTATAAAAATACATAGAAAATTTACATGTGACAAGTACGTGATCTTTTTAAAGTGGCAAATATATAAAATCCTACCATTTTCTTAATAATCTGCCACAAATTTCCCTTAAATCACTCCAAAATTGTGTGTAATCAACTTTATGATGTATTTATTGTAATTAAACTTTATGTAAAAGCCACTAGTTTGATTCATGTGTGATATGCATCTTTGCTCCTTAAAAAATGTCACATTCTTGTCACATTCGAATTTTTTGTCCATTTTTCAAACATAAGGTTGATATTATAACAAATTAAAAGTGTGAGGACTTAATTGTAACAAATAAAAATGAAGGTTCAAAAGTGAGATTTGGAGTAAGTATAAGAATGTAAAGCATAATTAACTTTGAATAGGAGAAATTGTGAGATAGCGCTGTTGGGATGATGTAGTGATGTTAAAGAGAGAGAAGTGAAGAAAATGTGGTGATGCTGGTTCTAAGGTGATAAGAAGGGGAGAAGTTGGAGAAAAACTTATGGCAGTTTAAATATTTTAAAGAAAAACAAAAGAGTTAACTCATTAGGACTTTACGCACCACTCAAACTATAAAGGTTATTTGTTTTGGGGCAAACAACATCAAAAAAATGTATTTGCCAAGATAGTCATTTCTCTTACTTTGATTTTTAATGATTTCGATATACAATGCCATGTCAATGTACGTAATGACTCATAATCCTTATCCTTACTTTTCATTCTTTTTCTTTTTAAAAAAATTTTAAGAAATAATTTACACTTTGCATTTCTGCACTTTACACTAAATCTCATATCAGGATCTTCATTTTTTTTGTAATAATTAAGTTTTTACATTTCTAAATTGTTACAATATCAATATCTTTTGTTCACTCATATTTAAAAAATGAATGAAAAATATGCATGTGACAAGCACATGAGTATTTTAAATATATATATATATATATATAATTAAGTCATTTCCTGCCCAAAGACTCATGTGTATAGAACGTGAGTCTAATTGGTACTTTTATATGAAGCTTGATTACATTATACTTATCACCCAATTGATTAAACTCATAATTTTGAAAAGATTTGTGATAGATTATATGAAAAAGGACTAAATTTTATATTTTTTCCATTTTCTACATGCTTGTCACATTCAAATTTTCATCTCTTTACAAACAAAAGTCAGCAGAAAGTTGACATTATAATGAATTAGAAATATAATGACTTCAGATAACAACAAAAATCTTGAAATGAGATTTCATATAATATGCAGAAATGCAAAATGTAATTAACCGAGAGTTTAATCACACTTTGCTACTTTCAGGTTAAGCCTAAAGATGTGGACGCCTAAAATTTTTTGTGATAATAAACCTTCATGTGGTGGTTTGTTAAGTGCAACTATTAGAGTCAGGCATAACATACGAATTACGGGTCAATAATAAAAGTATGTTTAAATGCAAACGCGTACCCTCTTAAGCTTGTCTAAATCCAAACATGTAAAATGGACTATAGAGATCTCATAGCACTCCTTTTTTCTTTTTTTTTAGAATTTTTTTTGTTAATTTTCATTCGTTTGTGGTAATATTAATTAATAATCAATACTAAGAATTAATTATTATTATCATTATCAATAGCAACAACATTATTACTATTATTCATGTTAACATAAAAAAAATCCATCTTAGATCTAAACAATTTAATAGCACGTTAACAGAAAATAAAAATCATTTTTGTCTCGTTGGATTATATTTATTTTTTGGGTAAATTATGACCGTGATTCTCGTACTTTACCTCTTGTGTCAATTTGATCTTTGTAATTCAAATTGCAACAATATTATCCTTGAATATTGCATAATGTGCCAAATTGGTAGAATGATAATGACCATCACAAAACTAGATGAAAAAATGAGCATGTATCGTGCATATGAGGGCATAATGATAAACTCATTAATATATATATACATACATGTATATATATACACATGACCTACAACAGATGGTCCTATTTAAAGAAAACATAGGGTTGGATGAGGCCCATGAGGGGTAGAGCCTACAATAAAGAAAGGGCAAATTACAAAAACCATCATTGAGGTTTTTAACTTATATATTGTATACCCTTCATGATTGAAAAATTACACTAACTACCTTTATATGTGTATTTTTGTAACAGATTGGCCCTATTCGTTAGAGAGGTGTTTGCCAATTAACAAATTTTGACCAAGTCAACTTGTGAATTTTTTTAAATTCCTAACCTACCCTTATTAACATAATTAACAAAATTTTAACTAATTAAATATATTAAATCCCAATAACAAGCTACATTCTATCCCTCTTCCATGCATCAAGCCTTACAAGCCGTTCTCTGTATAAGCAAAATCACGCCACTGTGAACCCACCACTAGCACTCTTTGTCTATACAAAACATATAGCCACCACTAGCCTCCCCTCACCCTATGGCTGAAAACCAATAAACTAACATTCCTTCACACCTGCCCAATGAACCCACACACTACCACAGACACACCACTGCCAACTAAACCCCTTCAGTGCCCCCACGTTGTTCTCCATCAGTCACCACGCTCGCTGCCTCCCAACTTTACACTATAGCTAGTACCTCCTCATCACATCACCACCTCCTCTGTCACTGTCATGGCCTCTCTCTCCCCCTCCTTTTTCCCATTGTCTCGTTTCTACTCCTTTTTTTCAAATCCATAACCAAATATAATTTTCTCATTTTATTGTTAGTATATACATACAGATATAGATATATATACATACAGATATAGATATATATACATACTATATATATATATATATGCATGTATATTATATACTACCTATATATACCACAATTGTATGCTGAATTCCATGGTAATACAAACTTCATAATGGTATAAAGAGATAGTTGAATACGATTGTTTAGGAATAGAAATTGGTATAACAAAAAATAGAATCCTTCTGTAAAAGGGAGTGTTTGTAATAATCGTGGTGTGATGGTGGGAGGTACGGAGGTAGTGTTGGTAGAGGAGGATAAAGTTAAGGATAAGAATAAGAATAGAGATGATAGAGAATTATAAATTGATGATTATAATATTTGTGGTTGTGGTGTTATTGGGCTGAGAATGATAGAGAAGATAAGGATTAGGGTTGTGGCATAGAGTGGGTAAAGGATTGTAAGGGTGGTGTTAGTCGGAGATGGAAAGGATGGGGTTGCCTAGGGACGGAAGGGATCAAAGGAGGAAGAGGAGAAAAAAGAGACAATGAGAGTGGTTTGTGTTTAAAAAAAAAAAGCAAGGGTAAAATCTGTTGGCCCAAGTAGGCAACCCAAGAGGGGGGGTGAATTGGGTTTTATAGAATTTATAACAAACAATACAACTAAAAACAATTTAAGTTATGTAGCAATGAGCAATCAAACTAATAACCCAAGCAAACAAATAATATAATGCAATGCAAGCAAGTATTGTAAGCAAGGAGGAAAAATAGAGTAAGAAATGAACAACACCAGATTTATAGAGGTTCGGCCAAATCTTGCCTACGTCCTCTCTTCCTCGATCCTCTCGAAGGTATTCCACTATGTAAACTTTCCTTACACAGCTGCTAGTTTTTCTCCAAGTGCCTAGCTCACTCTTACAAGAGCTCTTCCCCAAGCTCTCAAAACCCAAGAGATTTTGTCCAAGCTTCTCTCAAACTTACGAGTGATTTTGTCCAAGCTTCACTCAAACTTTACAAGTGTTTTTCCCAAGCTACACCCAAACTCACAAGTGTTTTTTCTCAAGAACACTCAAACTCACAAGTGTTTTTCTCAAGAACACCCAAACTTACAAGTTTACAAACCAACCCAATAATAGATGAAGGTTGTACAATGAATAACTCTCTCTCAAAGAGTAGATGAACAAATTTTTAGCTCACTCAAGAACCCCCCAAATGAATAAAAACAGTGTATAAGATGTAGAAGATGAAATATCACTTTGTAGCACTTAATCTTGTGTTCTTCTCATGTTCTTCTTGTTCTTCATCATCATATATGTGTTGGGGATCTTGTATATATAGTCTTGAGTTGATTATAGCCGTTGGAGATGGATGGGAGATCATTTGATACGAAAACGGCGGAGTATAACGTTCAAAAAACTAGCCGTTACCTTAAATGAGTCGACTCTTTTGCTGCAGGGGTCGACTCTTTTTGTGTTGCAGCAGATTTTTTGAAGGTTCTGCCCAAATGAGTCGACTCTTTTGGTCCAGGGGTCGACTCTTTTGGTCTAAAACTGCACAATCAACTCTCTGTTGGAATGAGTCGACTCTTTTATGCTAGGGGTTGACTCTTTTGATGTTCTACTAGAATTTTCAGCCTCTGTTTGAATGGGTCGACTCTTTTGCTTGAGGGGTCGACTCTTTTTAGGAAAATCCTTAACTTTTGCAATACTTCTTCAATCTTCTTCAATATCTTCAAGCTCTTTAAGGATCATCCAAATAAGGTTTCTAAGGCTTGAAAAGACTTCTTCAAGGCATGTTGACTTCAAGAACATCTTCAACTCTTCAAGATAAAATCAATACACTTTTGATTACATTTAAAGTTCTTCAATCAACATCACTTCTTCCATTGATCTAAGTCTTCTTCAAAATCTTCAAGAGAGCTTCCAAGACTTGAGATCTCTTTTCTTCAATTGATCTTTCATGCTTATTGAACATCTTCAATCTCTTTACTTGATCTTCATCAAATTGATTTCTTCTAGGATTCTTCAATTAATATAACTTCTTCCATCAATTCAAGACTTCAACATAATCTTCAATGAAGCTTCCAACTCTTGTGATTTCTTATCAAAACTTTCAAGACATCTTCAAATCTTCAAGGTGAGCTTCCATGTCTTGTAAGAGTCATCTAAATGAGGTTGCAACTATGAGATTGCTGAATATATCAACTCATCATACTTCTTGTCTTCATTGTTTCATGACAAGCTTCTCACCACAAGTTCTTCAATATCTTCAATGTGACAAGTTCTCCACTGTTACTTGACAAGCTTCAACTTGTTGCTCCCCCTTTCTTTTATGCTTTATGCCTCAATGCATTTTCCAGATTTAGAGTAGAAAAATCAACCAATTTAGAAGTTCATAGCATGCATGATGAAATAGTGGACTTGATATGGTCATGAGGATCGAGGGTCTTCATAGTGAAGTGTAAACCATATTTATACTGTGCCAGCTCTTCGGTCTTCAATTCTACTTGAAATCCTTTGTTGTATTTGCACTTCAATTTGTACTTTAGTCTTCAAGAATTGATTCCATTTCAACTTGAATACTCTTCAAATAATCTTGCTTGAGTGCTTTGCTTCTTTGAATAACTTCTTGAATCATCATAAGATCTTCAATCACTTGCATCCTTCTTTTGAATACTTGTTGAACTCCTTGAGCATCTTCAATCTCTTCAAGAATAAGATTACCTAAGTAATCTTCTTGTTTGATACTCAACCGATCAACTCAATTATTTTCTTGTTATCAAATGATTATAATCTAATCTGCACACTCAAGTGAAATCATTAGATAACAACCACATGGTTTTGTTATCATCAAAATCAACATGGGGATCAACCTTGAGTCAACAAAATCCTCATTTTATAATATCTGTTAACTCAATTATAAAACCATGACAAGGGTAGTCAGTTTAATTTTTTTAATCATAAGGGGTATACAGTATATTAGTCAAACATAGCAGGGGTGGTTTCTATAATTTGCCCATAAAGAAAACATGGGGTGGGGTAAAAGGGAAGGGGGCTAGGGTGGACGTTATGAGAATGGGGTGGCAATGACGAGGAGTGGCATTGGTAAAGGGGAAGGGGGATGGGGCAGAAGGGAAGATGTTGGAATTGGCTAGGACTATAGCGACGGATAATAAGAACACGAGAATTGTACCTCAGCACATACAGATATATGTACAACTGTCACCATTGTTGGGGATTGCAGAATTTCACTTGACCCAGCTATAGTGCACACGCATAATATTAAAAATTCTAATATGATTAGCATAAACTAATTTACGTAATTAGTATCATATCTTCAATATCTCTTGGATTCGATCACAAACAACATAGGTATGAACTTCAAAATCTGTCTGCTTTGATCTTAAACAACAAGCAACGACAACAAGTACGAATCAACCATTTGAACTCAACCTTTAGATTTCTGTTCTATCCCTCGTACATGCCTTACTCCAGAGAGAGTGGACTCATTGTTACTAGGGTTTCTTTCTCTTACAAAAACATGTATCTGAGATTATAAGTATATGTAACATTAGCTGCTCATAGAGTGCGTATATATAGAGGCTACAATAAAGATAACAGGATTAGTATGACTAGGGCTTCCTACACAAATAAAGATTTCTAATTTAACCAGAGTTAATACTTATTTATATAAATTATAATTTATATCACTAAATGATTATAATTGCACTCCCTGTTATACTAGAAATTATATTTTGAGCTTTATATTATTAAATGCTTATTTATCTCCCCATGTTAAGATCATAGATTCCCGTCTATTAAATTAAATCATTGACAATTAAATTTAATAAACTTATTTAATTTATTAAGACCTTCCACTTAACCTAGTTGATATGTTTGATTCATAATTTTTTTGCAGGGTTTGATATAATAAAAATTTATAAGCTTCCTTAAAAGGATATCATCAATCTCTACATTGGGACATGAATTTTATCAATAATTAATATTCACCATACAAGTAATATTATTGCTCAACTCATTGAGTTATTGACCCATAAAGAATCTCACTCTTTTGTGAATTAAAACAATAAACATTACATGCACATATCTAATTATTATATTAAGATTAAGAGTATAAGTACTCATAATAATTATTAGGTATTAATTGTTTTATATAGTCAGCATAAAATAATTAGCTCAACACTGTCTTGTTTAATACACATAAAATATACTAGTACAAGGAATTGAAATTATATCATTCCCTATAATCAAGATAGACCTATTAAAATCTTATGTTACAGTCGTACTGATGGTGTATCCAGTTTTATCTAAAACTGTGAACTATAAACTTATATTTCATGAGAACCGATAATCTAATCTTCCGTGTGTAAGCCGTACTTTATACATTAGATTATCTACTATATAGAACAAGATACATACATGCATAATCATTAAATAAATATTGCAAGACAAATATTGCTCATACAGATTCTCAATAAAATGGAATAACTAATTTGTAAAGAAATACTAAAGCTATTACACAAAGCATGTTTTTTAGTATAAATCTCTAACAACCATCACCAACGACTTGACGACAGTGTGATGCCGAACATACATAACCTCCTATTGCCAAATAATATTTGTTCTGTTTCATCCAAGGTTGGTCCGATTGATGAGGATTGAGAATTTTTTTGAATTTCAAGTTATTTATGTCCATTAAAGACGGAAGGAAGATATATAGATATATATACAATTCTGAAAACTACTTGAAGTTGTAGTTGGAGTAGATTTGGTCATTTCACTTTATAATTTTCTCTATTATTTTTCCTTTAAGTTTTAGCTTTTTGGGTTTTAATTTCTTTAGCAACATGCATGAAATGGGAAATTCTTTCAGTTGTTCTCATTGATGTGATTTCTTGTGGCTTGAAGTTATGAATATATTCCTATGGTTGCTTTTTGGTTGCAGTTGGTTTTTCGGCCTGAGTTCATTTTATCCAATTGTTGGAAGGGAAAGGAGCTAGAGTTGTGGGAAGAAAGTGATGAGAGATGAGGCTGGGGTGGTGTGGAGACGGGTGGGGGCGAGGGAAAGGGGAAGGGTGCTACAATGGCAGAAGGGGTAGGGGTAAGAGGGAGGGGCTGCAATGTCCGGAAAGGGTGGTGGGGGGGGGTAGTGGTTGAGTGGTGCTGGGGTGGCAAGGATAGGGATTTGACCTTGGGTGGGCTTGTTGGGGTGGGATTGATGGAGGAAAGAAGAGAAAGGAAAGAAACAGAGAATGGAAAGGGAAATAAAATGAATTGACTAATTTTCCCCTCACGTGTATGTGACATGATTGTTTTTCGTCTAGTTATGTGATAGTCATTATCAATTGGACCAATTTGATATAATGTGCAAAATTAAATAGAAAAATTGTTGCAATTGGAACTACAAGAACCAAATTAACACAAGAGGTAAACTACGAGGACCACCGTCATAATTTACCCATATATTTTTTTGTCCCCGCACCCCCCCCCCCCCCCCCCCCCCCCCCCCCTTCTCCTTTGAGTGAATGTTCCTTCTTGTCTCTAACCATGTAATCATATTGTGTAGCCAAAAAAAAAAAAAAAAAACCATGTAATCATGTTTTCCTTGGAACTATAATACCATTACACATCCAAATATTTTATTGCAATTACATCTCCAAGACCTTTCCTCTAGTTCCCCTCTCTCTCATTGCAAGGATTTTTTTTAATTCCGTTGGAAAAAGATAAATGAAAACTGTAAGTACGCCATTTTTGCGCGCTCGATAATCTCTGACCTGACCAAACTCCCTTGCAAAACTCTGTAGGCACATTCAAGCCCAAATCAACTTTCAGACCCTTATTCAATCAGTCAACTACCTCTCGGGCCCATTGGGCCCAATAGAGGCCCAATCACCAAACCTGTCCCTTGGGCCCCCAAGTACGTCTTGAGAAAGTTCAAAATCCCTCAAGACAGTAACTCTACCTTTCCAAAGTGCTCCTAAACGGTTAGGCGTACTCGACCAACCATTCTGTCCAATTCTGGTTCCATTCAAGCTAACTTTGGTCAAAATGACCATTTCGTCCCTAAACGCCCTAACACAATACAAATCCTACTGAACAATGAAAAACTCTTCCAGGATCATCCCTGAACGACCCATCACACTTAACACAATACTTCGATCCATTCCTGATCTTTTCAAACCGAGCCTAGTCAAAATGACCATTTTGCCCCTGGCAACCCAAATGCGCCCCGAAACTACATTGGTCCTAGAATATTGAACGGCGGGTCCCATCATACACCCCCGTTTAACCCGAGATGAACCTCATGACACTAAACACTCCCGACTCAATGAAAGCCCCCCCTAGAGCGTCTCATAGACGCTCCGCCAAGATTGCCATTTCTCCCGATTCCTTGGTTATAACACACCGTCAAACGACTTAAGAAATACGTAAACCAGGAAATTTTTGAAAGCTTGTTCATGAATCTTTCCATCGATATGGCTCGTTTGGAGAGATCGCTTCAAGAAACTCCTCATTGTATGGCTCGAAAACTGTTACTTTCAACAACCCCTAGAGCGTCCCACAGACGCTCCGCCAAGATTGACTTTTTCTCTAATTCCTTGATTATAACGCATCGTCAAACGACTTGAGAAAAACATAAATTAGAGAATTTATGAAAGTATTTTCAGAGTACTTTCCATCGGTACGGTCTGATCGGAAAGATTGCTTTCCGAAGACCTCGATCACGCGGCACACAAACAACTATTTTTGAACTCTCACGGAGCGTATCACAGATGCTCTGCAAAAATGCGATTTCATGCACACTTCTTGATATGATATCTCACACTTTCAAGCATCATTTAGGCTTTTCGAAAACTCAAAAGTTCACGAGAAACCCTAGAACAACACCATGAACACAACCGATTTCCTCGAAACCTTCCCGATTGGCACAATTATCGAGGTAAAGTTTAAACGAATACTCTTGGTGGCGGAGCGTATGCTACATGCGCCCAGATTTTGATCAAATTGACAAAAACTTTACTTACCCCCTAAGATTTAGCCAGTACAGGGAGTGCCACATGACCTTCATTCTGTGGAACAATACCGGCATATGTAGCACATGTGCTAGCATCAAAAATTTCGCTTATAAATATAGGCCTCCCCCTTTGCATATTTCAGAATAAAAAATTGTAAAGAAACTCTGCACAAACAGCTCTAGAAATCCGAAACCCTCTATATATATCTCTCCCTCCAAACACTTAGGTTGTCTTCCACTTCACTTGAGCCCATACATCTCAGCTATAAGGTCCTCCATGTCATAGAAGACCTTATTCCAGCCCCTTCCAAGTCCATCCACGATCAAGTCCAAGCATTTAATGAAGTTTGAGAGTGTTTGAAGGCAAAAGGTGGTATTTTCTTTTATATTTTTGTCTTCTCCCACTCCTCTCTTCTCTCTCATAGCCTACTTAGACTATTCTCTATTTTAATTCCCATCTTCAACCCCCCCCCCCCCCCCAAAAAAAAATTTTTTTTTGCATGCTTGAGACAAGAGAGCTCCTAACTCATGCCTAGAGGAAAGCTAGTGAGAACCACCGTGTAGAGGGATCTCTCATTAGCCTACTTTAAAATGGTATGGCCTTGGAGCACCTTGATTATGTGGTGTAGCCTCTAGCCTTGTATGGTTTCATGACCCTTTTTGCATATGACTATCTTGCTCATGTTTTGTGTGTTTGGCTTTATTTTCATGTTTATAACCATGTTTTCCAAAACTAACACTATCCTTATTTCTATGCCATTTTCAAGCTGCTTATTTCAATGTTTTTTTAAAAGTGGTTCTAAGAGTTGACCCTTGAAGTTTAGGATGAAATCGTAAGTAATCATGCCCTAGAAAAGTCCTCCATTAATCTCTAACTCGTATTCTTGCATCTTTGCATTTCTACTTGTATAAAAATGATTTCAAACTTATCGATTTCAAATGTTTCTATTCTCATAAGTCTAATGGTTAGAATGGTCCTATGAAACTCTCTCTTGAGTGGTCTCCCTTATTATTGGCCATGAGAACCCTAGCTTGTTAGAATGGTTCCCTTCTCTTTCTATTCCTATATAAAAATAATTTTCAAATGCTTCGATTTCAAAGGTTTCTATTCTCATAAGTTTATTGGTTGGAATGGCCCTATGGAACCCTCTCTTGAGTGACTTTCAAAGGTTTCTATTCTCATAAGTCTAATGGTTGGAATGGCCTCATGGAACCCTCTCGTGAGTGGTCTCCCTTATTATTGGCCATGAGAACCCTAGCTTGTTAGAATGGTTCCCTTCTCTTTCTATTTTTATATAAAAATGATTTTCAAATGCTTCAATTTCAAAGGTTTTTATTCTCACAAGTTTATTTGTTGGAATGGCTCTATGAAACCCTCTCTTGAGTGACCTCCCTTATCATTGGTCATAGGAATCCTAACTTGTTAGAATGGTTTCCTCTTCCAAAAAAAGTTTTCCAGACCTTCTTCTTAAACATGGCTTTCAAAAGTTCATTAAAAATAGTTTTCCAAAAGTTATCATTGTAATGTTGATTTTTAAAGCTCCTATTCTTTTCAAGATAAAGGTTATAATGATCCTAAGAAAACCTTCTTCGGAATGGTTTTCAAATATCAACCATATAAACCATATACTTGACTAGAGTTAATTTTCATGAAAATGATCTTCAAAAGGTTTATTTACAAGAGTCCTTTGCATAACATGCTTTGTTTTTCAAAAACCCATTTCAAAAATGCATAAAACCACCTTTCAAAACCGTCTTCCAACCCTAGGTTAACTTGACTCTAGTTATCCAACCCTAGGTTAACCTGACTCTAGTTATCCAACCTTAGGTTAACCTAATCCTAGTTAGTTAACCTTAGGTTAACTTGACCCTAGTTGTCCAATCCTAGATTAACCTAACTCAAGTTAGTTAACCCTAAGTCAATCCAAAAATAGTTCAACTTAACCTTAGTTGTCCAAACCCTAGGTTAACCTAACCTTAGTTAGTTAACCTTAAATCACCCTTACCTTAAGTCAGCCCGACCTAGGTTAGTAAGATTCAAGGTTCTAATTCAAGGATCCCTCTTCAAATAGTCTTTCAACCCAAAAACTGTTTTCATAACATATTTTCAAAACATCCTACTCTCTTGAGATTTCAAAAATCGACTCCAAAACCTTTTTAAATATCCCCGCACTCTATCTTCAAAAATGTCTCCAAGAAATTCTCTCAAACTTGTCTTAACTAAAATGACTAAACACTTAACATTTTTAAAAAACCATTTTCAAAATGATTTCAAGAACTCATAACTCTAAGGTGTCCCTACCCCTTTTATGGTTAGGGATTCCAAAGGAAGGTGATACATTAGGTACAACTTTCAAGATTGTCCATAGTAGGGTTCCAAAACCCTAAGTGTTTTTTAAAAGCTTTTTTCTAAAATGATTTTCAAACATCATATTCTTGAGGTAACCCTAATCTTTCTGTGGTTAGAATTGATCAAGTATAAGTGAGAAATTCGAGACGGGTCCTACAACCCTAAAGTTTTAAAAAGCCAAAAGGGAAGTTTCTAGCCCCTTTTTCTCCAAACATGTTTTCAAAACTCATACCCCTAAGGGATTTTAGTCCTTCAATGACCAGCCTCTTAAAGGTGATGACGCATCAAACATACCTTTCAATAAGGCATTCAAGAACTACTCTCAAAAGTTTTTCAAAGACAAGTTCACAAGAGCATTTCCAATCTAAACTCTACTCCAAAGTTTTCAAAACAAGACTTCAAAACCTCTCCAAAACTCTCTTGAGTTGTTTTTAAAAACATTTCAAAACTCTCTTGAGTTAATTTCAAAAATATTTAAAATCATCTTCAATCCCGATTTCAAAAAGCACTCCAGCGTCCGATTTCAAATCAAAATTCTCAAGTCTCCTTTTCTAAAGACCTCAAAGTGTCTTCAAAACTTTTCAATGACCTCAACACACCTATTTTCCATTAGGCTCTTGTCTGAACTACGAATGACCTGATTCTCGCCAAATGAGATACGTAGGCAACCTAAAATGGTGCGGTCATAACTTTTATTTCAACTCAAGTCCTTTTTTTCAAAACTCTCTATCAAATCAAGATTTCTATTTCAAACTCCTTCAAGACTTCCATGTTTTCAAATATGTTGCTCAAAACTTACATCATGCATCATTCATCCAAAAAGTAATGACCAAACCCCATTTTCAAAACTCTAAAGTGGATATTAAGTGGATAATGGTAATCAGTTATTCTAGTGAGTGAATAAAAGGTGATTAGACATGTAGGTACCAAAAGGGCGGGGTAGGGTGATGATTTTAGGATATCTTTCCTACACGTAACCAACCCCTGGACCATAGATTTCTATTTTCGAATGACCAAAATAGAGTTATTTTCAAAAAGGGCTTAAAACTTTCTAAAGGTTGTCAAATAACATATTTTCTTAAAAACCTTCTCTTGAGGAGGTTTTCCAAAACCTTTTTCAAAGATCCTAAGTTTGATATCTGGATTATACTCAATTTTAGGTGACCTAACTCACATTAATCAAGTTAGGTGGTGGTTCCTATTTTTCTAAAAACCCTTAATCAAACCAATTTTAAGTTCAAATCTAGTCGCACTCCTCCTTCTATGAGGATGAATTCTTATGACAGAGTTCTGTGCTTTTTTTCGAGCCAAAAGGATTTGGTCAAAATTGGGGTGTGACAAAAACAAAACAAACTAGAGATAAACTCTTTCAAAAGCAACTAGAGTCATATATACTATAAGTAATCTTCTCAGTTGTTGGGGTGGGTCGTCATGCATTAAGAAGTCCTCTTGTTGATCCACTCCTATTTTAGTCATAGCATTTACACAATGATTAGCCTCCTGTATAATATGAATTATACTACAATTACACCTTTGAGGGATATACTTTGCATCCTCAATAAGCGCTTTAGGAGAAAAGGTATGACATGCTCCACTCTCGATCAAATCAACTACTTCTTATAAGTCAAACTCTACCTCAATGTCCTTCATTACTTTGTGGAGTCTGATTGTGAGGTCTTTATAGGTATATCATGTCTCTACTTCCAAGCTTGTGGCTGTGACTAATCTACTAATATAACCATTGATCCATCTACCCCTTGCATCCCTGAATAGACCATCAAAGCCAACTTTTTCAGGATTCCCTTTAGCACTATCTTTAGTATTTAGTTTAACTTTCCCTGCAATAAGAAAATTCTATTTGATTAGTTTAATGCTTTTCATGTTACTAGGCTCATCAGGCAAGAAAGCCTCATTGATGTTGTCGTGCCCCGGTTTTTGGGTGTCCAAGGTCCTTTTGGCTTGGAGACAAAAAGCACGGAACTCTGTCACTAGAACTCATCCTCCTAGAAGGACCAATGCGACTAGGTTTGAATTGATTTGATTAAGGGCTTTTTAGAAAAACAGGAGTCGCCTCCTAACTTGATTAAGGTGAGTTAGGTTACCTAAAACTAAGTGTTAATCCGAAGATTAAACTTAAGATTTTTGGAAAAGGTTTTGAAAACTCCCTTAAGAGAGAGTTTTTAAGAAAATAGGTTGTTTAGCAACATTTGAAAAGATTTAAGCCCTTTTGAAAAATAACTCTATTTTGGTCTTTTAAAAATAGAAATCTATGGTTCGGGGGTTAGTTACGTGTAAGGAAGATATCCTAAGATTATCACCCTACCCCGCCCTTTTGATACCTACATGTCTAATCACCCTTTATTCACTCACTAAAATAATCGGTTACCATTGTCCACTTAATATCCACTTTAGAGTTTTGAAAACGGAGTTTAGTCATCACTTTTTGGATGAATGATGCATGATGCAAGTTTTGGAAGAAGTTTGAAAATGTGGGAGTTTTGAAGGAGTTTGAAATGAGAACTTTGAATTGATTGAAAGTTTTTGAAAAGGGGATTGGAATTGAAATAGAGGTTATGACCGCACCATTTTAGGTTACTTATGTATTTCATTTGACGAGAATTAAGTCAATCGTAGTTCGGGCAAGAGCCCGATGGAAAACAGGTGCATTAGGGCCTTTGGAAGGTTTTGAAGACACTTTGAGGCATTTGAAAGAGTTTAAAGACACTTTGAGTTCTTTGGAAGAGTTTGAAAACACTTTGTGGTCTTTGGAAACATGTCTTGAAAATTTTGATTTGAAATCGGATGTTGGAATATTTTTGGAATGGAACTTGAAAGTTTTTGAAACGCTTTTGAGACGTTTTGAAGTGTTTTTGGAACAATTCAAGGGAGTTTTGAAAAATGTTTTGGAATAACTCAAGATAGTTTTGAAAATGTTTTAAGGTCTTATTTTGAAAACCTTGGAGGTATGACTTTGGAATGTTTTGATAAATTAGTTTTTGAAAATGGTTTTTGAAAATGGCTAAGGGTTTGAAGTCCTAATATAGACTACCTTGGAGGTTGCTCTTGGTATATCACCTTCCTTTGGGGTCCTTAACCATAAGAGGGTTAGGGACACCTTAGATTTATGACCTTTTGAAAGCATTTTTGGAAATGCCTAAAAGTTGGGAATTTGAAGAGGTTATGGAGTTGGCTTTTTGAAATCTCAAGAGAGTAGGAGGTTTTGGAAAAATGAGTAATGGGTATAATTTAAAATTGAAAGATCATTTAAAAAGGGTTCATGAGTTGAAACCTTGAAGCATAGTAACCTATGTTGTGTTAGCCTATGGTTAGGGGTGATTTAAGGTTAACTAACTAGGGTTAGGTTAATCTAAGTTTGGACAACTAGGGTCAAGTTAACCTAAGGTTAGATTGAACTAGGGTTAACTAACTAAGGTTGGGTTGACCTAGGGTTAAGGTGACCTAGGGTTAACTAACTCGGGTTAGGTTAACTAAGGGTTGGACAACTAGAGTCAAGTTAACCTAGGGTTGGTCACCTAGGGTCGGTCACCTAGGGTCAAATTAACATAGGGTTGGATCGGAGGATGATTTTGAAAGGTTGTTTGATGCATTTTTGGAAAGAGTTTTGAAAAACAAAACTTGTTATGCAATGGACTTTGGTAGGCAATCTTTTTGAAGATCATTTCCATGAAAATTTTTTACTCTAGTTAAAAGTATGGTTTGTATGGGTATTGCTTGGAGACCATTCCAAGGAAGGCTCTCTCATGGCTATTATAACCATTATCTTGGTAAGAGTGCAAGGGGTCAAAAATCAATATGATAACAACTTTTTGAAGCACCATTTTTAATGCAAAGATGGAGAGAATGAATTTTTGGAAACCATTTTAGGAAAAAGATTTTGAAAACCATTTTCGAAGGAGACCATTCCATCAAGAGAGGGTTCTTATGGCCAAATAAAAGGGAGACCACTCAAGAAAGGGTTTCATGGGGCCATTCCAACCACTAAACTTAAAAGAACGGAAACCTTAGAAATTAGAGAGCTAAAAAACAATTCTTATGCAAGTTAAAATGCAATGATGCCAAAATGAGAGTTAGGGGGGGTTAATAGGGAATTATCTAGAGCATGATTTTCTAAGGTATCATCCTAAACTTCAAGGAGGCAATTCTTGGAACCATTCTTTGAAAGAAATATAGAGTTTGGAAATAACATGAAAATAAGAGTAGTGTGAGCATTGTAGAGCATGGTGATAAGCATGAAAATGAAGCCAAGCACACAACACATGATCAAAATAATAATATGCAAAAGGTCATGAGTACATACAAGACTTTTAGGCTACACCATATAAACAAGGGGCTCCTAGGTTATACCATCTTAAAGTAGGCTAGTGAGAGATCCCACTACACGGTGGCTCTTACTTGCTTTCCTCTAGGCATGGACTAAGAGCCCTCTTGGCTCAAGCATGCAAGAATGGGGGTTTGAAGATGGGGATTAAAATAAAGAATAGCCTAAGTAGGCTAGGAGGGAGAAGAGAAGAGTGGGGGAAGACAAAAACGTAAAAGGGATACCACCTTTTGCCTTCAACACACTTGTAGTCTTTAATGGATGTCTTGATTGGATCTTGAATGACTTCAAGAAGGCTTGAAGGGCTGGAAGGAAGTGTTTAGTGGTGTATAAGGCTTTGTAGGTGAAGTGTATAGCCTTAAGGGAGGTAGAATTTAGCCTAAGTGTTGGAAGAGGAGAATATGTATGGAGATTCGAGGTTCTGGAGCAGTTTCAGCAGAGCTTCGTATCAATTTCCGAGATGGAATATACAAAGGGGGAGGCTGGTATTTATAGGCAAATTGGAACAGGCCTGGCGCATGTGCTACATGCGCCTAGCTAGGCGCATGTAGCACATGTGCAGGTACTGTTCCATTGCCAGAATGACACGTGGCACCCAGTGTATTAGTTAAATCTCGATGGTTGATCGAAATTTGGTCGATTTGATCAAAATTTGAGCACATGTAGCATACACTCCATCACCGTGAAGGTTCGTTTAAACTTTGTCTAGATAATTGAGCCAACCGGGAAGGTTTCGGGAGAATCAGTGGCACCCACGGTGTTCTCCTAGGATTTCTCGTGAACTTTCATGTTTTCGAAAAGTTTGAATTGTGTTCGGAAGCGTGGGATATCGTCTCTGAAAGTATGCATAAAAGGACATCTTTGCGGAGCATCTGTGATACACTTCGAGGGTGTTTGAAAGTAGTTATTTTTGTGCCATATGATTGAGGCTTTGGAGAAGCGATCTTTTCGATCGGATCGTACTGATGAAAAGTACTCTAGAAATACTTTCGGGAATTTTCAAATTTACGCATTTCTTGAGTCATTTGACAGTGCATTTTACTCAGGGAATTGGAAAAAAAGTCAACCTTGGTGGAGCGTCTACGAGACGCTCCAGGGATTGTTGAAAGTAGCAGTGTTTGAGCCATACGATAAAAGGCTTCGGGAGGCGATCTATCCGATCGAGCCGTATCGATGGAAAGATCTAGGAACGAACTTTTGGGAATTCACTAATGTACGCATTTCTCAAGTCATTTGACGGTGCGTTATGATCAGGGAATCGAGAAGAAAGGGCAATTTTGGCGGAGCATCTGCGAGACGCTCCAAGAAACTTTTATCAAGTCGTGAGTGTTTAGCGTTGTGAGATCTTCCTTAGGTTAGACGGGGGCTCATGATGAGATCCGCCATTCAGTAACCAAGGGTCGGTGTCATTTTGGGGCGCGTTCGGGTCGCCAAGGGCAAAATGGTCATTTTAGCTGGGAATGGTCAGGAATGGATTAGAATGTCATGTTAAGTGTACCGAGTCATTCAGGGATATTTTTAGGAGAGTCTTTTACCGTTTGGTGGGGTTTGTGCAGTGCTGAGGTGTTCAAGGAAAAACGGTCATTTTGACATGAGTTAGCTAGAATGGGACCGGATGGCTTGTGGAATACGCCTAATAGTTTAATAACATTTTGGAAGGCTGGACTAATCGTTTTGAGGGATTTTGAGCTTTCTCAAAACGTGCCTGGAGGCCCAAGGGGCAGGTTTGGTCATTTTCCACCGAGTCGGGCTAGCAGGCACCGGTGTTGACCTAGGTGTTGGTTCCCGAGACCGCTCAGTCTTGGAAAACTACTTGTGCGGCGTTGGTCCCTAGGAATGCCTGGTCTTAGAGAGTTACCTGTAGGGCGGTGTTAGTTCCTAAGAACGCCTGGTCCTAGAAAGCTACCGGTGAGGGGTGGTGTTGGTCTTTGAGAATGCCCGATCTCGGAGAACTATCAAATGACGGACATTCTACATTGGCAGGCTAACAGGCGCTAGAAGTGAACCGTCTGGAATTTGACAAGGTGTTGGTTTCCAAGATCGCTCGATCTCGGGAAGCTACTTGGATGACGTTGGTTTTCGAGACCGCTCAGTCCGGAAAGCTGCCTGGAATGATAGTGCTTAAGGCTTCAGTGGAGCCTCGTAGGCCCGAGAAGCCACCATTTGACTGGATTAAAGTTTGAAAGACCCGTCTTAGGCTTGCATGTGTTGTGATGTTTGAAAACTAGGTCTAGTCGGGCCGGAGATTGCTGAGCGGGTAAAAATGAGGTGCTTACAAATGTCATTGGCATAGTTCATGGATTTGATGAAAATCTCTTGGGTTTTGGTAATGATACCCTCAAATACCAAAGAGTTTCTATCATTTTAGATTTGCCATAAAGACACAAGGAAAACAGTGCACCATGGAAGATTATAGTGAAGACAATTATTACTTTTCAAATTCTCAATGAGCCCGACATCAAAATTGCTTCCTGCTTGCAAATTAGTCCAAAGGTACCCTATAATACATTTCCATACGTCAGAGGCCACATGGCAACCTCTAAAGAGATGGTTTAGATCTTCCATGTACAGCTAACATCTGGCGCAAGCATTACAATTGTCAAAACCTCTAACCAGCCTCACCTGGTTAGTGAGTAGCTTTCCATGGAGAATCAACCAAAGAAATGTTATAAGTTTATAGGGTGTTTGCATTTTCCAGATCCAATCCCCATCCTCTTGACTGTCATCCTCCTCAATAATCAAGTCATAAGCAAATGCAATAGCAAAACAACCATCATGATTGCCTTGCTAAGATGGACAATCAGGATAGCTAACAAAGGCTAGAAGATGAATATTCTTGATAGTGTCCACATCTTAATGAGTTGGCATACAGAGGATATCCTCCCACACCACCAATTATGACAAAGAGAAACATTCTCCCCGTTTTCCACCATCCATTTGGTTCCTTTAAGCAGTGTCTTTGGTACTTTTACTGTTTCTCCAAATATGAGAGGCTCTTCTCTTATTTGAAGACCAAGATAAACTGTTGGTACCTTTAGAATACTTGGCTTTCAAGATTTTAACCCAAACATGAGAGACTCAATGTCAGTACATAGTTTCCAACTAAGTTTCGTGAGGAGAGCCTTGTTTTGAATTCTAGCCTTCCTAATACCAAGACCCCCATTCCTTTTCCTTTTACAAACTTGATTCCAGTTAACTAAATGAATTTTCTTACAAGAGCCATTGTCAAAGAAAGCTTCTGTTGATTTATCAATGCCCTCACATATACTAGTTGGAAATTCTACAGTTTGCATAGTATAGGTAGGCAAAACAGAAGTTACTGACTGTTCTTTTGAAATGAGAGTAATGGCTTTTCTCACCCCCTACAAGAGAGGGACTCCCAAATACTTTTAGCTTTCCATCCACTAAGTAGTAGGAAAGTAGGGGAAATAAACAATTTAAATTTGTCCATACAAAGGATCATCAACAAAGAAAAAATATAAGGAGACAAGCCTTCAGACCTTTCCAGTCCTTATTTCTTGTCAAAATAACAAAGGTATAAGGAACAAAGCATCCTTGTCAATATAAGGAGGTAAAGCATCCCCTTGTCTCAAATCTATGAGGAGAAAACTCAGGGATAGTCTCACCATTCCATAAAATAGCAGTTTTAACAGGGAAAAATACAATACACAATAAGATGAATTCAATTATGATTAAAGTTAAAATCCTCAGGAGTGTTTCTGATAAAGTCCCGAGAGACTCTCATAAAATTTGAGAATCATGCCTCCAAACTTACCCTTTTTTGTACTTCAAGGTGTGTAAAATCTCCTACGTTATGATGATGTGGTCATTAGGGGATCTTCCAGGAATAAAACTATTTTCATTAGGACTTATAATATCACTTAGAATGGTACTTATTCTATTAACCAGAGTTTTGGAAAGTATTTTATAACAAACATTACATAAGAAAATGGGTTGAAATTGCCTAATTTTCTCGGGATTGTCAATTTTAGGAATAAGAGCGATTAGGGTTTTATTAATAACTTCAGGGAACCTTTTTTTTTTTTTTTTTTTTTTCGAAATAATCTCTAATAAAACTGCAAACGGTGGCCAATGACATTCCAATACATAACAAGTAAAAAACAGGTCGGAATCCATCAGTACGAGGGCTTTAAGAGCTTTAATGTTCTTTACAGCCTCCCAAATTTCACTGTCGGATAAATCCTTGTTAGGCTCAAGATTCTCTTGGTAAGTGTAGCATGAAAGAGTTGCATCCAATTCTCCCAGTTGGTAGTGTTTTCTTGTTTAAACAAGTTCACAAAATAGTTTTGAATGAAAGATTTTTACAATATCAGAGATCCAAACACCATCATCATTCTCAAGATTATCTTATTTTTCCTTCTCTTAATTAAAGTAGACATATGAAAATATCTGTCGTCTCTCTCGCCTTTAACAATCCCCTTAGCTCTGGATTTCCAATGCCACAGCACCTCTTCCTGATATAAAACCAGATTGTTTTGCCTTTTTCTTTCAAGAAGGAACAGCTTACGAGAATTTTTGTTTTAATTTTGGATGTCCTCAATCCTAGCTAGCAGCCATCTCTTATTTCTAAAAATGTTACCGAAGTTATTCATATTCCAACAGATAGCCTTTTCGGTCATAGCCTTAGTAGCATCAATAAATAGAGTTACTATGCTGATTCCAAGTAGTCTGGGATACCTCACAGAATTCAGGTTGAGAAGTCCACTATTACAATTTCTGAAAATTTTGTTCAGCAGTGAACAAAATTGGGCAGTAGGGGGGCATAAAGAAGAAAAGCTCATCTTCCGGAAAAGAAAAAGAAAATAAAGAACTGTAAGAATTAGATCAAACCAATCTCTTCTAGACTCCAAACTGACGATTAATGACAACAAAAAAAATAGTTTTTCTGGTGCATGAAAGCAAAACAAACATCAAACGTAGAACAACAACTCTCACTAATTAGGCGATTACAAGGAGGCAAAACCACTCACATTGACTCTGTACTTACAAGATGGTAGTGGAAGCAATGTCTATTGGAGTATGCTAGCTGTAATGAACCATCTAATCTTACATTAATCTCATCAACAAGACCAATTATAAGCATACGAGAACTTTTTATCAATGAGAAATTACAGACACATTTAACATGTCACTTAGTCAATATTGTTATATGATTCTATTTAGAGGAATTCTTTCACCCTGCCGGGCAACCCTTTCCATAGGAGAAATCCTCTGCGGCATTGTCATTCCCCCAGAAACAATGATCTCTGTCATGGTAGAAAGAATTTGAGAAATTATGCAAGATCATGCTTCAATAAGATTGAAACACAAAAATTTCAGGTATGCAGGAATGGCAGAAAGAGCATTTTCCTACAGCTAGAGTCACATTATTCCTATTTGTTTTTTATGGCCATGCTGTTCACTTCATGCATGATTCTATAAATAGCAATCCAATTAAAGTTTTACAAGATAAAGTTTCAACTAACTGCCTAAAGTGTAAGATTAAATGCCACATCTGTCAATTTTAGGTTACCAGCTACCAAACCAAGTGCTTACAAATTAGTTCTATAAATAGATATACAAGTCCTCTACTCTGAATGCTACAGGGTGCTGACTACAATTTTCTGTTACATGCATTTAGAGGGACAAAATGGTACATAGAGCATGCTACTACCCAATGTTTCTGGGCATTATAGGCACCAAAACAAATAGTAAAGGTCTCAGGGCAAGCAGCACCAAGAAAAATGAAAAGGTTAGGGATGGCTAAGGATTACCTCATTGGGTACGAAGCAAAGGAGGAAGGAGAAAATGATTTTCCAAGAAAAGATAGCATACAAAATGAATGAACACATGAATTGGTGGGAAGTTATCAGTGGCACCTATTGAAGATTAGATGGGGGTTCATATTACATGGTTAAGTCATTTGCAACATTAACCAACTAAAGCAATGATATGGAGAAGATAAGTCATCCAAGTTGAAGGGGCTAAAAAAAGAAAAGAGATAAAAAAAAGAATTGCCAGTTGAGGCAGTATGGTTGCGACATGATTGCCTTGCAGTAAACCAAAACTATTGTTTGCATAGGCCTGATTGGAGAAGTCAGATTCATGTAGCTGACCCCAAGTTATTGGGATTAAGGTCTATTAAGTTTTAAGAATATGGAAGTTTTCTTAAGCATCATGAACTTCAAAATAAAACTAAAAAGCCAAAAACATGCCAAAATTTGTTAAAAACAACAGGAGGTAGGAGCAAATGCAGAATTAGCGTCTAGAAGATCACAATTTCAGCAGCACTAGACTAAGTCATGCATCCACTACACATAATCATTCTTTTCGTGTTGAAATTCTCACTTGCATTTCAAGTAAAGATTCAGAGTTGGTAATAGTGATCTATTGTTTCAAACAAGAGGTGTATATGTGAAATATTTAGACAAATTCTCAAAGAATAAAGGCAATGGAAAAAGGAGGGTTTAAGACACAAAGTATTCAAGATGACTATACAATATGAGGAAAACACAGAAAACATACCAATGCCTTCACGAATAGACAGATTTGGTCTTATGATATCCTTGGAGTTAACCAAGAGTATATCACCAATGTATAAGTGGTTTGTTGGGACAAATACACTGCATAACTCTTCATCTCCGTCATCTTTCTGCGTTCAAAAATAAATAGGAAGAGAATAAATCTAGTGGAAAATATAATGACAAACTCATAAGGAAAAACTCTATGTAACTCATTGCCTGATCATGCACAAACGATGCTGATTAGTAGCCCTTGGAGACCACAGACTCAAAAAGAAATGGAAAACCTACACTACCATCCCCAATTTTGACAACTGAAAAGATAGAACTTAATATAGTTCACGAAGTTGATAGAATGATTTGTCACTGAAAGTAGGAGACGAAGGAACTTGATACAGCTTCAACTTAGCAAATCATTGCACAAACGCATGTGCTAACTAGTACGTAATCATTTCGAAGAATATCTAAAACTGTACATGCTTCTTAGACAAATACTGCCTCTTCCCTGATTCTAACCTAAGTTCAGCCTGCTCCACAATGTCCTCCCAAACTGATGTAGACTTAAAAGGACTACCCAAGAGGAATTCCCTAATAAACTGATGGAATAGATCTGACTCTAAACCTCAAACACACAGTCAAAGGTCTAACATCCTTTACCTCTCCAACAATAAGCTCAATTTTCTTTACATGCACTCTTAGGCCTGAACAGTCCTAAGATTTCTGAGTTGCTCCTCATCCACATCCCAATAGACAACAATGTCATCAGCAAAGAGAATAGGAGACATTGGCACTATGGCAGTCCCATCCCTACCCAACTCAAACGACCCAATCGTCCCCTCCTAAACAACTCTAGTCAACTTCTACTCAAAACTTCCATCACAATAATAAGTAAGAATATAGTGGATCTCCTTGCCTTAGCCCTTAAGAGCTATTAAAAACACCCATCTTTTCGCATAAGTAAACAAGGAAGTTCACAATTCACATTATCATAAGCTTTCTCACTTTCCAACTGCCAAATCAACCCAGAAACTTCACAACAAATTCTAGAGTCAGCAGCTTCATTTGCCACTAAAACTAGATCTAGAATTTGCCTCCCTCCTATGAAAGCGTTTTGAGATTAAAAAACGATGTCATTGATCCAGCATTTTAATCTTGAAGCTATGACCTTAGCCACCAATTTATACATGCATCCTACAAGACTACTTGGTCTAAAGTCCTTCAACTCCTTTGCACCTCCTTCACTTGGAATCAAAGCAACAAAGGTTGTGTTCAAAATTACAACCAAACTCAAACAAATGGTGTAATATAGCCATAACATCCCCTCTGATTATGTGCCATCCAACTAAGAGAAAAGCTACAATAAAACCATATGGACCCGGAGCTTTGTCACCGTAGCAATCCTTCAAATTTGCCACCACTTCCTGCTCAACAGTGGATTGAAGTTCTAAACTATCCTTATCTATTTCTGAAGTCACGGAAAACTGCAAGCATCCAATCTGGGTCTGCTACCCTCAGCCTCTAAATGCAACTGACCATAGAATTGTATCACTGCTTCCTTACTATCAACCTCCTATCTCATCCTGAGTCCTCCGATCCAAAATTGTGAAGCAGCCAATATGATTCGATCTTGCGCCTCCAACTATTCTCATCCATCAAAACCAGCGTACCTAGCTCTCTCTTCGCTTCCTCCCTTTGCAAAGCTTCATCAGCCATTGAGCTCCTCTCAACTTCCTTGGAGTCCAACTCTTTTGTAATTTCAAGAGCTGGAGGCTTTTGGACATTAACATTACCACATTTGAGCTTGTTCCATTTCTTCAAATCCTCCTTTAACAGCTTCATTCCTTGCCACAACAAAACCTGGAAATCCAAACATGGTGTATCTCCTCCACCAAGCCTCATATTATCAAGAAAGTCGTCTACCTTTAACCGCATATTTTTGAACTAAGGAGAACTTTGCCCACTATGGAGGCCTCCACAATTCAAGACAATGGGATTATGATCCGAAAAAAGATGAGAACAGACACATTGGGAAACAAGGAGAAATGCTCTTCCCAGTCCGAGGAAATTGAAAAGTGGTCAATCCTCGACAAAGAGGGCACATCTCAGTTGTTACAAAAAGTATATCTCATCCCTTCCGTAGGAAGATTTGTTTGTTTAGAGGCTTCAATGAAATCCGAAAACTCCCTCATTGCTGAGGTACCACAAGTTCACCGCCTCCTTTCATAAGGATACCTTACAACATTAAAATCCCCACCCATGCACCACAAATTCCCCATTTATCTTTAACAGCCAATACCCCGTTCACAACTCTTTTCTCATACTACATAAAACTTGGCAATATAACCCCCAGAAAGTCCAGTCAAAATCATCCTCAATACTCGTGAAAAGATAGGATAATAAAAGGGACCCTATCACAAAGTCCTTTTTTTAAGCACTATATTATCCCACATAATAACGATGGCCCCTGCAACCCCACGGGACCATCCTCTCCTTATTATATTGCTACAGATATCAATTATTACCTGATTCTGTCTTGTCTCGCGCTCTATAGCTAGAGAAGGGCACGTCTCTAGTGAAAGAATCTCCAATTTCTGATGCCTCAACTGCATCGATTAGACCCAGATAAGCTCCCACATCACCATCCCTGCCCAACAATTCTCCCATATTTGCTGAAATGCTATCTTCCGAATCTCCTAAATATTCACTGTCACTTACTGATAGCACAACTCTAGTAAACATATTAATCATCCAAAAGGGGGAAAAGATAGACAGCGAGAATTAGGAAACATTCTTTCCAGAGTCTAGACCCAATACTGATTCTTTATGGCTTGGCGGGGAGCCTCACTGTTTTAGTTTTAAGCTTCCTAATAAAGTCTTCTCCAAGAAGTTATTGCTACCCTTTCATCCCAAATGCAGATGTGTGAAAATAAGCTCCAGAAGTTCTATCTTGGAGACTCGAGCAAAATGATTAAACTCATTAAGGAAGAGATACCCCATGATGATCAAAAGTACCTGAAGGATGACAGATGATGTGATAAAACCAAATGCATATTCACCAACACGTGGATGGCGAATAATTGCCACCTCCTTGAATGCAGTTGTATTTTGGTCTGCTCAAAAGAACAAATGTAGCAAGTTAGCTCAAAGCATGCTTTAAAGTCATGCCAAAACATGAGATGAAGAAATCGATTGCCAAACTAATTATCATTTACCAAAAACAAAATAAATAGAAATACATATTTACAAAATAGTATAGTTAAATAACTTTTTAACTACCAAATCATTTCAAATTCATGAGACACTGCAGTAATGAGTAGAAACAAACCAGTTTAAAGGAAAAGCATTTTGCACCACGTGTGCAAAAGCACACATCTGCATGACAACAAAAACCAATTCAGAGTCATTGTTGAAAAGAGATTTTTTTTTGGTTTTAAAAATGAATTTTCATAATCCACTGTTGACCGTGTGAGGATTTTAGTAATGTGATTATTTAAGTCCAATTGTAACACTCAAATTAGAAGGACAAACTATATTAAAATTTAAATTATTAAAGTCATAAAAGTGATTTTAGTCAAAGAAACTTTATGAAATATATAATCTTGTATCTTGGGGCATTCAAGACAAAGCAACGTGGCTATGAAGCCCCAAATTCATGTATCACATTCTGACTTTGGCTGACCCACAGAGCTTCCCATTCCTATTGAATTTGTTCACAGAGCTTCCCAAATTCAGTTTTCAAGGATGTCATCCTTTTCCCCGAAGACAATGTAATGAGTTTTCTACTAAAACCAGCCTAAGGTAAAATGCATGCAACAGTGGCATTTAAATCCTACAAAAACTTGAGACTTAGGTAGTCACTTAGAAAAGATGAAATGATTAGTTCTACCTGGAGAAATTGCGGCACTAATTTGTTTGGAGGCAGAGTATATATGCCTAACAAAGGGCATTCTTTTTATAATCCATTCTCCAATCCAGAAAACAGTGGCACCCATCCATGATGAGACGAAAACGCCAACAAAGAAGACAAAGAGTAAGGATGTGACAAATCCAAGTCCTGTATATAAATAAACAACATTAAGAGACCCAACCATAGACAGAAAAGATAAGAAGCATGACAGAGAAACATGATAACTAATAAACGTGTTCCATTATAAGCACAAGGAGCAGAAATATTGAATTGTTTAATGCAGCAGAACTTAAAGAGTAGCAATATCAAAACCATTTTCATGAAAGTTAAAAAGTTAATGACTCCTGAAGGGTGTTTATATACAAAACATACAGATCACCTAAACAAGAACAAAGCACACTAACATTGTCAAAGAGCTGTCCAAACATTTCCCCTTCTAAGAACAAACAGCATTTCCAAAAATAACCCATAGTTGTTAAATACTAAAGGGGCACTAAGGTGCCAAGGTCTCCTAGAGGAAAAGCGCAAGGCACAACATAAAGCGTAAGCCTGATGGAAGCAAGGCAGGTGAGTGATGAACATGTATATTAGACTATACTTATAACTGAAAGCAATATAAAATATGTATCACATAGAAAAAAGTGAATTTTTGACATATCAACTAAGTGCATTAGATAAATCAATATACATGAAAATATTTTCAATTGGTATATGCTAAGAAGCACGGACACTTCTAAGTGGGTATTGTATTCGTGTCCGACACATACTCCTCGGACATGCCAGTTGGTGTGTCTTGAATTTTTATTCAATGGACATGCTAGGAACACGTATCCATCACTTAAACACACATGAAACACACTGCAAATTTAAATTGTAAACATGTTTTCATCCTGTTTTATATTAAATGATTAAATTATGGATTCAAAGTGTATTTCATGTTGAATTAGTATTATTATTTTATATTTTTGGTAGTTTGTAGATGTTACATTCATACACATCGCAAATAAAATATATATAAAATACATTCTTCGTTATGTCTCCGCCGTGTCCATATCCTCATTTTTAAAAAATTGCCATGTCTGTGTCCATGCCCGTGTCTATATCCGTCTATATCCGTACTCGTGTCATTGTCTATGCTTCTTAAGGTATATGCATCCACTAAATCAAATATTTTTCAAGTACTCAATCATAATCTCACGAATCAAGAATACAAAATACTAATCATCAATAAGATAGTGGATATGATACGCGAATACGATTGAATTATTAAAAAAAGGTAGCCATTTTTTCAGCCTGGAGCCTACTAAAAGGTGTGTGCCTGAGGGCTTTATGTCGGCCTGACTAAAATGGCCTCGCCTGGCATGGAATTAGGCATTCTCTTGAAGCCTAGATGAGCTTGGGGCTTTCTGGGACCTAGGCAAGCCTTTAGAACCTATGAAATAATCCAACAAAATCTACTTCGTGAAAAGAAAAAAAAAACAATTTATCAAACTTTCTAACACATTTTGGTCCAAACATTGAAGATACAGTTTCGTCAAAGATGAGCATTTAGGTCATGGCATTTGTTTATGATCTCCTATACAAGTCCATCATGTTGACTGAATAACAGCTATGTAGTTGTTTAGGTCATAGCACTTGTTTCCCTATACAAGTCCAACATGTTGACTGAATAACAACTATGCAGATGTTTCACACACACAGTCTTGCAAATAACTGCAGCAACTTTGTGATTATGATGTTTTTTATCTAAGTGTTTACAAGGCGGAAATTCATGAGTAATACCATTCAACAAGGGATAAAAAAGAAATAAATAGTTTTAGCTGTTGAACTACTAATCTAGAAAAGCCACAGTATGAAGGCACATCAAATTGTTGCAGAAGCCACCCAAAAAACTATACCCCTGCTTATTCAATGAATACATGTATGAACTCTTTTGATTTGCATAAGCTACTTATCTCATTATAATTCAGAGAGTTGATGCAATGACCAAAGTCGTGTCCACTAATCCTTTTTTTTTTTTTTGATGAGCAAAGTCATTCACCAAAGAGCACAAGGGAGCACAATGCAAGAATATTTAAAGTACATAAATAGAACAAACACCGGACAAATGATTCAAAAAATGCAAACCATCTAGAAAATAAACAGAAGGCGCATTATTGAAAGAAAATGCAAGGAACTATGCACCTAATGCATCATTTGATGAACAGATAAGGAGCTAAACATCTAATGCTTCAATTAGTTAATGAGTACTCCAAAACCTTCAACAGACCTTATACTTCTCTCCTTCCAATGAATCTGCATAAGGCACTGAGCACTACCCTTACCAGGCCAGCCTGTCTCTTCTGTTACACATACTGCTTGCAAAACACCTACAACCCACAGAACTGATCTCTCCATACCCCACTGAATCACAAAAAAAACCCATTTTTTTTGTAAATGCACCAGTACATATGTGATATGTTTACCACAATTTTTGGTGCTAGGAACTAGAGACCAAAGACCCCCCAATGAAGTAAGACCTACACTCGTACAACATAATGATGAAAACGAAAAACAACGGTGAAGCTAAAGGCCCAGCTTCTACCCTCAGGTGTTCAAATAGTATTCCACTTTTTGAATTAAACCCCAATGTTGAAAACCTCGACTCTCAAACTCGAACAGAGCAATAATCTAGAATGATTTCTCAGGATGGAGCATTTTGATCAGTGGCTTTGGACAAACTGGTCAACTTTAACAAACACAGCTGACAGAACTCCCTAAAATCCAGCTAGAGCTAGCCTCTCACTGTTCACATCTAATCAACAACAAACTGAGACACAATGAAAAAAAATGACTATTATGCCCTGCCCACTTAATCTGTAGGTTTTTCATCAAGTCCCCTGGTGTGAACCAAAATTGGATAGGTAACGAAGACAATGAAATGATCAAAAGTAAATAGACGACAAGGTCTTCCACATTTTGGAGCTTATCATGAACAAAAACAATGTTGTATTGCAGAATTAGTCCAGTAATCACTATCTATACACCATGTAACAATCACTCATGCCAGGAAGATAAATCTTGAATGCAACTGCTATCTGATCTCCACCAGCACCATATCAAAATGGCTGACTCCATTTCCAATGCTAGCCATTATAGTAAAAATGATATTGGGGAAAATACAAACTGAGTTATTATACCAATTGGTATAATGACAGTCTGAAAGCAAAGAGAGAAAAAAAAAAAATACTTGCAAACCTGAACTGGACAACATAATCTGACAAGGAAAGTGTGGAAGTCAAATAGGAAATCATGTAATAGTATAGAACTAGCAAACAAAGTGTAGTGCAATGCTAATCCCAAAACACATTTCTAAGGCAAATAAAGCTTAATTATCTTACTTACAGAAAAAAAGCTTAATTATCTACCAATGGAAAACAAATTAAAAAAACAACAAACAACTTATTAATTCACACACACAAAAACCACCAGAAATGACGTAAGAATAAATTTTACAGGAAAAGATAGTCTCGGATATTTATGCCCAAAACTGCCTTTTTCTCAATAAAAAGGTGGCAACTTCCATTAATTGGCTCCTCAAAGTTTATCAATAGGATTCAGGTGATGCATGGTTATAGACACTCTGACAAACAGTTGTAAAGTAACGCCATTTGGAGGTCATATTGCAAATTTGATCATTCCACCAGCTTTGTTAATCCTTACTCTCATATAAACATCAGCAACTTACTCTACATCAAGGGCGCAAGAATGAAGTAGGCAGTATCTATGATAAATAGTCATTCTATTTATTCGATAATGTCAGTTTCCAAGTTATAATGTTAAAACCCTTATCTTCTCTTTCCCTACAATATTAGTTAACATTCTATAGGAGAAAGATTGAACACACTTTTCAATGAGTACCATAGCAGGAAAGTCTAAGAAGTATCTAATACAAGTTCAAAAGTTGGAAAATAAAATTTCAGCTGATTGATATCCCCAAGTGTAAGACATGGATACGGGCATTAAAAGCAAGTACTGATGGCAGATGAAATACAGTTCCTTCATAGAAGTAACCATGCTTGTGTGCATAATATCAATAATGTACTGAACATGAAAAAATTATACAAGTATATAATACAGTAGAGGATAAATTAAAGCTCTAAGTGAAGGAAGACAAATGAAATGGTGGTATATGGCTCTGCATATCAGATCAAATTACTTTTTTCCTTTTTCTCTAGGCGATTGCACTCTAAAAAAGTACAATTGGAGTCCTTAATTACCGCTAATATTAGTTATTATTTGTGTTATTTATCATTTTTATATAACTTTAGTATTTTCACGTTTTACACGCTTTGAGCAGATTTGAAGATAAAATCAAGCAAAATTAAGCAAGGTGGTGTATATTATCTATATGAGTGGATGTGCATATTGTATTATATTATACTATATTATATATATTATAGTACGTGTGTGTACATATTATGTGTACTTTTTATATATATATGAATATTATAATATATATATATATATATATATAATATATTATATATATCTTTGTGTTAGTGTTCGTGTGTAGGTGGAGCAACCGAAAGAGCAAAGAAAAAGATAAGATAATAAAGCAAAAGGAAGTGACGTGGGATGTCTGTTGCCAGCCAACCAAATCATGCATTCATTTTTTTTGAATGCCTATATATAGCAAAGGAGGATTAGCCATCTATGGAGGAGAAAAAAAAAAGAGGCAGAGTGTTAGAGAGTTGACTGGAAGCTCTCTTTCATTTAGTCAGTTAGTTTGTTAGTAGTTGTTCAGCCAGTTAATTTTTCAGTTTTTTCCTTCCTGTTATTCTGCTGTAATAAATCCTTTCATTTATAACGCTATTTTTTTTTTTCACACCGAGTATTTTTAATACTATAAGTAGCAAGTTTAATTTTTAGAGTTAATTGTGAAGATTATTTGAGGATCTTGAAATATCAATAGCAGTAATTAAGTTTTCATTATTTATATTTAAAATTTTTCAATTCTTGGTAATTAAATTCTAGATCTTTGCAAAAACTTAGACTCTTGACTAAGTTTGATAATTTCTCTGTACAAATCTTACTTTGGTATAGTTATTGCACAAATCGATGGTATGAATTTATGACTTCAATTTTATTAGTCTAGATTTAATTATTATAAAATTTCTGTTCTAAAAGCTAAATCTTTTGAATTAAAGGTTCAAGACGAAACCAATGATTTGAGTTATAAAACCTCCGTTGGAATTTCAGGTGAATCAGGTGATTAAATCAATTGAATCCAAGACCGTTTTATTAAATTTTATTTAAAGTCTAGTTTCAAAACAATCATCAAATCTTTCAAAAACATCAATTTTATTTGGTTACTATTTTCTGCTCTAATTGTCCAATTCTCATCGGTACTCTTCTAGGTGAAATTCAAACCGGTGGGCTTAGTTTCCAACTAAAGCCATTGCAACACTACGATGTTTAGCGTGACTTAGTGGGTATCTAATATTTTACCGTGGGTGAATTTTAGCAATTAATTTTGCATATTTTGTTTTACGAGTGGATGTGTATATTGTCTTATATTATATTATATTATATTATATATATTATAGTATGTGTGTGTATATATTATGTGTACATTTTATATATATGTGAATATTATAATATATATCACATATATCTTTATGTTAGTGTTCATGTGTAGGTGGAGCAGCCGAAAGAGCAAAGAAAAAGATAAGAAAGCAAGATAAGATAATAAAGCAAAAGGAAGTGACGTGGGATGTCCATTGTCGGCCAACCAAATCATGCATTCATTTTTTTTGAATGCCTATAAATAGCAAAGGGGGATTAGTCATCTACTGAGGAGAAAAAAAAAGGCAAAGCGTTAGAGAGTTGGCTGAAGACTCTCTCTTTCATTTAGTCAGTTAGCTTGTTAGTAGTTGTTTAGCCAGTTAATTTTTCATTTTTTTCCCTTCCTGTTATTTTGTTGTAATAAATTCTTTTATTTATAAAGTTATTTTTTTTTCACGTCAAATATTTTCAATACTATGAGTAGCTAGTTTAATTCTTGGAGTCAAGTGTGAAGATTATCTGAGGATCTTGGAATATCAATTGCGGTAATTGAGTTTTCATTATTTATATTTAAAATCTTTCAATTCTTGGTAATTAAATTCTAGATCTTTGAGAAAACTTAGATTCTTGACTAAGTTTAGTTTCTATGCACAAATCTTACTTTTGTATAATTATTGCACAAATCGATGGTATGAATTTATGGCTTTAAGTTTATTAGTCTAGATTTAATTATTATAGAATTTCTGCTCTAAAAGCTAAATTTTTCGAATCAAAGGCTCGAGACGAAATCAATTATTTGAGTTAGAAAACCTCCGTTGGAATTTTAGGTAAATTAGATGATCAGATCAATTGGATTTAAGACCGTTTCATTAAATTTTATTTAAAGTCTAGTTTCACAACAGTCGTCAAATTTTTCAAAAACAACAATTTTATTTTGGTTACTATTTTCTTCTCCAGTTTTTCAATTCTCATTGGTACTGTTCTAAGTAAAATCCAAACCGGTAAGCTTAGGTTCCAATTGAAACCATTGCGACACTACGGTATTTAGCTAATTTAGTGGGTATCTAATATTTTACCGTGAGTGAATTTTAACACCTAATTTTGCATATTTTGTTATCTGTTCCTTGTGGATCGACTCCGGTTTGACCGGATTTTATTTACTACTTCGCCGCACCTACACTTCGGTGCTAATAAATTGTCATATTTTGGGCATAATCACTGGGTAATTGGGTGCTCTATAATAAAACAAAACCTTTTACCAAGATACTTCTCAGTTTAGGGATACCAAGACCTAAATTTCTAGGTAACCACACCCTAGGGGGATATGCTTGGTGAGAGATTAATGCGGTAGGGGTAAATTTGGGGAGCCCAATAAAAACCCATTCAGGTTTGAGGCAGATCCGGATTGGATGAAAACTCATCAGTGTCACCCAGCCCTAATTGTAGGACAATTAATTTGTATCTCTTCATAGATGTTGTAAGTTTTTTTTTTTTATTGTTATTTGTCTTACACTCAGTGAATGTACCATTACTGATCATCATTCCCACCTTGTTTGGTTTGTGTTCTATTAGTGTCATCTTTATGGATAAAGTATCACGTTACAAGCAAGATCTGAGACCAATCCCTCTTCTCTGACTTCTTTTTTGGTTAGTGGTCAAACATAAGGAAAGTGATCTGCAAATAATATAAACTATCAAACACAAGGAAAGAAATCTGAAACTTCCCTGCCACATCACCTTTAAACATGAGCAAGGATATAAGACAGTTTCAGATCAATGTAACATAGGTTGATGGTTTTGTGATGAAAACATATGAATCGTGTTGATGCCATTGAGACACAACTTCATCCCGTCTTTCTTTTACGGTATAGCCATATATAAGCCAGATATAATCTTGTACAACTGATCATTAGTGATTTAGAATTCTAAATTTCTTTCTATATTCTTTAAGCTTAACTTGAATAGAAAGTTGTAGATCCTACAGTTCAACAGGATAAACCAGATTCAGTTCTCACAAGTTAAATTCAATTTTCAAGCACTACTTAGACTCTTTAAGGGAGGGCCGGGCCTTGGCGCAATGGTAAGTTGCTCCATTGCAACCTGCATCATAAGTTTGAAACATGAAAACAATCACTCCATGCGGTGGGTAAGGCTGAGTACATCTTACCCTCCTAGACCCCGCAGTGGAGGGAGGCTTGTGCAATAGGCTGGACGTGTCTAAAAATTGCGGCACTTAAGACGCAAGGACAACCAAGAAACCTGTGCAACTACATCCTGAAGGATACTTGATGCTTAATTTCTACCTTAGCCTTCTAGTCCAGGCAAGAAAGTAACGCCTTAATTTTCGTCTTTGCATTTTTTTTTATTGTTTTATTCGCCCTCCCATCTTCCTTCTTTTCACCACAGTTTATTACAGGAAGCTTGCAACAAAGGGAATTAATAATGCATATGGAGCCTACCAAATATGTCGATTCCCAGCTGAGCATAGAATGGACTGAAGAACCCATCAACAAACTGAATAAACCACCATGTCACAAAAAATGTAACTGCAACAGGGAAGAGAACAACACTGCAATTCATATCAAACAGAGTGTTAGAGTTGTAAGATCGACCAAAACCAGAAAAATGTTAGATGATCCCAGGCAATAGTGAAGTTAATCACCAGCCAGTCATGAACTTCTTCGAAACCCAGCTTTGGAGGACAAAACAGCAAGCCTGAATAAATGAATGAAAGAAGAAAATGAGCATCCACACAATTCGAAGGAAGACATCAGCACCAAAATAACGAACAGCCGACAATGAAAAATTAAGATCACTTCCCATATGAACAGTAAGCGTGAGAATTTGACCATATCACTAGCAAGAGCGTAATTACGCATACATGTAGAGGAGGATTTTTGTGTTGTCACAGAAGCATGTATGCTCACAGGTCCATGCACAAGTCATTTGATTGTGTATGCTCATATGTGCCTACAAACACACTACTTCATTTTCCTACTGTTTCAACAACTACGTCTGGCACTGTCTAAGCCTTGAGCAAGTACCCAGTGATAGCCAAATATATTAAAGGAAGGATCTCAAGTTCTGAGCCCCTAATCCCAAGTTACAAGCTAGCTTAAAATGATTTAACATCAAGTCCCTAAATTAATGGTCTAGCATTTATCTTAACTTAAAGATATTCCAATAGTGTGGCATTTGGTGAATGGTTGTTATCAAAGGCCTAACATTGTACAAAACAATATATGTATGGTACCGAGTCTCGCATTCTTTCAACAAATCTTAAAATTTAAGCTAGTTCCATAACATAAAACTACTGAGCTTTATCTAGAGATTTTGTGGGATCTCCATGCCAACATTGTTGTGATTTAGAATTTTTAGCAATCCCTACAACATGAGCATGGTGAGGTTTCTCCTTGAGCCTCTTTGCATAACCATATTTTAAAAATAATAGCCGTAAATTTGCTACTAGACGGTGACATTAGATTATTTTTTTCTTTAATCGCATCTGTAGAGACTTTGTCCTTATTACTATGTTAGGCTACCACAAATACACCCATATCATAGGAATGTTATAATGGTATACCATATATTGTTATATTACTTGAAAACACAAATTTTCCATTCTGTTGTAAATAGGTTAGATGATCCTTCATATGCAGTGGTGTAAGAAAAAGATTTATTCCTGGCAACTTAAAGTATTTTTTGTATGATTTGGGATTTTCAGCAATCCCTGTGCCATGGGCATGGCCAGCTTTTCATTAGGGCCCCTTTCTTTCCTGTCTTGTAAACATTTTTTTAGGAAAGAATTTTACATTTTGCTACTAGACAATGACATTTTTTTTCTTTATTTTGAAAGGCAAGTAGTTAGAGCCAGTAGAATGTTAGGCTATTTAACATTTGACCATTTTATCATATACCAAATACTATTCTATTACCAGTAAACTAAATTGTTTCATTCAATTGTGAATATTTAAGATCCTCCTTCTTGTGCAGTAACTTAAGAGAAAAGTATTTTTGTAAGCACTTTAAAACACACACACTCTAAAACTGTTGGTCGATTAAACATGATAAACAATATATATAGATACCAATTGCAATTGACCCAAAAACAATATATAAAGATACAAATTGCAATTTACCCAAATTTTCAGGCAAACAGTTCCCCAGACCTATTAGACGATAGAAATAAATAAACAGGTAGGGTATCTCAATCTTCCAAACAGCACGTTCAGTGTTGGATTTGTTTTTGACTGTCCTAGTAGATTACTCTACAAAAGGACACCTAAATGCTAAGTACCTTAACTTTTTCTGGCTCAAAAGCCAATTCTCTCCCATATAAACTGCCCTGCCATAAATATGTAAATAGAGTATGGAACAGGTTCCATTTGTAAGGCCCAATGAAATCATCCACCTCTCCTATTTCCAAAGAGGGAGACAAAAAGTTTTAACATTTTTTCCCTGAAGCTCCATAAAGGATAGAACAATGCAAGGTCATATCTTATCATGAAATTATATCACCTTTGTCATAGCAGAAAGAAGCTTAGAATTTCACCCACACCAACTTCATAGGAGAACACAAGGTGGAGATCGTCCATATACACTTGGTGGTCATCAGAGCCTCTTAAAAATGATGTGATGCGCATATGCTAAACACATACATGAACTTCTTTAAAAGGATCTGTGCTACTGGTAAAAAGAAGTAATTGAAGAGTTTACTCCTATGATGCATATCAGGCTCAAGGACTACCCGCCTCACCCAGTTTGCTTGTCATATTCTAACTAGCCCCGGCTCAGGTGCCGGACAAATTTGCCAGGTTGAACGAGGTTATATAACTTGAACCCACAGCATGTTCAGAATTGTGAAAACCATCAATTACCAATCTGTTTTAACTCCTAAGAAGACTATGCAAAACAATTATTATTTTCAAGTGTTTAATAACTGTTTTAAACCTACCCAGTAAAGAAAAGGTGCAACAAAGAACCACTGAAGCTCAAAGTATCCAAAAACGCAAAAAAAAAAAAACATCTACAGACAGGAGGAAGCCACAAACTCACTCCAGACAAGGGATAACTCCCAAATATCCACCTTCAAATATTAATCCATCACAACTGACCCATGAGAGGAAAGTTCGTTGGGACATAAGAAACCCACATCGTTCTCCAAGGCAACCTATTATCCAAAAATTTTCCAACCTCTCATATTACAATATGGCACAAAGTAGACCATATCAACTTTCCTTCCTGACAGCAACCACATCTTTCTCCAAGGCAACCTATTATCCAGAATTTTTCCAACCTCTCACATTACAATATGGCACAAAGAAGACCATATCAACTTTTCTTCCAGACAGCAATATCCTCTTCATCTCTCACAGAATCACAATTTTCATGAAATAAATACTACAGAGACTACCCAACCCTAAATCAGCGAGTATTCCTATAAAAATCACATTCAATGTGCCACTTTGTGCCCAATAACATAATCTTTGAACAATGGTTCCTCGTTTGTGGCTATGACAGAAGGATAGAGAAATTCCTCCACGAGGCACCAATCTTCAAAATTTGTGGTATCAATTTAACAATGGTTAATATTTATTTCAAACAAGAATAATCAGAATGAATTCAGTTACAAGTAGGGATACGCAGAGAGGACCCAACCCAGTTAATTCCGCATTTATTTCAGAAAGGTTGGGTGCACATGTTGGAAGCTCGAGGTAGAAAGAACATTCATAAAAATCTAAAAGAAAAGGCACCACTATTTCCATACTACATTAGCTATCCGATACGTATATTCCCCTTCAATGATTGCATCCTTTGTAAATCTTCTTGCAAGTACCGTGTCACCCACCCTATTATGATTGTCTCGGTAACTATCCAAGTGGTTCCCATGCCAAAATCTCAATTAACTCTTTGGTTCTCGATAAAGAAAGTGAGAAAATAAAACAAAAATACCCACAAAAAAAAACCCATTTCTTTTCTCCTTTCGCAATCTTACCAAATATCAGCTCCAAATTAGTTTAAGATCCAATTACACAACTTATATAACCAGGGAAAAAAAGATATCCATACACAATTTAATCAACCATTGATCGCATTCATATACTCACACTTTTCAGTCATCGAATAAACATCCTATTACCACAAATGAGAATTTAAGAAGAAACAATTAAATGAACTCGACGTAATCGACGATTGGGATTGAATGTAGGTAAGTAGACATTTGGAGATCTGACCTTACGGGTGGAAGAATTGGGAGAGTTGGGAGGAGACTTGACCGGATCCTCGGGATCTTCGCCATCGCTAACGCTCTGACTTAGAGGAACTGACGTAGATTCCTTCTCTTCCGCCATTTTTTGTTAGCAGAGACAAATTTGGAGAAAGCAAATCAAACACTCTTTCGCAGACAACTGAAGGAGACTAGGCTAGACTAGATTGAATATATATATATATATATAAATATAGACTGAGAGGGATTTCGATTGGTCGTCGAAGCGAGAGAGACGGAGCAATCGATAGCTCGACTACACCTGACACATGATACAAACTTTGAACTTACGAAAATTATAATATTAGTAATTTAGTACGCATTAGTGCCCTAAAGGTGGGATTTTGATCGATCCTTCCATATAAAGCTTCCTGTTAGGAAATATTATTCAGTGCTTTCTACAGCGCATCATCCTTGTGCCACCTACTCAAATACTAACAGAATCTCAGATAAATTATCTAGGATTTTTCTAGCTCCACTATTTAGACAGTAGTAGGATCTCGGTTGCTAAGTGAAATTATCTAAGGTAATCATCATGTCATTATTATTTTTATGTGGTGGTGACGATTTATGCATATAATATTATGTGCAGAGATACAATATATTTTGAACAATTATAAGTATTATTTAAATTTAAAATTTTTGTTATATAAAATATTTTATAAATATCACAATTTAAATAAAATATCACAACTTGATAACGTGGTATGACAATTTATTCCTCTACTTGATCGGATCAAATATCCCATCTTATTGATGGGAACCTACCCACATAAGTAGTAAAGCAAGGACATCTTATGCTCCAATAAACATTGAATAATTACTCAATAATGTGATGCTTTGGAGCAGTGAATGATTTATCGTTTGAGTCACATTAGCATTGCACAAAGTTAGAACCTACGCTTTCTCATATCACTCACTTTTTGGTAGACTTTTTACCAAACCTTTTAATTTAAAAATTGGGTTAACTACATTTTACATCTTTATATTTTATTTTAAGATATTTTTTTATTTATAATAATTACACTTCTAATTTATTTTAATGTTAACCTTTTGTTTATAAAATAGATCAAAAATTTTGCATATGATAACTACGTAATCTTTTCAAGAAAAAAATATATAGAATCCAGCTATTTTCTATCCTAAAGGCTCATGTGTATCGCATGTGAATTAAATTGGAGATTTTTTTTTTTATATAAAACTTAATTACATTACATACATCACAAAAATAATTACGCCTATGATTTTAGAGTGATTTGAAGCTATTTATGGTAGATTTTTAGGGAAGGGCAAGAGTTTACATCTTTACCTATTGAAAAGAGCAATGTGCTTGCATATGCAAAATTTTTGCTTATTTTCTAAACAAAAGTTAGTATCAGACTGACATTATAAGAAATTAGAAATGTAAGAGCTCAATCGTTACAAATAAAAATAAACGTCTTAATGTCAGATTTGGTGTAAAGTAGAGCACACAAAGTATAATTAAATCTAAACAATTTATTAGTTGGAAAATCAACAGGTAGTTATCAAAATAATTTTTTTTTCAGAATGTCTTATCCTTCGACTGACTACTCATCGATCTCATGCCGAGTCACCATCCAAATGAATCATATTAATCTCATTAATTTCAATACAAAAATTCAATATAGAGTTGACTTTGTATGGATAAATTATGTTGATCAACCTTGAAATTTGATTGTATTGCACTTACCATCTCAATGGTAACATTTTTTTTCACCATTTCTCTTATTTTTAAAGAAATTAATTAAGTTGAGGTCAGAAGATGTAGTTGAAGCAGCAGTGAGGTAATGACGAAAAGGCCCCTAGGCTTGATATATTTACTGCTTGTTTGTACTAGATAGCTTGGCCTATTATCGGGCATAATGTCTTGATGCCTATCCTTCCACCTTGTCTAATTTCAAAACCATTTATTGGTCTACAACGTCTTATACGTACCATTTCACCATTAAGATTATGACCTCCATGATCAAAATGTCATTCGGTCCATTTTTACCCCCAACCAATTAGACTTTATTAGAGGGAGGGTTGATCGGTTATAATATCCTATTTTGTTATAAACTTTTGCATATCTATTATTTTCACATTAGTTCTTCTCACACGGCTATTAAGGAAGGCATTTGACTTAATTAGCATGCTAGAGCTTTGTGATAGTTATGATTTAGAAAATCAATTCCCCTATTAGATTTTGCGTATGAGATTGCATCTTGCATTTTTTATCGGCATTGTTCAATTAATGTTAATTGGACATCAGTGGGCTATTTTAACGCTTCGTTTAAAACTCGAACTTTTAATTGAAAAAGTAAAAAGAAAGAAAAATGTGAATAAAAAGTGAATAAAAATACTATTTGTTTTTGTTTTTTTTTTTTCTCACCTTTTTTTTGTCTTACCAAAAATTTGGATTCCAAACAGAGTCTAACAGTACTTGTGGTTTCCAACAAGGTGACTTAAGATCATCTTATTTCTTTATCCTTACTCTTTAGTGACCCTTTCATGTCTTAGTTGTAATTAATCCTTGGAACTTCTTTTCCCATCAATTATCAAAGGACCCCAGACATTCCCACGTAGATTTGTAGTCGGCTACAAATATTAAATAAATACTTAATGGGTTTATTATAAGCTTTAATTTGCATGCGTACAAATTATCTGTTCCCTTATCTGTTTCACTAATACACCTCGCGACTTGCACTTAGGAAGATGGAAGGTTAAGTGACTATCTTATGAAGATTGCTTTTAACTCATTTAAATTTAATTCTCAATGCAATTTATAAATACCAAACAGCTCTTTTCACACTCTTTGCCTTCCTGAGCAAGAACATAGAGCAAATTCTAACGAAATTCTTTTTTGTGAGGGCAGGGGAGGGAGGTGATGGTGACAATAAGCCTTTTATAAGGTTAGTTGGGAGATGGTCGGCTCAAGCAGGAGTAAGTATAAAATGTGGGATTTGCTCAAGGACCTATCTATTTAGGTAAATATGTATCTACTGCGTTCCTCTCTACTGGAGAAATCATTTTTGGAGACAATATGGCCAATCTAATAAAAATGCGTGGCTAGATGTCTTTCAAAATGCCTCATTATTAATACTCTTACGTGTTACATTGCTTAATGAAAATGCCGACTAATTTTTTAAAGAATGTTAACCATTTGATAAAGAGATGAGTCACAAATCCTGTTTTGGTTTGACCTTGGCACTCAAGGGTGTTTGCTAACTAACTGTAAGAATAAGGTAGCTATTAGAGAATATAGATTGATTAATGTTCATTTGTTCTGAGCAACCATCTAGGGAGACCTTTAGAGTCTCCGTCTCTCTAGAATTACCTATATATGATTTATACTAGGATGTTGAATAGTCAGGTGATGAAGTCGTCTGGATAACTAAGCCTAATTGTGTTTTTCCAAATCAAATATGTTTAGAATTTCTATAGGAACTTTACTCCGGCCTCCCTATACTAAAGTTATCTTGTTTAGCAAAGATATACCTGAATTCTTGTGCATCCCATGACTTGAATTTTGTGAAGTTTTATCAACCAAGGACAAGCCTATAGACAAGGCATTGCATAAACCCCCCATTACGTGTTTTTTATTATCAGTATCCAAACTTTAATGATCATCTCTTCTTTTTATGTTGTTTAAGTTCAACGATTTGGACTTGCCATTTTCAAATGCTGTAATTGCATTTTCAATCAATAATGCAAGATACATTTAATATACCAAAATAAAAATAGCATTCATTCAGTCTTAACTAAAACCTGATAACAAGGTAAAAGAATGTTATACATATTACGTTTGTTATCAATCAAAGTGTTAAAAAAATGTAATTTTTTTTATACATATTAAGTTTGTTATTAATCAAAGTGGCACTCAGCAAGTCTAACCAATCTATGACTAACCATTGACATAATTCAGAAGAAGTTGACAATTCCTTCCAGTCCGAATTTGTGATATCTTAACCTCATAATGTCTTATATGCCTTTTCAAATCCTCTTTCTCCAATTCTGTGAAAACTTTAAGGTAAAATTTGTCCACAAGTTTGCAAATGTCATCTAAGTTGAAGGATTCACAATTGTCTTTAGGACCCAATGCATCACTAAGGGTAAGTAGTGTCACGCCCTGGTTTTTATTCAAGTCCTTTTGGTTTGGAAAAAGCACGATGCTCTCTTTGTTAAAACTTACTCTCTTAAAAAGACAAATGTGACGGGAGTTTGAATTTGAAAACTTGTTTTTTGTTTGAATAAGGGTTTTTGGAAAAGTTTTAGAGTCGCTATCTAACTTAGTTAAAGATGTGCTAGGTCACTTAAAATTAAGTGTAATTCGAAAACTAAACTTATATTTTTTGAAAAGGTTTTAAAAATGTCATTCTTAAGGAAGTTTTTGAAAAATAGGTTTTTAACAATCTTTTGAAAATGTGACTCCAGTTTTGGTCTTCAAAATAGAAATTTATAATCTGGAGGTTGGTTACGTATAAAGAAGATATCATAGGATCATCACCATATCCCATCATTTCAGTACTTACATGTTTATTCACTCTTAATTCACTCACTTGAATCATCAGTTATTAAAAGTTCACTTGTATCCATTTTAGAATTTTGAAAATGGGGTTTGGTCATCACTCTTTGGATGAAGGATACATGATGCATGTTTTTGAAAAGATTTTTGAAAACAGAAAAGTTTTGAAGTGTGATTTGAAATATAAATTTTGATTGAAAGAGTATTTTGAAAATGGACATTTGACTTGGAAAAAATGTTATGATCGCACCATTTTAAGTTACCTATGTATCTCATTTAGTAAGAATCAGGTCATTCGTAATTCAGGTAAGGTCCAGGTTGAAAATAAACTCCTGGGAGTCTTGAAAGGTTTCTTTTGAAACTTGAACTTAAAAGAGTTTGACTTGGAATAGGACGTGTAAAAGTTTTGAAAGATTTTTGAACGAGATCTTGGAATGTTTTGAAATATTTTTGAATGCAACTCACGAGAGTTTTAGAATGTTTTTGAAACAACTCAATGAAGTGGGGCTAGAAAGATTGATTTGAAGATTTTTGAAAATAGAGTTTGAATCGGAATAGGGTTGAGGCTCTTGTGAACTTGCTTTTGAAAAGATTTTGAAAACTATTTTTTGAATACCTTATAGTAGGTATGTTGAATATCTCACCACCTTTGAGAGATTAGCTTTTGAGAGACTAACTCCTTTAAGGTTTTGAATTTTGAAAATATATTTAGAAAAAAGGGCTAGAGACTTCCCTTAGGTATTTAGAGCTTTGAAATTATAAAACCTTACTTGATATCTCACTTTCCTTAAGAAACCATAAGTATTCAATGACTAAGATTGTCTTAAGGATGTGATTTTTGAAAATTATTTTTTAAAGATGTTTTGGAAAACATTTAGGGTTTAGAACCGTATTGTGAATCATTGAAGTTATATTTAATGTATCACTTTCTCTTGGCTTAACCATGAAAAGGCTAGGGACACACCTTAAGGTTGTGAGTTTTTTTAAAGTATTTTGAAAATCGTTTTTGAAAAATGTTAAGTGTCTAATAATTTTAGTGAAGACAAGTTTAAAAGAGCTCTTGAAAACATTTTGAGAGGGGCATGGATGCATTTAAGAAGACTTTGGAGTCAATAATTTTTGAAAACTCAAAAGAGCGAGGTGCTTTGAAAACATCCATTTTGAAAATGGTTTTGAATTGAGTGATGACTTTTGATGGTCTTGAAGTTGGAGTCTCGAAATCCACTAATCTTGGTTGGGTTGACTTACGGTTAACTAGCTTGGGTTAGGTTAACTTAGGGTTGGACAACTAAGGTCAAGTTAACCTAAGATTTTGAAAGGTGGTTTTGAACTAGGGTTTGAACCTAGTGGTTTTGGAGGGGGTTTTGAACTAGGGTTTTGAGCCTAGTTGTTTTGGAAGGGTGGTTCTATGCACAAAACTTAAAATGGTATTTTAAAAACTATTTTTATAAAACCACTCAAGCAAGTATAGGTTTTATATGGTGGATTTGTGAAAACCACTCCAAAGAGGGTTGCCTTATGGCCATTTCAATTGCAAACTAAAGAGAGTAAAATATTGAAAATCAATATGGAACTTGTTCTTGAAAAACCATTTAGATATTTGAAAACCACTCTTGTGATGGTTGTTTTGAAAACCACATTTGGGATATTGAAACCACTCTAAAGAATAAGGATTCATATGGTCAATTTGAGAGAAATTACTCAAAAAATGACGGATGGGACCATTCCAACCGCAATATTCAATAGAGCAAAACATTAAGAACCTCCTCTAGGGGAGGGTTGTTTTGAAAACTTTGAAAATCAATGAAAACCTCTCTTAGAGAGGGGGTTTTGAAAATCATTTTTATACAACTGAAGAGAGTGGAAATATAATGATGCAAAGTGAGGATTAGGGTCTTTGGATGGGTTTCCTAAGACATGAAAATTTAGGGTTCTTGGCTTGAATTTCAAGAAACTCCAAGTTAGAGGCATTTTGTTAAAATCATTTTAACATGGACTGTGTAGAACTCTTAGAAGTGGAACCAATGGTGGTTTTGAAAAAGTGTTTTTAAGCATAGAAAATGAAGTCAAGGCAAGCAGTACATGAACAATATAACATTTATATGCAAAAGGTCATGAAGCATGCAAAGTTGAAAGATACACCACATTGCAAGGGGTTTCAAGGCCATACTATGTTCAAATATGGCCTATGAGAGATACTCAAACCGGTGGTTCTCATAAGCTTTCTTCTAATCATAGCCTAAGAACTCTCTTGTTCTAAGCATGCAAGAAAGGGAGGTAGAAGATTGAGATTAAAAAAGAGAAAGCTCAAGTAAGTTTGGAGGGAGAAGAGGAGTGGGATTTTGAAACTAGTTTTTGAAAAATGTTAAGTGTTTAGCCATTTTAGTGAAGACAAGTTCAGAAGAACTCTTGAAAACATTTTGAGAGGGGTATGGATGCATTTAAGAAGACTTTGGAGTTAATGATTTTTGAAAACTCAAAAGAGCAAGGTTTTTTGAAAACATCCATTTTGAAAATGGTTTTGAATTGAGTGATGACTTTTGATGGTCTTGAAATTGGAGTCTCGAAATCCATTAATCTTGGCTGGGTTGACCTGTAGTTAACTAACTTGGGTTAAGTTAACATAGGGTTAGACAACTAGGGTTGGCTAACCTAAGGTTACCTCATTAGGATTAGCTTAGCCTAGGGTTGGATGACCTAGGGTTAACTAAATAGGATTAGGTTAACCAAGGGTTTGATTGACTTGAGGTTAACTAACTTGGGTTAGGTTAACCTAAGGTTGGACAACTAGGGTTCAGTTAATCTAGGGTTGGACAACTAGGGTCAAGTTAACCTAGGCTTTTCAAAGGTGATTTTGAACTAGGGTTTTGAACCTAGTTGTTTTGGAAGGGTGGTTTTATGCACAAAACTTAAAATGGTATTTTAAAAACTATTTTTATAAAACCACTCAAGCAAGTATAGGGTTTATATGGTGGATTTGTGAAAACCACTCCAAAGAGGGTTGCACTTGGGAGAATCACGCTCTTCGAATAATGCAGCTAGAACCCTAGACTGCACTCCCAAGACTGTTGAAAAATTAAAATGTAGAACAAGAAGGACAATTAGAAACCAACACTCATATAGGAGAAAAACACTAGAACTTTTATTTCATAATACTTATCCTTTCACTCTCTACAAGGATACACAAAAGACCCAAAATACTTCTAGAATTTATAGGACTCTCCTAACATGTATCTAGTCAGGAACGTAACCCTAGACAATAAATAGATTCATGAATGACCCTTGACTATATTCATGTACCAAACCAAATATATGAACCATGTGTGAATATACTTAATTTAACTAATAAAGTTAGCACAACTTTCAACACCCCCCCTTTGTGCTATCACGAGAAACTAAGCCTAAAAACTCTCAGAACTTCTAAAACTTTTCCTTTGGTAGCGCCTTGGTGAAAATATCTGCCAACTGCTCATTTGTATCCACCTTAATTAGATCAATCTCATTTTCAATCACCTTCTCTCGAATGAAATGGTAATGGACTCCAGTATGCTGGGTTCTAGCATGGAACACTAGATTTGAAGCCATTCGAATAGAACTCATGTTATCACACAATAGTTGTATTGGCTCGTTAATCAGATGAAAAACTTCTCCAATTAGTCTTTTCAACCAAACACATTCCTGAGCTGCAAGTGTAGTTGCGTTATACTCTGCCTCTGTGCTTGACAGTGCAACCATTGCTTATTTCTTGCTACACCATGAAATAGATGCAGACCCAAAACTAAACACAAACTCGGAAGTAGATCTCCTTGTTAAAGAATCTCCGGCCCAATCAGTATCTGTGTAACCTTTGAGACTAAGGCTAACACTTCTCTTATGCACAAGACCAAAACTGATTGTGCCATTAAGATACCTAAGTATCCTATTGGCAGCCTCTAGATGGGATTTGCGCGGTTGTTTCATAAACTGACTAACTATCCCAACAGAAAAGGAAATGTCGGGTCTGGTAATAGTCAGATAGAACAAACTTCCAACTAACATATGATAGACCTGCCCATCTTTCAATGCTTTTCCTTCGTCAACCTTTAATTTCAAGTTCTGCTCCATTGGAGTAGCTGCTGGTCTGTAATCTGTCATGCTAAATTTCTCCAAAATTTTCTTAGCATAGTGCGCTTAAGAAAAAAAAATACCTTCTTCATTCCTTGATACCTCTAATTCGAGAAACATATGAAGCTCCCCAAGATTCTTCATCTCAAACTGAATAGCAAGCTCCTTCCTAAGTCTTGTAACTTCTTGTTCATCATTACCCGTGACTATCATATCATCAACATATAACAAGAATAGGACATGTACAGATAAATTCTTTTTAACAAAAAAACTTGCATCAGCACTTGAAGCGACAAAACCACAGAAACTTAAATATTGAGCAATCTTTCCATACCATGCTTGTGGTGCCTGCTTAAGCCCGTAAAGAGCTTTCTTTAACAGGCACACATAATCTGGACATCTTGATGGTTGGAACCTAGGGGGTTGGTCCATGTAAATCTCTTTATCAATGTCTCCATATAGAAATGCATTCTTGACATCTAGTTGCCAAAGCTTCCATCCTTTAGCAGCAGCTAAAGATAAAATGACACGAACATATGTCATTTTGGCAACTGGACTGAAAGTTTCTTTATAGTCCAAGCCGTACTTTTGTGAAAAACCATGAGCCTGGCCTTATACCTGTCAACCGTACCATTCGCCTTCCACTTTATTTTATACACCCACTTACAAGAAATAGGTTGAACATCACAAGGTTTAGGAACTAAATCCCAAGTTTCATTTTTCAATAAAGCAGCCATTTCTTCTCCCATAGCAACTTCCCATTCTGGACTGCCATGTGCTTCTTCGAAGGATGTTGGCTCATATTCATCAATCAGCCTAGCAAAGAAGCACTCACAAATATTACAATTATTAATATCCAGATGATAGTCCCTGAACTTTTTAGGTTTCTTACGATCTCTAGTTGACCTGCGAAGTGCTAAAACCTCTTAGACAGGCTCAGAATTTTCAACATCTTTGGAGCTACGACCCCTTAATTCATTAGGTGAAGAAATCACATTTTTAGGATAATTCTGTTCATCTTCTCTTCTATCACTTAGAGATGGGGTTACAACATGCGGCTTATAGAAAGATGAGATCTTATCAAAGACAACATCTCTCGATGTAACAACCTTGCGTGTTTCTGGATCCAAACGACACCAGCCTTTCTTGTTTGGATCATATCCCAAAAACACGCACTTTGTAGCCTTGGTATCCATCTTGGTTCTGAATTTATCTTGAATATAGACATAACATACTGAACCAAAAACTCTAAAATAAGCAACTGAAGGCCTTACATTGTATAGCAGCTCAAATGGAGTTCTCATGTCAATCACCCTTGACGGAACCCGATTAATCACATGACAAGCACTTTGCATAGCTTCAGCCCACAATTCCTGTGGTAAATTCTTGGCATGAAGCTAACTTCGACTAACTTCTTGTAAGTGCCTCAACTTTGTTTCTACAACTCCATTTTGCTGCGACGTTCTGGTGCATGTTATTTGCTTTCTTATGCCATGCTCCTTACAGAAATTAATGAACTCATTGGTGATGTACTCAGTTCCATTATTAGTTTTGAAACACCTGATTCTGCTTTGAAACTCTGCCTCAATGATTCTTTTGAACCTCTTGAAACATGCAAATGTCTTGGACTTTGCTCTCATGAAATACACCCAAGTGAACTTGGTGAAATCATCGACAAGAACTAGCATATAATAAAAACCACTGTAGCTTGCTGTAGGACACGTCAACAAATTAGAATGTATTAGTTCCAAAGCCGTTTTAGACTTTATTGAGGACTTCCCGAAAGGTAAACAATGAGCCTTTCCATATTGACAACCCTCACAAACAATATCTTGATGAAAATTTCCTAAATTTGGAAGCTTATCAACCAGTTTATTCATAAAAATTTCCTTTAACTTTTTATAACCAACATGTGCCAATCGAGCATGCCACAGAGATGCATTATCTTGTTTGCTAGTTTTCTCAACGTACGCATTGCTAGCTGACAAGACATAAAGGGACTTAACCTTCTTCCCTTTCAACAAAATATCGGCCTCCAGATTTTGAATGTTGGACAAGATTTTAACATCATCTGAACCAAATAGAACATATTTCCCAGAATTAGAAATTTGAGAAACAGAAACAAAATTTTTAGTCATACTAGGAACATGGAAGACACTGTTGAGAGTAACACTACTAGCATGTGATGCATTCACTTTGACCATGCCTTTATTTTTCACTAGGTGAATGGAGTTGTCAGCCGTCACAATTGCATCCTGCCCCTTATACTCTTGCAAACTTGAAAACAGGGTATCATCACCTGTTAAGTGGTGTGAACAACCAGAATCAATTATCTAGTCCTTCTTGTAATCAACATTTGTTCTCACACTGGTATAAGCCAATACCAGTTCGCCTGACATCTTCTAATCCAAAATTTCAGTGGATAAACAAGTATCCCACTCACGGTTTCCAGAAAGCTCCCCACTTCTGTTCTTGGAAGCACCAACATTGCCTTCGACCATTATTATCCTACAGTATTTCTTAATATGCCCAAGTTAACCACACCTGTAGCAATCATAAACCTTTTTTTATTTTGCCTTGAGAACCACCTTCTCACTGTTGATTTTTCCAATTGCCGCTTGCTGCTGATTCTGATTATTCTTCTTGTTGTTGCCTTGCTGTTGATTGTTCTTCCAATTATTTTCTGTAAATAATGCCTCATCTTTTCCAGAAATTGATGCACTCACCATTTGCTTGGCTAAAGCCTCTCAATTAGCAAGCAAATTTTCCAACTCAATAATACTAGGCTATGTTGCCCAACCTTGAATGGATGTCAAGAAAGGCATATACTCCTTTCTTATCCCTCAAGTAAGATATCTGCATAATCTAGCTTCACTAATAGGCTCCTCGTTATCAATCTCTGAAATTTCAGAACATATACTCTTTATTTTCTGAAAATATTGAGCAACAGTCATGTTACCTTGAGTAATATTGGCTAACTCATTCTCAAGTATTTGAAGTCTAGCTATGTGCCTCTTTGTAAAGAGTTGTTCCAGCAACACCCAAATCTCCTTTGGCTTCTCCTTGGCTCGAATATGTTCAATAAACTCTTTAGAGGTGGAACCACGTAACGCAAACAACACCTTACCACATTTTATCTTCCATTTCCTTCGAGCTTCAGCATTCTCTGGTGTATTTATAGGCATTTCAGCGTCACCTCCATTGACTATTTCCCATAAATCTTGCCCTTCAAGATAAGCCTCTATACACAACTTCCAATACTGGTAGTTGGAGTTGTTCAGCTTCTCTACGCCAAACTGGTTCAAAGCACCACGGTTGATGTCCATCAAGGCAATGAACTAATAAAAAAAAAAATACTTCTTTTGTCCTATCTTCACGGTACTCACACTGAGTCCTTACTACAGCTCTGATACCAACTTGAGAGAATCACGCTCCCCAAATAATGCAGCTAAAACCCTAGACTGCACTCCCAAGACGGTTGAAAAATTAAAATTTAGAACAAGAAGGACAATTACAAACCAACACTCATATAGGAGAAAAACGCTGGAACTTTTATTTCATAATACTTCACCTTTCACTCTCTACAAGGATACACAAAAGACACAAAATACTTCTAGAATTTATAGGACACTCCTAACATGTATCTAGTCAGGAACGCAACCCTAGACAATAAATAGATTCATGAATAACCCTTGACTATATTCATGTACCAAACCAAATATATGAACCATGTGTGAATAAACTTAATTTAACTAATAAAGTTAGCACAACTTTCAACAGTTGCCTTAGGGCCATTACAATCACAAACTTAAAAGAGTAAAATATTGACAATCAAAATGGAACTTGATCTTGAAAAACCATTTAGATATTTGAAAACCACTTTTGTGAGGGTTGTTTTGAAAACCACTTTTGGGATATTGAAACCACTCTAAAGAGTAAGAGTTCATATGGTCAATTTGAGAGAGATCACTCAAAAAATGACTCCATGGGACCATTCCAACCACAATATTCAACAGAGCAAAACATTAAGAACCTCTCCTAGGGGAGGGTTGTTTTGAAAATTTTGAAAATCAATGAAAACCTCTCTTAGAGAGGGGGTTTTGAAAATCATTTTTATGCAACTCAAGAGAGTGGAAATATAATGATGCAAAGTGAGGGTTAGGGTCTTTAGAGGGGTTTCCTAAGGCATGAAAATCTGGGGTTATTGGCTTCAACTTCAAGAAACTCCAAGTTAGAGGTATTTTTAGAAAATCATTTTAACATGGACTTTGTAGAACTCTTAAAAGTGGAACCAATGGTGGTTTTAAAAAAGTGTTTTTAAGTATAGAAAATGAAGTCAAGGCAAGCAATACATGAACAATATAACATTTATATGCAAAAGGTCATGAAGCATGCAAAGTTAAAGGATACACTACATTGCAAGGGTTTCAAGGCCATACTGTGCTCAAGTAGGCCTATGAGAGATCCCCTAACTGGTGGTTCTCATAGGCTTTCCTCTAATCATGGCCTAAGAACCCTTCTGTTCCAAGCATGCAAGAAAGAAAGGTAGAAGATTGAGATTAAAAAAAAGAAAGCTCAAGTAAGCTTGGACGGAGAAGAGGAGTGGGATTTTTAAAATAGTTTTTAAAAAGTATTAAGTGTCTAGCCATTTTAGTGAAGACAAGTTTAAAAGAGCTCTTAAAAACATTTTTAGTGGGCCATGGATGCATTTAAGAAGACTTTAGAGTCAATAATTTTTGAAAACTCAAAAGAGTGAGGTGTTTTGAAAACATCCATTTTGAAAATGGTTTTGAATTGAGTGATAACTTTTGATGCTCTTGAAATTGGAGTCTTGAAATCCACTAATCTTGGTTGGGTTGACTTACGGTTAACTAACTTGGGTTAGGTTAACCTAGGGTTGGACAACTAGGGTTACGTTAGACTAGGGTTGGCTAACCTAAGGTTACTTAACTAGGATTAGGTTAGCCTAGGGTTAGATGACCTAGGGTTAACTAAATAGGATTAGGTTAACCTAGGGTTTGATTGACCTGGGATTAACTAACTTGGGTAAAGTTAACCTAAAATTGGACAACTAGGGTCCAGTTAACCTAGCGTTGGGTAACTAGGGTCAAGTTAACCTAGAGTTTTGAAAGGTAGTTTTGAACTAGGGTTTGGACCTAGTGGTTTTGGAGGGTGGTTTTGAACTTAGGTTTTGAACTTAGTTGTTTTGGAAGGGTGGTTTTATGCACAAAGCTTAAAATGGTATTTTAAAAACTATTTTTATAAAACCACTCAAGCAAGTATAGGGTTTATATGGTGGATTTGTGAAAACCACTCCAAAGAGGGTTGCCTTAGGGCCATTTCAATCACAAACTGAAGAGAGTAAAATATTGAAAATCAATATGGAACTTGTTCTCGAAAAACCATTTAGATATTTGAAAACCACTCTTGTGAGGGTTGTTTTGAAAATCACTTTTGGGATATTGAAACTACTCTAAAGAATAAGAGTTCATATGGTTAATTTGAGAGAAATTACTCAAAAAATGACTCTATGGGACCATTCCAACCACAATATTCAACAGAGCAAAACATTAAGAACATCCCCTAGGAGAGGGTTGTTGTGAAAACTTTGAAAATCAATGAAAACCTCTCTTAGAGAGGGGGTTTTGAAAACTATTTTTATGCAACTCAAGAGAGTGAAAATATAATGATGCAAAGTGAGGGTTAGGGTCTTTGGATGGGTTTCCTAAGACATGAAAATCTAGGGTTTTTTATTTCAACTTCAAGAAACTTCAAGTTAGAGGCATTTTTAGGAAATCATTTTAACATGGAGTTTGTAAAACTCTTAAAAGTGGAACCAATGGTGGATTTAAAAAAGTGTTTTTAAGCATAGAAAATGAAGTCAAGGCATGCAATACATGAACAATATAATATTTATATGCAAAAGGTCATGAAGCATGCAAAGTAAAAGGATACACCACATTGCAAAGGTTTCAAGGCCATACTATGCTCATGTAGGCATATGAGAGATCCCCTAACCGGCGGTTCTCTTAGGCTTTCCTTTAATCATAGCCTAAGAATCCTCTTGTTCCAAGCATGTAAGAAAGGGAGGTAGAAAATTGAGATTAAAAAAGAGAAAGCTCAAGTAAGCTTGGAGGGAGAAGAGGAGTGGGATTTTGAAAATAGTTTTTAAAAAATGTTAAATGTCTATCCATTTTAGTGAAGACAAGTTTAAAATAGCTTTGAAAACATTTTGAGAGGGGCATGGATGCATTTAAGAAGACTTTAGAGTCAATAATTTTTGAAAACTCAAAAGAGCGAGGTGTTTTGAAAACATCCATTATGAAAATGGTTTTCAATTAAGTGATGACTTTTGATGGTCTTGAAATTGGAGTCTCGAAATCCACTAATCTTGGTTGGGTTGACCTACGGTTAACTAACTTGGGTTAGGTTAACTTAGGATTAGACAACCAGCGTTATGTTAGATTATGGTTGGCTAACCTAAGGTTATCTAACTAGGATTAGGTTAGCCTAGGGTTGGATGCTGTAGGGTTAACTAAGTAGGATTAGGTTAACCTAGGGTTTGATTGACTTGGGGTTAACTAACTTGGGTTAGGTTAACTTAAGGTTAAACAACTAGGGTCAAGTTAACCTAAGATTTTGAACTAGGGTTTGGACTTAGTGGTTTTGGAGGGTGGTTTTGAACTAGGATTTTGAACCTAGCTATTTTGGAAGGGTGGTTTTATGCACAAAAGTTAAAATGGTATCTTAAAAACTATTTTTATAAAACCACTTAAGCAAGTATAGGGTTTATATGGTGGATTTGTGAAAACCACTCCAAAGAGGGTTGCCTTAAGGCCATTTCAATCACAAACTTAAGAGAGTAAAATATTGCAAGTCAATATGGAACTTATTCTTTAAAAACCATTTTGATATTTGAAAACCACTCTTGTGAGGGTTGTTTTGAAAACCGCTTTTGGGATATTGAAACCACTCTAAAGAATAAGAATTCATATGGTCAATTTGAGAGAAATTACTCAAAAAATGACTCTATGGGACCATTCCAACCACAATATTTAACAGAGCAAAACATTAAGAGCCTTCCCTAGGGGAGGGTTATTGTGAAAACTTTGAAAATCAATGAAAACCTCTCTTAGAGAGGGGGTTTTGAAAACCATTTTTATGCAACTCAAGAGAGTGGAAATATAATGATGCAAGGTGAGGGTTAAGGTCTTAGGAGGGGTTTCGTAAGACATGAAAATCTAGGGTTCTTGGCTTCAACTTTAAGAGACTCCAAGTTAGAGGCATTTTTAGAAAATCATTTTAACACGGACTTTATAGAACTCTTAAAAGTGGAACCAATGGTGGTTTTGAAAAAGTGTTTTTAAGCATAGAAAATGAAGTCAAGACAAGCAATACATGAACTATATAACATTTATATGCAAAAGGTCATGAAGCATGCAAAGTTGAAGGATATGCAACATTACAAGGGGTTTCATGGCCATACTAAGCTCAAGTAGGCCTATGAGAGATCCCCTAACCAATGGTTCTCAGAGGCTTTTCTCTAATCATGGTCTAAGAACCCTCTTGTTCTAATCATGCAAGAAAGGGAGGTAGAAGATTGAGATTAAAAAAGAGAAAGCTCAAGTAAGCTTGGAGGGAGAAGGGGAGTGGGATTTTTAAAATAGTTTTTAAAAAATGTTAAGTGTCTAGCCATTTTAGTAAAGATAAGTTTAAAAGTGCTCTTGAAAACATTTTGAGAGGGGCATGTATGCATTTAAGAAGACTTTGGAGTCAATAATTTTTGAAAGAAGTGAGCTTCTAGTTCATGCCTAGATGAAAGCTTGTGAGAGCCTCTGTGTAGGGGGATCTGTCACTAGCCTACTTTAAGATGACGTAGCCTTGGATCACCTTGCAATTTGGTGTGGCCTATAGCCTTATATGATTTCATGACCCTTCTTTGCATATTGTTACCATATTTATGTATTGCATGCTTGGTCCCATTTTCATGTTCATCATTATTTTTAAAAAACCTTCACTATGTCATTTTTATATCTTTTTCAACATCCATATTCAAATGTTTTTTTAAAAATGGTTTTAGGAGTTGGTGCCTTGAAGCCTAGGTCAAATCCTTAATTTTCACATCTTAGAAAACCCCTCTTTAAGCCCCTTGACTCCATTTTGTATCTTTGTATTTCTTTATAGTTCATGTTGTATAAAATTGGATTTCAAACCCTTCTCTTCTATATTAATTTGTAAGAATCCACTCTCTTGAACATTGCGATTGAAATGGTCCCTTGGAACTCTCTCTTGAGTAGTTTTCCCATTATCTTGACCATATGAACCTTAGTTCATTAGAATTGGTTCTTTGCACTCCAAAGGTGATTTTCAAAATAACCCTCTTCAAGAAGGGTTCTTAAAATTTTATTGTCTTAGTTTGTATAAAAACAGCTTTCCCAACCTACTATCTTTATCTTGATGTTTAGAAATTTTGCTTTCTTGAATATTGTGGTTGGAATGGTCTTGTGGAGTCCTCTTTGGAGTGAATTCCCTCAAATCAACCATATGAGCCCTTATTCTTTAGAGTAGTTCTCAACATCTTCAAAATGGTTTTCCAAAATCTATTTTCAAAGGTTCATTTTCTCTAATGTTCAACTAAAAAAGTCTTCAAAACTATCTATTCATTATTGATTTTCACAATTTTCACTCTCTTGAGTTAGTGGTTGAAATGGTTCCAAGGAAACCCTCTTGATTGGTTTCCACACACCAACCATATGAACCTAATACTCATTTGAGTGGTTTTCATAAAATGGTTTTCAAAACGCACGTTCAAGTTTCATGCATAAAACCACATTTCCAAAACCACTATGTCAAAACCCTAGTTCAAAACCACCTTCCAACTCTAGGTTAGCTTGACCCTAGTTGTCCAACCTTAGGTTAACCTAACTCAAGTTAGTTAACCTTAGGTCAACCAAACCCTAAGTTAACCTAACCCTAGTTAGTTAACCCTAGGTCACCTTAACCCTAGATTAACCTAACTCTAGTTAATTAACCCTAGGTCAATCTAATCCTAGCCCAACCTAACCTTAGTTGTCCAACCCTAAGACAACCTAACCAAGGTTAGTAAGCTTCAAGGAGTTAGTTCTTTAATGACTAACCTCTTAAAGGTAATGAAACATTAAACATGCCTTTGAATAAGGTATTCAAACACTACTTTCAAAAGCTTTTCGAAGACAAGTTCACAAGAGCATTTCGAATCCAAACTCTACCTCCAAAGTTTTTAAAACAAGACTTCAAAACATTTTCAAAACTCCTTTTGAGTTATTCCAAAACCTTTCCAAAACACCTTTGAGTTGTTTCAAAGCACTTCCAAAACTCCCTTGAGTTATTTCAAGAACATTTCAAAACTTCTTTGAGTCAATTTCAAAAACATTTAAAATCATCTTCAAAGACTATTTCAAAAACATTTCAAACATCCCAAGTCTCATTTCAAATGCATTTTTCTAAAACTCTCAAGTTCTCTTTTTCCAAAGATCTCAAAGCATCTTCAAACTTTTCCAAAGATCCCAATGTGTCTTCAAAACATTCCAACAGCCCTAATGCACCAATGTTCTATCGAGTTCTTGCCTGAATTACGAATGACCTGATTATCGCCAAATGAGATACATAGGCAACCTAAAATGATGCGGTCATAACTTTTATTTCAACTCAAGTTCCCTTTTCAAAAGGTTCTGTCTAGTCAAAATTTCAACCCAAATCAGTTAACTTTCTATTTTCAAATATCTTTTTAAAAACATGCATCATGCATCATTTATCCAAAAAGTAATGACCAATTCCTGTCTTCAAAACTCTAAAGCGGATACAAGTGGGCAATTATTAACTAGTGATTCAAGTAAGTGAACTAAGGGTGATTAGACAAGTAGGTATTGAAAGGGCAGGATAGGGTGATAATCTTAGGATATCTTCTCTATACATAACTAACCCTCGAACCATAGATTTCTATTTCAAAGACCAAAATCGGAGTCACATTTTCAAAAGGGCTGTCAAAAGGTTATTGTTTTTCCAAAAAAACCTTCTTAAAAAGGACATTTGCAAAACCTTTTTTTGAAAAGCCTAAGTTTAGTCTTGGAATTACACTTAGTTTTAGGTGACCTAACACATCCTTAACTATGTTAGGTGGCGACTCCAATTTTTTCAAAAAAGCTCTTAAATCAAATCAAAATTTCAAGTTCAGACCTAATTGCACTCGTCCTTTTAGGAAGATGAGTTCTAACGAGAGAGTATCATATTTTTTTTCAAGCTAATAGGGCTTGGTTCCAAAAACTGAGGTGCAATAGCCAGCTCTTGACCATTCGTTTTACCTTGCATTGGCTTTTTCGAGAAGTTACTAACTCCTTGCATTTTCTTTTGTAAGTGGACTTTTGTTCACATTTCATTTTATGTCATATTAATTATCATGTATATGATGAACAGAATGGGATGTGTATTGTTGGCTCCTTTCCGCCATTTTTTAAAATTTCACACACACTTGGCGCGCTCACTTGCATTTGCATCTTTGCATAATTATCTGGTTACTACCCTTCTAGATAGAAGGGGGAATAATAAATTGACTGTGGGCAGATGCTGTGTCAATGTCTCAGCTTACGGTTTCTTAATAGTTCCTTCACTCGAATCACCAACCAAAGATGGGGTTCACCCTCTCGGGGGTGGACGCCGAAGGTTTGAAGGTTCAAGAACCGAGCTTTTTAGGAAGCATTAGTAAACCCCCAACCTCATGCTCATGGAGTACCCCATGTATAGTTAAACCCCTATAGGATTTAAGATGGGGGTCAATTTCAAAACCAAGGAGGAAAGGGCGACCGCTTTACTTTCCTTTACATTATGTTCAATTCATGCTGTTATGCTTGATTCTTGTCATTATGTTATTTATGCATCTTTTCGCATCATAATTACTCATGCATCCGTATTCATTTCAAGACAACAGTTCCCAAAGTAACTTAAGTCATTGCATCTTTATACATTTGATTACCCCCAGAGAATGGCCCCAAAGCCCTTCTTGCTTAAATCAAGCCAACCAAAACTCCTAAGGGTATCAAGTGACCCTAAGGACTTATAGTATGCATCAAAGTCATCTCATAAAGAGGGTCCCTAATCACTCTTTGCTTTTAGAGATAGGGCTGCCAAAAAGATAAAAGACAATCCGGAAGCAAGGTCTCTCGCTGACCTCCACCAAAGAAGGTGAATCCGAAGACTCAAGAGTAGTTTGGGATTTCAAATGTAAAAATAGAATAGGCGAAAGTCCCAAGAAAAATATTCCCCTTCCACTTCAAATGTACTTTCAATTTCATGTACAAAAAAAATCAAATGCAATAAAATTGTCCTTCCTACTTTCATTAAATGAATGCATGAATGTGTGAATAAATGAATGAACGGGCTCGCACAGGTACAATATTACATACAGGGGCAACCCTCTATCTCCAAAAAGTGAGCCAATACATCATGTTTAGTCCCCCTCTCAAAGTAGGGGCACCCCTAGGGCATTCATTGCATAGAAATTTCCAATCCAAAGGCACTAACTTCTCATTTTTGTTTTTCTTTTTACATTCTCATTGTTTTCTCCCTTGCCTACAAAGGCTAAGAAGGCCAGAGGCTGATGCAAGGATACAAAAAGGGAATCTTCTAAAACTGCTCATCTGCTGCCATTATGCTACTCACACATTCACTATTATCATGCTCATGCATTGATGTCCATTCCAGGATAAGAGTTCTAAAAAACTCAAGTTGTTGCATTATCATGCATTCAATCAACTGTAGAGAGAAAGGGATGATCCAATCTCATGCTAATCAAACCTACCTAAACCCCTAATTGTTTTTTCAAACCTAAGGATTCATAGCATGCATAAAATCATATCTCAAGAAAGGCCAAAATCTCTCTCTGCCCATGGAGGCGGGATTACCTAAATAAAGAAGCATCAATTGGCTCATGCCGAAAAGGTATTGTATTGCACACAGGGGCAAAACTCTACCTCCAAAATGGACTCAACATCATGCCTAGATTCCCTCAAAGAAGGGACCTCCATAGAACATACATTGCATAATATCTTCAACTCCACATGCTAACTGCATTTGGTTTTCTTTTTCCAAGTCTAAGAGCACAGTCAAACCGATAGAATCCCTCCAGCACCCCGCCCAATTTATAATAAATGCAAAGCCATAACCTCGACACCATGTTGCCACTCCACTAGACCTCAAACTCTTGAAGCCATCCTTGTGCAATCAAATAACACACACAGAAAATAGAGTGTGAAGGACACCAGCATGATTCCAAAACCAGTCTGAGGGGTTTATTCTAGAAAAGGGAGATTTTTTTCAAACCCGTCTTTCAACTTTCAAATCAAATTCGAGCATGAAAATAACATCATCTAAATGAAAAGGATCCAAAATTTTTATATTTATATCATTGTCTCATACCACTTCATGAATGATGTTTTATTCACTAGGAATTTTTCCTTCGAAATGTTTTACCCTGACTTGGAGGATGGGATGGCATAAGCATCATTTTCAGCAGAGACAATCTCTAACACTGAAAAGAGGGGAGAGAGGAATAGGAAGTATAGAGAGAATGGAAATATAAAGGGGTAAGAGATGAGAATCAATCTTGTAGCTCATTGAAGTCCAAGAAGTGACCCCCAAAGGATGTCCTGGCAAAGCAACAAATAGCTACACCTTCGAAAGGAAGATTAGCACACATTGGCAAGTGCGGGTTAATTGAATCTTTGAAAAAAAGTTTAAAAAATAAAAAGATATTTGATAGTGTTTGTCCTACACGTGAACAATCACTAGGGCAATTATTCAATTATGAACAAATTAATGTGCATGCTTGTTTGACATTGAGTCTTGTGTGTATGATCATTTGCATAAATATGAGTCAAAGGTTTTAATGATCTTTACTATATTGGTGATTCATGTTCAACTTAACACACACTTCTCAAGACTTCTTAGAATATGAAATTCTCCTTTATGATCTATTTTATCTTGTTCTGCTATTGTTAAAAATGTACGGATTATCACACACCTAGATTGACCTTTTGTCGATTCCTTCTCTCATCATTTATGAAAAGGACTACCAGTAAGTGTGAGTGCAGCTACCATTGTTGTGTGACAAGAGGGAAAGGTTACCTACTCATGTGTGTGAAAGCCACCATATTTTTATGTTTCAATATTTTCATCGTTAGATAGATAGGGTTGGAATTCCATAAAAAAAAGGAAGCATGGGATGAGATAGGTTTGACTTCTAGGCATGTCAATTTGCAAGCTATTAGACATGGTCTGCCACCCTAGATCACGCCCAGGGTCTATATTCTCATTAGTCTCTATGAAGTTCATGCTTACACCACTACATTGTCACTAATATGGTCTTGATCTTTTCACAACCAATTGTGCTTATTTTTTGTGGTTTCGTGCATATTTGATGTTGATCTTTTCAAGTTAAGCCGTATCTATATTTATATTTACCTTACATTGATTGATCATATCTTTATAGGGCTCCTATAATTTGAAAAGTTCAATGGTTCTACAAAAATTTTTTTCGGGCTTTCCTATGCTTTTAAATAGCTTTTAAAGTTTTCTCAGTCTAAGGACGAACGCTACTTGTTGCTTTGCCAAAAGGCGATGTTGGCCATCAACAAATCCCAAAAGAAATTCTTAGAAAAAGTCGAGAGGCCTTCCTTTCACAAGATAGAAAAACATGAGAGAGGCAATGGGTTAAATATTTGAAAATGATGCAAATGCTATCACATCCTGACAAGAAAAGAGCAGAACCTGAAAGGAGAATCCTAAGAAAAGAAAAAAAGTTCAAAAGACTGCCTGATCTTGAGATATAATGCTTATAATTGAACTTGGCCCTTGGACTTCCAGGCATGTCTTGAGAAAGTTCAAAATCTCTCAAGACAGTAAGTCCACCTTTCCAAAGGGCTCCTAAACGGTTAGGCATAGTTAACCAGCCATTCTATCCAATTCCGGTCCCATTCCGGCTAACTCCAGTCAAAATGACCGTTTCACCCCTAAACGCGCCAATACAATATAAATCCCATCGAACAATGAAAAAATCTTCTAGGATCATCCCTTAATGACTCGACACACTTAACATAACACTTCGACCAATTCCTGACCTTTTCAGATCGAGCTTAGTCAAAATGACCATTTTGCCCTGGCAACCCAAATACGCCCCGAAACTACACCAGTCCTAGAATATAGAATGGCAGGTCCCATCATACACCCCCGTTTAACCTAAGGTGAACCTCACACACTAAACACTCCCGACTCAACGAAAGTCCCCCTGGAGCATTTTCCAGACGCTCCGCCAAGATTGCTTTTTCTCTTGATTCCCTGATTATAACGTATTGTCAAACAACTTGAGAAATGCGTAAACCAGAGAATTTTCGAAAGCTCATTTATAGGACTTTCCATCGACATGGATTAATTGGATAGATCGCTTCTCAAGGCCCTTAATTGCATGGCTCAAGAACTGTTACTTTCAGCAACCCCTAGAGCGTTTCACAGATGCTTCGCCAAGATTGAGTTTTTCTCCAATTTCCTGATTATAACACACCGTCAAACGACTTGAGAAACAAAAAAATTAGAAAATTTTTAGAAGTATTTTCGGAGTACTTTCCATCAGTACGGTCCGATCGGAGATATCGTTTCCCGAAGACCTCGTTCACGCGGCATAAAAATAGTTACTTTTGAAGCCCCACGAAGTGTATTACAGACGCTCTGCAAAAGTGTAATTCCATGTACACTTCCCGAGACAATATCTCACACTTCCAAATACCATTTAGACTTTTTAAAAACTCAAAAGTTCACGAGAAACCCTAGGAGAACACTGTGGATGCAACCGATTCCTCCGAAACCTTCCCGATTAGCATAATTATTGAGGCGAAGTTTAAATGAACACTCCCGGCGATGGAGCGAATGCTACATGCACCTAGATTTTGATCAGATCGATCAAACGTCGCTTAGCCCTTAAGATTCAACCAGTACAATGGGTGCCTCGTGGCCTTCATTTTGTGGAACAGCTACATGCGCGTGTGTAAATTTTACATAGGCGCATGTCCTACATGTGCCAGTGTCCAAAATTTTGCCTATAAATACAGGCCTCCCCATTTGCATATTAAAGAATAAAAAATTGTGGTGAAACTCTGCACAAACAGTTCTAGAAATTCGAAACCCTCCATATACTCCTCTCTCCAAACACTTAGGTTATAGTTCACCTCATTTTAACCCATACACCTCACCTATAAGGCCTTCTATGCCATAGAAAACCTTATTCCAGCCCCTTCCAAGTCTATTCAAGATCAAGTCCAACCATCTAATGAAGTTTGAAAGTGTTTGGAGGCAAAATGTAGTATTTCCTTTTATATTTGGTCATCCCCCACTCTTCTTTTCTCCCTCCTAGTCTACTTAGGCTATTCTCTATTTTAATCCCTATCTTCTACCCCCCATTCTTGCATGTTTAAAACAAGAGAGCTCCTAGCTCATGCTTAGAGAAAAGCTAGTGACAATCACCGTGTAGGGGGATCTCTCACTAGCTTACTTTAAGATGGTATGGCCTTGGAGCACCTTGATTATGTGGTGTAGCCTCTAGCATTATATGAATTCATGACCTTCTTTGCATATGACTATCTTGCTCATGTTTTGTTTGCTTGGCTTTATTTTCATATTTATAGCCATGTTTTCCAAAACTTACACTATTCCCATTCCCATGCCATTTTCCAGCTCCTTATTTCAATGTTCTTTTTACAGTGGTCCCAAGAGTTGGCCCTTGAAGTTTAGGATGAAACCGTAAGTAATCATGCCCTAGAAAAGCCTCCATTAATCCCTAACTCATATTTTTGCATCCTTGCATTTCTACTTGCATAAAAATGATTTCCAAAACTTATCGATTTCAAAGGTTTCTATTCTCATAAGTCTAGTGGTTGGAATGACCCTATGAAACTCTTTCTTGAGTGGTCTTCCTTATTATTAGCCATAAGAACCCTAGCTTGTTAGAATGGTTCCCTTATCTTTTTATTCTTGCATAAAAATGATTTTCAAATGCTCTAATTTCAAAGGTTTCTATTCTCATAAGTTTTGTGGTTGGAATCACCCTATGGAACCCTCTCTTGAGTGGTCTCCTTTATCATTAGCCATAAGAATCTTAACTTGTTAGAGTGGTTTCCTCTTTCAAAAATAGTTTTCCAGACCTTCTTCTTAAAATGGCTTTTAAAAGTTCATTAAAATAATTTTTCAAAAGTTGTCACTATTATATTGATTTTCAAAGTTCCTACTATTTTCAAAATAAAGGTTATAATGGTCTTAAGGAAAACCTTCTTCGGAATGGTTTTCAAACATCAACCATATGAACCATATACTTGACTAGAGTCAATTTTCATGAAAATGATCTTCAAAAGGTATGTTTACAAAAGTCCTTTGCATAACATGATTTGTTTTCCAAAATCTCTTTCAAAAATGCATAAAACCATCCTTCCAAAATCATTAGGTCCAAACCCTAGTTCAAAACCATCTTTCAACCTTAGGTTAACTTGACCCTAGGACAACTAAACCCTAGGTTAACTTAACCTTAGTTAGTTAACCCTAGGTCATCCAAACCCTTGGTCAACCTAACCTTAGTTAGCTAACCATAGTTCACCCTAACCCTAGGTTAACCTAACCTTAGTTAGTTAACCCTAGTCCACCTTAACCCTAGGCTAATCTAACCTAAGTTAGTTAACCATAGGTCTCCCTAACCCTAGTTAGCCAACCCTAGGTTAACCTAACCCGAGTTAGTTAACCTTAAGTCAACCCAATGTAGGTTAGTAAGCTTCAAGGTTCCAATTTAAAGACCCCTTTTCAAATAATCTTTCAACTCAAAAACCATTTCCACAACATATTTTCAAAACATCCTACTCTCCTAAGATTTCAAAAATCAACTCTAAAACCTTTTGGAATACCCCCACACTCTATGCCTTTGAGAAGTTCTCTTAAACTTGTCTCAACTAAGATGGCTAGACACTCAACATTTCTCAAAAACTATTTCAAAAAATGTTTCCAAAAACTTACAACCATAAAATGTCCCTAACTCTTTTAGTGTTAGGGATTCTAAAGGAAGGTGATACATTCAATATAACCCTCGAGGTTGTCCATGCTAGGGTTCTAAAACCATAAGTGTTTTCAAAAACTCTTTTCAAGAATGATTTTCAAACCTCACAATCTTGAAACATCCCTTCACCCTTTCATGGTTAGGGTTATTTAAGTACAAGTGAAAAGGTCAAGAAGGGTTTTACAACCTCAAAGTTTTAGAAAACTAAAGGGAAGTCTCTAGCCCCCTTTTTCCAAAAATATTTTCAAAAGTCATAACCTTAAAAGAGATAGTTATTCATTAGCTAATATCTCAAAAGGTGATGAAATATTCAACATGCCTTTCACAAGGTACATAAAATTATTTTCAAAAATCATTTCGAGACAAGTTCATTAGAGTTCTTGTGAGTCCAAATCTAATTCTCAAGTCCATAACCAAGTTTTCAAAACTTTCAAAACTCTCTTGAGTTATGTTCAAAAGCATTTCGAAACACTTCAAAGTCCCATTTCAAGTGCGCTTTCAAAAACTTTCAAGTTTTATTCCAAAAACACTTCAACATCCGATTTCAAAATTCTTAAGTTCTCTTTTTCCAAAGACCTCAAAGTGTCTTCACATCTCTCCAAAGACCTCAATGTGGCTTCAAAACATTCCAAAGGCCCTAATGCGTCTATTTTCTATCGGACTCTTACCTGAACTATGAATGACCTGATTCTCGCCAAATGGGATACGTAGGCAACCTAAAATGGTATGGTCATAACTTTTATTTCAACTCAAATTCCCTTTTCAAAAGTTTCCATCAAGTCAAAATTTTTTTCCCAAACCACTTCAAAACTTTCTATTTCCAAACATCTCTTCAAAAACTTGCATCATACATCATTCATCCAAAAAGTGATGACCAAACCCCGTTTTCAAAACTTTAAAGTGGATACAAGTGGATAGTTAGTAAACGGTGATTCAAGTGAGTGAACTAAGGGTGATTAGATATATAGGTATCAAAAGGGAGGGGTCAGGTGATGATCTTAGGATATCTTCCCTACATGTAATCAACCCACGGACCATAGATTTCTAGTTTCAAGACTAACCCGGAGTCATGTTTTCAAAAGGGCTTTAAAACATTTCAAAAGGTTGCTCGAGACCTCTTTTTCAGAAACCTTCTTAGAAGGGACATTTTCAAAACCTATTCAAAAAATCTAAGTTTAATCTTTGGATTACACTTAGTTTTAGGTGACCTAACACATCTTTAACTATATTAGGTGGCGACTCTCATTTTTTCCAAAAAGCCCTTAATTCAAATCAAGTTTTCAAGTTCAAACCTAGTCGCATTCGTCCTTTTAGGAGGATGAGTTCTAATGACAGAGTTCCGTGCTTTTTTTCAAGCCGAAAGGACTTGGTCAAAAACTAGGCCGTGATTGCTGGTGACTCTACTGGGGACACTTAGAGGGTTAGGCCATTATCATGTCCCTTCACCTTTCACTCATCCAGAATCTCCGGTTACCTTGTTCAGTTTTATCTCCTTTTCAAAAATTTTCTAAGTTCTCAAGAAGTTTTTCAAACTCTTAAGTTTGCAAAAAAAAAAAAAAAAAGGAAAGTGAACATTATTTTCCAAAACACTTTAAATAAGTGTCATCACTTGCATTCATTTGCTTGCACTCATGCTTTTGCATCCACATCCATTTGCATGCTTTTGCATTGCTTTCCATTTTCGTGAACAATTCATTTTATTCCGGATTGAGTTATTTGAAAATTCACTAACTCCTTGCATTTTATTTTGTAGGTGGACCTTTGTTCATATTTTATTTCATGTCTTATTAATTGCTATGTATGTGATGAATGAACATGATATGATGTGTGTTGTTGGGTCCTTTCCTCTATTTTCTAAAACACCACACACACTTGGTGCACTTACTTGCATTTGCATTTTGCATATATTATCTGGTTAGTACCCTTCTAGATAGAAAGGGGAATAGTATATTGACTGTGGGCGGATGTTGTGTCAGTTTCTTAGTGTACGATCTCTTGATAGTGCCCTCGCTCGAACCACCAACCAAAGATGGAGTTCACCCTTTTGAGGTAGATGCGGGAGGTTTAAAGGTTCAAGAATCGAGCTTTTTAAGAAGTATTAGTAAACCCCCAACCTCATGCTCATGTAGCACCCTATGCATGACCGAACCTCTACCGGATTTATGACACACGCGTCAATTTCAAAACCAAAAAGGAAAGGGCGACCGCTTTACTTTTCTTTATTTTCTGTTCAATTCATGCTGTTATGTTACTTAATCTTCGTCATTATGTTATTTATACATCTTTTTGCATCATAACTGCTCACACATCGGAATTCATTTCAAGACAAAAGTTTCCAAAGTAACTCAAATCATTGCATTTTCATGCATCTAATTAACCCCCGGAGAAAGGCCCAAAGACCTTCTCACTCAAATCAAGCCAACCGAAACTCCTAAGGGTACCCAGAGACCCTAAGGATTCATGGCATGCATCAAAGTCATCTCATAAAGAGGGGTCCTAATCCCTTTTCGCTCATGGAGATAGGGTTACTAAGAAGACAAAGGGCAATCTGAAATTAAGGTCTCTCACCGACCTTCATTAAAGAAGACAAATCCGAAGACTCAAGAGTAGTTTAGGATTTCAAATGTAAAAATAGAATAAGCAAAATTCCCAAGAAAAATGTTCCCCTTCCCTTTCAAATGTACTTTCAATCCCATATACAAAAAAAAAAAGAAGAAAAAGAATCAAATGTAATAAAACTGTCCTTCCTACTTTGATCAAATGAATGCATGAATGTCTGAATGAATGAATGAATGAACATGCTCACACAAGTATGGTGCTGCATATAGGGGCAACCCCCAATCTCCAAAAGTGAGCCAACACATCATGCTTAGTCCCCCTCGAATAGCAGAGCCACCCCTAAGACATGTATTGCATAAAAACTTTCAAATTAAAGCATTAACTTTTCTCTTTTTCTTATTTTCACTCTCTCTTCCTCCCTTATTTCACAAAAAGAAAAGAAAGGGCAGAGCCCATGCTTGCAAAGAACTCCCCTGTATAGGTCGCCATCCCAGAAAGAAGTAATTACTCATTTCAGAACATAGCATCCATGGAGTCATTCAATATGCCACCAAGCTCGACCCTTAAGCAAGGCCAGGCTCAGCTACTGGAAGAAATAAGGGGACTTGGGAATAGGATGACCAAAATAGAAACAATGGTCTCTTTGCTCCTATCCCATGCAGGTATAACACTCGATGAGCAGGCGGAAGCTCTTTAGGTCCAAACGTATAAAGAACATATTGTTCTCCCAAAAAGGAACAAGGGAAAAGATCGAGATTATACCCCCTTGGCTTGCTCTCTAACCATTGCCTACTGACGGCTTCGCCAGGCCAATCATCTCATCCCAGTACCTCCTATGCCTATCTTCAACTGGACCCCTGAATCATAGAATCCTAATCTATCATGTGAATACCATTCCAACTCACCCAACCATGACATAGAAAATTATCCCACTTTGAAAGGCAAAATCCAAAACCTCCACGATTTCCAAGTCATTGACCTAGCCATTATTATGCCAGAACTTGATCCTCGGCCTTTAGAAATATCTAGGACACCCTTTCGACCTAAGAGAGCTAGCTGGAGAAATCGAGTTTTTACTAAACTTGCTTGCACACAAACCACAACTTATTATGGCCTCCTAGTAGTAGGACACCTAAAGCCTATACCCTCTCGGCCTCTATCCAATCCCTTACTACCCAACTTCAACTTAGCAGCAACCAGCGAATATCATTCAGGTGGCCAAGGTCATGAGACTGAGGAATGCTTCTCTCTAAGGCATAAAATTCAAGACTTAATTAACTCAAAAGTTATCAACCCACAAGAAGCCAACCCAACTCCTGTCGCTTCCTGCCCATTATCGGACCACACCATCAATTTTATCACGGGAGATGAGGCTGATCCAGACAGTCCCAGCAAAGGAAAGGATAACATTGAGAAGCTGGAAGTCTTGGGGGATAGCTGGGGCACTGCGTCTGAAGCAAAAAAGGGAAAGAAAAAGGTGGTCCACCACTACACCATCACTACTGGAGCCTTGAATGCCGCAAACAGCAACTTGATCAGCCTTGCACAACCTATATCTCCCCTTCAAGCAACTCGATCAGCCTTACGCAACCAAAAGGCCACAAATGTCTCCCCTTCAAGCTTTGAGACAGAAGAATTACAAGCACAGAGCAGTCTCCGATGATTCCCCAAGTTCAACCATCTCCAAAGCTTCAAGGTAAAGCCAAGGTATAATTCTAACCGAATTGTCTCAAAATCAACTTTTAAAACAAAATCCCTTGCTTTCTTTCAAATCCAAAATTCAATTTTCAAAAGTCGAAGAACTTTCAAGGCTTCGTCTACAAAAACTTTCAAATTTCAAAAGCTTTCAAAACTTTTTCTACAAAAAGGTTTCAAATTCAAAAGATCAAAGCTCTTGCTTTATTTCAGATTCCAAATCAATTTTCAAAAGTCAAATAAGTTTTTCTACAATTTTTCTTCAAAAAGTTTTAACTTTCGAGTCAAAATAAATTTTCTATACATTTTGTCTTCAACAGTTCAAGTCTCAAGTCAAAATGAATTTTCTATACATTTTGTATTTGACAGTTCAAATTTCGAGTCAAAATGAATTTTCTAAAAATTTTGTTTTCAAGAATTCAAATTTTGAGTCAAATTACATTCTCTAAACATTTTGCCTTCAACAAAACATGTTTCAAGTTAAATCAATTTCGAGGTTTTCTAATCTTTTTCCTTCCAAAAAAAAAAAAAAAGAGTTTCAATTCTAGTCAAATTTTAGGTTTTTCAAACTTTTTCCTTAAAAAAGTTTCAACCCAAAATCAATCTCTTGGTTTTCTAAACTTTTTCCTTCAAAAAATTTTCATTCCCATTAGTCTCTAGGTTTTCTTAACTTCTTCTTTCAAAAAGTTTTCATTCTAACCAGTCTCTAGGTTTTCTAAACATTTTCCTTCAAAAAGTTTCATTTCAAAATCATTTCACCAGTTTTTCAAAGCTTTTTCCTTCAAAAAATTAATCTCAAAAACATTTATTAGGTCTTCAAGCTTTCGCCAAAAAAGCCTAACTTTTAAAATTTTGAGTTTTCAAACTTTCGCCTCAAAAAGTCTAATTTTCAAAGATTTGAATTTTTAAGCTTTCGTTTCAAAAAGCCTAATTTTCAAAGATATTTTCAAGCTTTTACCACAAACAACCCTATTTTAAAAACTTCTGGGTTTCCGAGCTTCCTCTGAAAAAGCAGATTGGGTTTCAAAGTTTCCTCCGAAAAAGCAGATTAGGGTTTCAAGCTTCCACCGAAAAAGCAGATTGAGTTTCAGAGCTTCTTCCAAAAAAGCAGATTGGGGTTTCGAGCTTTCACCAAAAAAGCAGATTGGGTTTCCGAGCTTCTATCGAAAAAGCCGATTGGGTTTCCTAAGCTTTCTCCATCAAAAGCAAATTGGGTTTCTGCGCTTCCTTTGTAAAAAGTAGATTGAGTTTTTGAGCTTGCTTAAAAAAAGTAGATTAGGTTTCCGAGCTTCCTCCGTAATTCCTTTGTAAAAGTAGATTGGATTTTCGAGCTTTCTACGAAAAAATAGATTGGGTTTTGAAGCTTCATCTGAAAAAGCAAATTGAGTTTCCAAGCTTCCTCTGAAAAAGCAGATTGGGTTTCCGAGCTTTCTCCATTAAAAGCAAATTGGGTTTCCAAGCTTCTTCCAAAAAAGCAGATTGAGTTTCCGAGTTTTCTTCATCAAAAGCATATTGAGTTTTCAAGCTTCTTTCGAAAAAGCATATTGGGTTTCTAAGCTTCCTTCTAAAAAGCAGATTAGATTTTCAAGCTTTCTTTGTCAAAAGCAGATTAGGTTTCAGAGCTTCCTCTGAAAAAGTAGATTGGGTTTCTAAGCTTTTTCCGTCAAAAATAGATTGAGTTTTCGAGCTTTTTTCAAAAAAGCAGATTGGGTTTCAAAGCTTCGTTTGCAAAAGCAAATTAGGTTTCCAAGCTTCCTTCGAAAAAGCATATTAGGTTTTCGAACTTCCTCCAAAAAAACAGATTGGGTTTTCAAGCTTCCTCCAAAAAAGCAGATTGGGTTTCCGAGCTTTCTCTGTTAAAAGTAGATTTGGTTTTAAGCTTTCTCCTACGCCCAAAACACTTTTTGACCTTAAACTTCAAAACTCAAACCCCAAATTTCAAAATACATCAAATCCGGTCCCTCCGATCGCCTCACAGTCAACATGGGATCCTACCTTTATTATTTTCTGCCTTTGATAAACAGAAACAAAAAATGAGAGGCAGGTAAAAATACCCCATTTTTGTTTGCTCAACAATATTTGGTATGGCCGAATTAGTTTCAAAACTACATAGACACATTCAAGCCCAAATCAACTTTTGGGCCCCTATCCAATTAGCCAACCACTTCTTGGGCCCACTAGGCCCAACAGAAGCTTAATGACCATACCGGCCCCTTAGGCCCTCAGGTACGTCTGTGAGAGAGTTCAAAATCTCCCAAGACGGTAAGTCCACCCTTCCAAAATGTTTCAAGACGGATATGCATACTCAATACTCCATCCTGACCAATTCCAGTCCCATTCCAACCAACTTTGGTCAAAATGACCGTTTTGCCCTTGGGTACCTTGGCACAGTACAAATCCCACCAAACAGTGAAATTATTTTCCAAGACCGTCCTTAAACAGTCCGGCATACTTAATATGCCACTACAATCCATCCTGACCCTTTTCGACAAATTTCGGTCAAAATAATCATTTTATCCTTGGTGGCTCAAGCGCGCCCCAAAACCACACTGGCCTTGGGTACCAAACCGGTATATCCTATCATATGCCCATGGTCAATCCAAGATGAGCCCCGTGACTCTAAACACTTTTAACTTGACGAAAGTCCCCTAGAACGTTTCACAGACGCTCCGTCTAAGTTGTATTTTTCTCCATTTTCCAAAATATAACGCATTATCAAATGACTTGAGAAATGTGTAAATTAGGAAATTCTTGGAAGTATTTCAAGGGCACTTTCCATCTGTACAATCCGATCGGAGAGATCGCTTTTCGAAGGCCCCGATCGCGTGGCCCAAAAACTATTACTTTTAAACATCTACGGAGCGTATCACAGACGCTTTATAAAAGTGTGTTTTTATGCACGCTACTTGAGGCAATATCTCACTCTTTCGAATACCTTTCAAGCTCTCTGAAAATTTCAGGTTCTTAAGAAACACTAGGAGAACATTGTGGACATGACCGATTTCCCTGAATCCTTTTCGAATTGCACAATTATCGAGACAAAGATTAAACAAAAATTTCCAGTGGCAGAGAGTATGCTACATGCGCCTAGATTTTGATCAGATCATTCAAAACATTGCTTACTCCCTAAGTTGAGTCAGTATAGAGTATGCCACGTGGCGTTCAAACAGTGGAACAGTACTGGTGCATGTGTTACATGCGCCAGTTCTAAATAATTTGCCTATAAACACAGGCCTCCCCCGCTACATATGTCAGAATCGAAAATAGTAGTGAAGTTATGTAGAAATAACCTCTGAACCTCAAAATTCTATATACACCTCACCCTCCAAGCACCTAAGTTAGATTCCACTTCTCTCTAGCCTATACGCTCCACCTATAAGGCCTCCAATGCCATGGAGGAGCCATTTTTAGCCCCTTCAAGCCTTTCTAAGGCCATTCAAGTTCAAGACAAGACATCTATGGAAGCTTGAAAGTGCTTTGAAGGCAAAGGTGGTATTCTATTTTTTATTTTTGTCATTCTCGCCCTTCTTTTCTCCCTCCTAGCCTACCTAGGCTATTCTTTATTTTAAACTCCCATCTTCTACCCCCCTTTCTTGCATGCTTGAAACAAGTGAGCTCCTAGTTCATGCCTAGAGGAAAGCTTGTGAGAGCCACCGTGTAGAGGGATCTCTCATTAGCCTACTTTAAGATGGCATGTCCTTGGAGCACCTTGTAATTTGGTGTGGCCTATAGCCTTGTATGATTTCATGACCCCTCTTTGCATGTGGTTACCATGTTTATGTATTGCCTGCTTGGCCTCATTTTCATGCTCATCATCATTTTTTAACAACCTTCACTATCTCATTTCTATGTCTTTTTCAAATTTCATATTCAAATATTTTCCTAAAATTGGTTTTAGGAGTTTGGTTCCTTGAAGCCTAGGTCAAACCCTCAATTTCTATATCTTAGAAAACCCCCCTTTAAGCCCCTTGACTCCGTTTTGTATCCTTGTATTTCTTTACATTTCATGTTACATAAAATTGGATTTCAAACCCTTCTCTTCTATATTGATTTTTAAGAATTCACTCTAGAACTTTATGGTTAAAATGGTCCCTTGAAACCCTCTCTTGAGTGGTTTTCCCATTATCTTGACCATATGAACCTTAATTCATTAGAATTGGCTCTCTACACCCCAAAAGTGGTTTTCAAAACAACCATCTTCAAGAACGGTTCTCAAAATTTCATTCTCTTTAGTTTGTATAAAAATGGCTTTCCAAACCTACTATTTTCATATTGATTTTTAGAAATTTTTCTCTCTTGAATATAGTGATTAGAATGGTTTCATGGAGTCCTTTTGGAGTGATTTTTCTCAAATTAACCATATGAACCATTTCTCTTTAGAGTAGTTCTCAACATCTTCAAAATGGTTTTTCAAGATCTCTTTTCCAAAAATAATTTTTAAATGTTCATTTTCTCTAATGCTCAACTAAAAAAAAGTCTTCAAAACTATCTATTCATTATTGATTTTCACAATTTTCACTTTCTTGAGTTAGTGGTTGAAATGGTTCCAATGCAACCCTCTCTAGAGTGGTTTCTACATACCAACCATATGAACCCAACACTCACTTGAGTGATTTTCATAAAATAGTTTTCAAAACACACCTTCAAGTTTTGTGCATCAAACCACCTTTCCAAAACCACTATATTAAAACCCTAGTTCAAAACCACCTTTTCAAACAACATTCTAACTCTACGTTAGCTTGACCTTAGTTGTCCAACCTTAAGTTAACCTAACTCAAGTTAGTTAACCCTAAGTCAACCAAACCCTAGGTTAACCTAACATTAGTTAGTTAACCCTAGGTCACCTTAACCCTAAGTTAACCTAGCCCAAGTTAGTTAACCCTAGGTTAACTTAACCCTAGGCCACCTTAACCCTAGGTTAACCTAACTCTTGTTAATTAACCTAAGCTCAATCCAACCCTAGTCCAACCAAACCTTAGTTGTCCAACCCTAGGACAACCTAACCAAGGTTAGCAAGCTTCAAGACTCCAATTTAAAGACTCCTTTTCAAATAATCCTTCAACTCAAAAAAAACTATTTTCATAACATACTTTCAAAAAGTGCTTCCAAGAAATTCTCTTAAACTAATATCAACTAAAATAGCTAGACACTAAACATTTTCCAAAACTATTTTCAAAATGTTTTCAAGAACTCACAATCTGGAAGTGTCCCTAACTCTTTTATGGTTAGGGATTCCAAGGGAAAGTGTTACATTAAATACAACCTCCAAGATTGTCCATATTAGGGTTCCAAAATCCTAAGTGTTTTCAAAAACTCTTTTTCCATGGTTAGGAGTGATCAAGTACAAGTGAGATATTCAAGAAGGGTTCTATAACCCTAAAGTTTCAAAAACCAAAAGGGAAGTTTCTAGCCCCTTTTTCCAAAATTTGTTTTCAAAACTCATAGTCTTAAAGGAATTAGTTCTTCAAGAACTAACCTTTTAAAGGTGATGGAACATTAAACATGCCTTTCAATAAGGTATTCAAATACTACTTTCAAAACCTTTTCGAAGACAAGTTCATAAGAGAATTTCCAATCCAAACTCTACCTCTAAAGTTATTAAAATAAGACTTCAAAACATTTTTAAAACTCCCCTTGAGTTATTCCAAAACCTTTCCAAAACTCCCTTGAGGTTTTTCAAAGTACTTCTAAAACTCCTTTGAGTTGTTTCAAGAACATTTCAAAACTTCTTTGAGTCAATTTAAAAAACATTTGGAGTTATCTTCAAACTCGATTTCAAAAGCACTTCAAACATCCCAAGTTCTATTTCAAAGGCATTTTTTTTAAAACTCTCAAGTTCTCTTTTCCCAAAGACCTCAAAGTGTCTTCAAATCTTTCCAAAGACCTCAAGGTGTCTTCAAAACATTCCAAAGGCCCTGATGTGCCTATATTCCAACAGGCTCTTGCCCAAACTATGAATGACCTGATTATTGCCAAATGAGATACGTGGGCAACCTAAAATGGTGCGGTCATAACTTTTATTTCAACTCAAGTTCCCTTTTCAAAAGTTTTTATCAAGTCAAAATTTCTATCCCAAATCACTTCAAAACTTTCTATTTTAAACATCTTTTAAAAATCATGCATCATGCATCATTCATCCATAAAGTAATGACCAAATCCCATTTTCAAAACTCTAAAGTGAACACAAGTGGATAATTAATAACTGGTGATTTAAGTGAGTGAACTCAGGGTGATTAGACATATAGGTACCGAAAGGGCGAGGTAGGGTGATGATCTTAGGATATCTTAGGTAACTATCGCACCCCAATTTTTCGCGCCCGAAAAAGACAAGTGAGAAAAACACAGTGCTTTCTCGTTAAAACTCATCCTCCTAGAAGGACGAGTGCGACTAGGTTTTGTAAGCACCCCATTTTTACCCTCTCGGTAGTCTTCAGTCCGTCCAGACTTATATTCAAGTCAATATGGGCACATTCCAATCTAAATCAATCTTTTAAGTCCAATCCCGTCAATCAATCGCTTCGCGGCCCATTGGGCCCAATAGAGGCAAAATGACCAAAATGCCCTTGGGGGTATTGTTCGATCCAATTCCAGTAGGCATGTCTTCTCAAAGATGGTAAGTCCCCTTTTCAATCCAATTTCAATTTCAATTCTAATTAAATCCAGCACATCTTTCAAGAAAGTTGATTCCTCGAAGTGGTAAGTCCATCCTGTCTAACACGTTTTTGAGTGAACTCTTCGGAACAGTAAATCCCTTCAAATCCGTTGACCAGGATAAGACCCCTAGTCCCCTAGATGGTAGAATGGTCTACCTTTGGCGCCGGCTAGCCCGCCAATACAAAAATGTCCATTTCGGTATGCCTTCCGAAAAGATTAATTCCTCAAGCGCTAAGTCCACCTAGCAGCTTCCAGAGATTAGGCAATCTCTAGAATGATCGCGACGCGTTAGAGTAACGAAAATACTCGTAAACATCGCAACCGTCAGAGTGGTGGAAACACTTACAAACAAGTCGATATAGGGAATTGCCAACAAACCCCTATATCATGGAACCACTGTCAAAGTGACAAAAACACTCAAAACCCAGGTAAACACCAGTGCTTGTTAGCCCACTCCGGTGAAAAATGACAAAATTGCCCCTAAGGCTATTTTCGGCAAGTTTCTGAAGAAAGTACCTAAGTCCTCAGAACGGTAAGTCCACCCTTTCAAGATTGTCTTAAAGATAATCCGGCATGATTAGGTGCCTTCCAGTCAGTTTCGGGTCAATTCCGAGACATTTCGGTCAAGATAACCATTTTGCCCCTAGGCATCCGAGTGCCCCAGGAACCACACCGGCTTTGGGTATCAAACCGGTAACCTCCCGAGAATACTTCTTATAGTATTCCCAATCTTCCATTATCTTTCCGGATCATTCCGAGTCAGTTCCGGCAAACCTGGTGCAAAATGACCGTTTTACCCCTGGTGGACCGATCACCATTTCTGACCACACCGGATCTGGGTATCAAACCGGTAACCTCTTGGAATATTCTAACTAATGTTTCCTAGCTTCTAGTCTTCTTTTGGGATATTCCAAGTCCATCCCGGTAGCTTTTCGGCCCGATTGACTGTTTTGCCCTTAATGGCCCGGTCAACCCTTTTCACAAATCCTATCATCATTTTTTAAGTCTACTACCCCCGAGACACTATTTTATGGGTTCTTGCCCCTTTCTGGCCTTTCGGGCCATTTTCGGCCCTTCAAATCATTCCTGGACCTTCCGGAGTCATTCCTAGTGAAGCCAGGCTAAAAATTGCATGATAGTCACTAATATAGGCGCCTAAATCTTCTGAAGATACATTACTTGCCGACCTTAAACATTTCCTAATTGGATGGTGCCACTAGTAATGGCGCCAAGCCAAAAAATGGCCTAGTGCCACTTCTAGTGGCGCTAATGTAATATTTTGCCTGGCGCCATTGCGACAGGCGCCAAGTCATTCCTCTTTCTATAAATACAGAGCCTCGTCCAGCGTGAAAAGGGTCTGAAAACTTAGTCTAAAAACTCTCATCTTCGATACACAGAGCTCGTAGCCTCCCTAAACCCTAGTCCTCTTTTGGTTTTCTAAAACCCTAGCCTCTATACACAAACCTTAGCTCTCATACACCCACATACACCCCTATATACTCCTACACTAGCCTCCAAAGCCTCCATTGAAGACTTGAAATGCTGCAATTCTAAAGTTTTCGAAGATCCAAGCAAGCTCTCGAAGATCAACGCAAAGCAAAGTGAAGACCCAAGCAAAGCAAGCAAACAAAACAAGGCAACTAAAAGAAGACACAAGATAGGCTTCCTATTTACGTTTACGCAACTCTCCCCTCTCTCTTCTCTCTCCGAACCCACTTGAGTTTTCTTCTATTTTAAACCCCCATCTTCTTCTCCCCCCCCCCTCTCTTTCTTGCATGCTTGAAACAAGGGACTTCCCAGTTCATGTGTAGGATTAGGCTATTGAAAGTCATCGTGTCGGGGGCTTTTTCTTAGTCTAACCGGAGACCACGTGGGTTTGGCATCCTTAATTATGTGGTGAAGGCTTTAACCTTGTATGTTCACGACCCCAATTTGCATTGTGCATATCATGATCTTGCATCTCTCCAAAATTCGTTTTCAGACTTGTTTTCAAAACTTGTATTAAAATTGTTTTCAAACTTGTATTAAAATTTTCTTATTCAAAACTTGTTTTCAAAATCACCGTTCTAACATGATTCTAGCCTTTCCATGGCTAGGGTTGTTTTAGGAAAGTGTTACATTTATAGTGACCAATATGGTCTATATTTCCAAATCCTTGTTGTTTTCAAAACCACTATCTTAGAATGGTTCTAGCCTTCTTATGGTTAGAATCGTTTTTAGAAAAGTGTGATATTTTTTTTAGAGGCTTGCAAAAGTCTATATTTAAATCCCTTTCGAAAATCTCCTTTTAAACTTACTTTCAAAATCCCTTTTTAAATCCTCTCCAAAATCTCTTTTTATATCTACTTTCTAAAAACTCTCTCCAATCTCTTTTCCAAAATTGGTTTCCAAAAAATTCCCTTCACGAAACTTACTTTCCTAAAAAATTCTTTTCAAATCTCTTTCTGAAAGCTCTCTTCAAAATTTGCTTTCTAAAAACACTCCCTGAGTTTCTTTCTTAAAATCTCATTCCCAAAAACTCTTTCCAAAAACTCTCTTTTCAAATTCACTTTCTAAAAACTCTTTTTTAAGATTTCCTTCCAAAAATCACCCTTTCCAAAAACTCAGTTTCCAAAAATCTCTTTTCTTAGAGTTCAAGTTATACCTTAGGGCCAACGATTAGGAAACCCTAATTTTCTTTCCTAAAACATGATTTTTAATCTTGCCTCAAACTTTAGGATTCCAAATCCCGTTTTCTACATCAAAACCATATATTTCCCAAACCTATTTTCTACCCCAAAATCTTGGATTTCCAAAACTTCACCTTCCAATTCCATGCCAAATCAAATCTTCTCTTTAGGACACCAAATATAATCTCCTCACTTAGGAAACTAGATCCAATCCTCCATTTTTGAAAACAACATCAAATCATCTCTTTCTTAGAAACGAAATCCAAATCTTTCTTAATTCAAATCCTTTCTAATCTCATACTTTCCTAAGCCTTAAGTTTCCAAAACTTAAACTTTGAAATCTTTCATAATCTAAATCTTCCCTAGTTTTAACCTTTCTTAATTCCATACCTTTCCAAATTTCAACTTTCTAAATCTAAGTTTTCAAACCTTTCTTAAACTCAAACCTTTCCTAATCTCAAATATTTCTAAAATTTAACTTCGAATCTTTCTAAAATTCAAAACTTTCTAAATTTTAAAATTTTCCTAATTCAAAACTTTCTAAAGTCAAAACTTTCTAAATTCAAAACTCTCTTAAGTTAAAACTTTCTAAATTCTAAACTTTCCAAACTCCAAATCTTTCTTAAACTAAACTTTTCCTAATTCAAACTCTTTCCAAAAATCAACTGTTTCTTAAAAACAAGACTTTCCAATTTTAAACCTATTTCAGAACATTCTAATTTCAAAACTTTCCAATTTTAATTCTTCCCCAATTCACAACTTTCCTAAATCGAAACTTTCCTAAAATGAAACTTTCTTAAAACGGAACTTTCCTAATTCGAACATTTCCTAAATCCAACTTCCTTAATCTTCCAAGTTTAACGTTTGAGTCAAATCTTTCTTAAACCTCAAGTCTTTCCTATATCCCATATTTCATAAGTCTAGGTTTCCCAAAACTCTATCTTTTCAAATCTAGTTCAAGTTCTCTTCCAAGGTCAAATCCTCTTTCAAGTTCAATTCTAGGTCTAAGTTCAATCCTAGTTTCAAATCTTCTATTCTGAGTTCCAAATCAAAATCTCTTTTTTCAAATCAAAATCTTCTATTTTCAATCGGACTCTTGTCTGAATTACGACTAACTTGATTCCTCTAAAGGAATACGTAATCAACCCTCACGGGTGAGGTCATAACTTTTTTCAAATCTCCAATTCCATATTCTTCTTCAAGTTTCTAATTCTATAATCTTTTTCAAGTTTCTAATTCTAAAATCTATTTTGGAATCAATATTTCCAACTTCTAAAACTTTCTTTTAAAATCAAATCAAGTCTTCTTTTCGAATATCCTTTCAAAATCAAATCTTTTTTAAAGTCTTTTCTTGCACTTGCATATCATGCATCATGTCAATTTCTTCTAAAAATTCTTTTCTAAAGTGGATAGTTTTGGACATTTATTAATTGAAAACTTTAATGGGTGAATCTAGGGTGAATAGACATGTAGATACCGTAAGGGCGGAGTAGGGTGATGGCTTAGTGCGTCTACCCTACACGTAACCAACCTCCAAACTTAGGATCACTGTTTTCGAAAAACTAAAATGGAGTTATTTTCAAACGGGGGCTTAAATATTTTCTAAAGCTTGCCAAACAATCTGTTTTCTTAAAAACCCTCTCTTGAGAAGTTATTTTCAAAATCGTTTTCAAAAACCCTAAGTGTAGCCTTCAGATTGTGCTTAGTTTTTAGGTGACCTAACTCACTATAATCAAGTTAGGTGGCGACTCTGAATCTTTTTCTAAAAGCCCTTATTAAAGTCAATTTTTAATTCAAACCTAGTCGCACTCATTCTTCTGGGAGAATGAGTTCTAACAAGAGAGTACAATATTTTTTCTGGTCGTGTGTGTATTCCTCGAGTGCGAAAAATCTGGGTGCGATAGCTAGCGACTCCACTGGGGACACTTAGAGGATTAGGCCAATATCATGTCTCTTCACCCTCACCCATTTGGAGTTTTTGGTTAACTTGTCCAATTTTATCCACTTTCAATTTTTAAATCTAAATTTTCATAGTTGTTTTCAAAAAACATGCATTTATTTCCATTCATATTAAGTTTTCCATCCACATACTAACTCTTGCATCTTTGTTTTGTCGGTGGGCTTTTTGTTTACATTTTATTAACTGTTATGCATGAATGAATGTGATGAACATGATGAATGGGAGTGGTTGGGCTCTTTCCTCCGCTTTCAAAAATCACACACACACTGCACGTGCACTTACATTTTGCATACTTGCATTCTTTACCCTAATCTGTCCCTTCTAGTTAGAAGGGAGAACGGTATTCTGGTTGTGGGCAAGATGCTGTGTTAGTTTCTTTGCCTACGGCCTTTTGATGGTTCCCCCGCTCGGATCACCAATCGATCATGGCACCACCTTGGGGAGTGGGCCTAGGTTTGAAAATTCGAGAACCGAGCCTTTTTAGGACGCATTAGTAAACCCTCAACCTCATGCTCATGTAGACACCTTGCATAGCCAAACCTCTGCCAGATTTAAGACTCGCACACCGTTTTCCAAAACCATGGAAGAAAGGGCGACTGCTTCTACTTTTCTTTATACCTGTTTATTCCTGTTGTTATAATGACTATACTCTTACTGTTATAATGTCCTTCTAACTATTTGTACATACATATTTACTTCTATTGCATTCTCTTTCCTAATACTCTATGCATCCATTTTCATACATTTCATATTCTATGTCAAGACAAGAGTTCCAGAGTAACTCAAGTTATTGCATTCTTATGCATATGATGAACCCATTGAGAGTGACACCAATGTTACTCTCCCTTGCATTAAACTTATCGAAATGCTAAGGGTTCCCACGTAACCCTAAGGAATCATTGCATGCATTTCAAGTCATTCCATAAAAGGGGCCCCAATCCCTCTATGTTCACGGAGATAGGGTGTCCAAGAAGACAAGGGGCAATCGATCAACAAGGTCTCTCAGCGACCTCCTCGACATCAAATCTAAAGAAGGCGAATCCAAAGACTCAAGAGTAGTTTAGGTTTTCTTTTGTAAAATTAGATAGGTAGAAGTCCATAGAAACATGTTCCCCCTCCCCCCTATTAAAATGTACTTTTATTCTCTTGTTCAATGAGTTTTCTTATTTTCTTGATCAATGGTAAGGTGCTTGCATACAGGGGCAAACGCCTTATCTCCAAAAGTAAGTCAATATATCATGATTAGTTGCCCTCTCGAGTAGGGGCACCCCTAGGACATGCATTGCATAAAAATTTTCAAATCAAGGCACTAACTTCTCTTTTGTTTTTTGTCTTCTACCCTCCCTCTCCTCATCTCCAAGTACTAAGAGAACCGAACACAGAAGCAAGATAAGAAAGAGGTTTTTCTAAACCATGCACTTATTATCATCATACTGCTCAGACGTTCACTTCTATTATGCTCATGCATAATATCCATTCCAAGACAAGAGTTCCAAAAAACTCAAGTTATTTCATTCTCATGCATCTAATCAATTGTGGAGAGAAAGGAGCAATCCAATCTTATGTTAATCGAACCTACCAAAACTCCTAAGGGTTCTTAAACCTTTAGGATTCATGACATGTATAGAATCATATCTCGAGAGAGGCTCAATCTCTCTAAGTCCATGGCGGCGGGATTGCCTAAATAAAGAAATATTAACCGGCCCATGCCGAAGAGGTATTGTATTGTATAAAGAGCAAAATTTTGCCCCCAAAATGGACTCAACATCATACATAGATTCCTTCAAAGAAGGAACTAGCATAGGGCACGCATCGCATAGAACCTCTACCTCCACATGCTGACTGCATTATGTTTTTCTTTTTCTTTTTCTTTTTTTAGGACAGAGTGTCACTGAATTAATGGAATCACTCTAGCACCTCACTAGATTCAAACTCGTGGAAGGATAAGCCCAGTTATTAGAAGAGGCCGAACATACATAAAGGAGAAAGAAGAACTAACCATCCATCTACAAGACGTTACCTCCACGCCATGCCACGACAATCACTGTCCATGTAAAAGAAGGCTTCACCATTTGCAAAGTTTTATTAGACCCGTGCATTACTATAAAAGAATCTCCTATCTTCCAAATACATGCCAAACACTGCACGAGATCTGTTAATCCGCCCTCCATCGTTTGGTGATTCATCTGGCGAATGAAATAGCAAAGAAGTTGACACAGTTTCAAAACTCTATTAGAGGTTTTCACCAAGAGGTCCATAAGAAAAGGGAGGTTTTCACAAAATTCGTCTATTTTCCTTTCGTCTATCTATTTTTTGCATATTTTCTTTAAATAAACATTGCATTCCATGTAATCATATTTTTTAAATGAAAATAGGTAGTTTCCAATTTATCTCCTTTGTCTCATACT
>CM065385.1:17945000-18032500 GCA_033060915.1 Euryodendron excelsum
AATCAAGGTCAAAAATCATTTTCAAAATCAAATTTCAAATTTTTCAATCCATCCCAAGCTTTTTCTATTCCAATCAAGGTTTTCTAATACTTTTTCCTCCAAAAGTTTTCTTTAAACTCAATTCTCAAGCTTTCAATCTCCTAAAATTCTCATCAAAATCCCAAGTTTTCCAAAGCCAAAATCCGTTTTCAAATCTTCCAAAATATGTCCTTTTTCCAAATTTTCATTTTCAAAAATCTTCCTAAAATTTTCTTCCGGTAATTTTTAAGGCCTCCGAGTTTTTTGAGGTCTTCTCTGCCAAAAAGACCCCATCCTTGAAGGTTTTATATTTTTTCCCTTCAAAATGATTTTATTCCAAATCGTTCCAACCCTTTTTCTGAATTTCTAAAACTTTCAGCAGAGTTTCGTTTAAAAATGGTCTCTACAACATCCACAACATCAACACAAAACACAAGCCATGCACTGCACAACGTCACAATCACATAACATCAACACCTGTGCAGACTTTTCAAATTTTTAGATTTTTTAAGAAAAAAAAATGTTTTATTTTTCAATAAATCAATTATTTTCAAAATTATCCCAAAATTTCTTCAAATGTTTTTTAAAATGTTCCTACATTTTTCTAAACATGAAACTCTAATAATTTTTTAATTTTCTCTATTTTTCCTATTTTTCTAAGTATTTTTCTATTTTTCAAAAATCAAAAATCCAAAAAGTTTCAAAAAATCATGAAATTTTACACGACTGTTAAACACATTTTTCTAAGGCACACTGTATGAAAATCTAGCCGAAAAACTCAATGCCCAAAGTTGTAGGGAGAAACCCCTAATTCTTGCTAAAACCCCTTTCACATAATCGCGTAAAATCACTAAAATTCAAGCAAACAAGCACCAAAATGCAAAAATAACTTGACCATAGTGTTCAAAACATATTAAAACACCAATTTTCGTTGTTCACATGGCACAAACGGAATTCTACACATCAAAATCACCATAAAATGAAAAATTCACCTCTTAAAGTTCTCCAACGAAATCTTCTCTTCTGGCTTTTTCGGCGACAGTGTCTACTTCCGGCAATCCCCCGTGGTCCCTAAGAGGTGCTCCTTCAATGTCCAAGTCAATTTCCTCACGAAAACTCTCGATTTTTCCAAAAACTCTTCAACTTCCGCGAGAATGTCGAACCAATAGTTTACTGGTTTTGATCCCAAGCCTGGCACCACTGCTAGTGGTGCCAAGCCAATTCTACCAAAGCAATGGCGCCAATTCCAAATTTCTGGCAGTTTTGCCCTTTTTCTTGCCAAGACTCGAATTCAAAGGCCTTTTGGGCCCAATAGCCATTTCCACACTTCTGTTTCCAAAAATTTCCGAAGTTCGTCCCTCCGACTGCCTCACGGTCAACTTGAGACTCTTACTTTATCGTTTTCTGTCTTCGACAGGCGAGGATAGAAAAAGAAAGGCAGCTGTAAGCACCCCATTTTTGCCCGCTCGGTAGTCTCCAGTCCATCTAGACTTATATTCAACTCAATATGGTCACATTCCAATCTAAATCAATTTTTCAAATCCAATCTCGTCGATCAATCAGTTCGCGGGCCCATTGGTCCTAATAAGGGCAAAATGACCAAAATGCCCTTGGAGGCATTATTCGGTCCAATTCCAGTGAGCAAGTCTTCTAGAAGACTGTAAGTCCCCTTTTTAATCTAATTCCAGTCCAATTCTAATTTCAATTCCAATTAAATTCAGCACACCTTTCGAGAAAGTTGATTCCTCGAGGTGGTAAGTCCATCCTGTCTGCTACATTTTCAACTAAATTCTTCAGAACGGTAAGTCCCTTCAAACCCGTTGATCGGGACGAGACCCCAAGTCCCCTAGATGGTAGAATGGTCCACCTTTGACGTTTGCTAGCCCACCAATGCAGAAATGTCTGTTTCAGCACACCTTTTGAGAAAGTTGATTCTTCAAGCGCTAAGTCCACCTAGCAGCTTTTAGAGATTAGGCAGTCTCTAAAATGATCGCGACCCGTTAGAGTAATGAAAATACTAGTAAACATCGTAACCATCAAAGTGGTAGAAAAACTTATAAACAGGCCAAAATAGGGAATTGCCAACAAACCCCTGCATCACGGGACCGCCATCAGAGTGATGGAAACACTCAAAACCTAGGTCAACACCAGTGCCTGCTAGCCCACTCTGGTAAAAAATGACCAAACTGCCCCTAGGGCCATTTTCGACACGTTTCTCGAGAAAATACCTAAGTCCTCAGAACGGTAAGTCCACCCTTCCAAGATTATCTTAAAGATAATCCGACATGATTTGGTGCCTTCTAGTCAATTTCGGGTCAATTTCGAGGCATTCTGGTCAAGATGACCATTTTGCCCCTAGGCATCCGCGTGCCCCGGGAACCACACCGGCTCTGGGTATCAAACTGATAACCTCCCGAGAATGCTTCTTATAATATTTTTGACTTTCCATTATCTTTCTGGATCATTCCGAGTCAGTTCCGGCAAACCTGGTACAAAATGATCGTTTTACCCCTGGTGGGCTAGTCACCTTTTCCGACCACACCGGCTTTGGGTATCATATCGATAACCTGGAACATTCTAGCTAATGTTTCCAAGCTTCTAGTCTTCTTCCAGGATATTCCGAGTCCATCCCGGTAGCTTTCCAACTCGATTGATCGTTTTGTCCCTAATGGCCCGGTCAACCCTTCTAACAAATCTTGTCATCATTTTTCAAGTCTACTACCCCCGAGACACTATTTTAGGGGTTCTTGTCCTTTTCTGGCCTTTTGGACCATTCTTGGCCCTTCAAATCATTCTCAGACCTTCCGGAGTCATTCCTAGTGAAGCTAGGCTAAAAATTGCGTGGTAGTCACTAATACAAGTGCCCAAATCTTCTGAAGATACGTTGCTTGCCGACCTTAAACATTTTCTAATTGGCTGGCGCCATTACTAGTGGGGCTAAGCCAAAAAATGGCCTCGTGTATTGGTGCTAAGCCAAAAAAATGGCCTAGTGCCACTCTTAATATTTTGCTTGGCGCTACTGCGATAACCGCCAGGTCATTCTTCTCTCTATAAATACAGAGCCACCTCTAGCGTGAAAAGGATCCGCAAACTCAGTCTAAAAACTCTCCTCTTCGATACGCAGAGCTTGTAGACTCCCTAAGCCCTAGTCCTCTTTAGGTTTTCCAAAACCCTAGCCTCCATACACAAACCCTAGCTCTCATACACCCACATACGCACCTATACACTCCTACATTAGCCTTCAAAGCCTCCATTACAGACTTGAAGTGCTGCAACTCTGAAGTTTTTGAAGATCCAAGCAAGCTCTCGAAGATTAACGCAAAGCAAAGCGAAGACCAAAGCAAAGCAAGTAAACAAAACAAGGCAACTAAAAGAAAACACAAGGTAGGCTTCCTATTTACGTTTACGCAACTCCCCCCTCTCTCTTCTGTCTCTGAACTCACTTGGGTTTTCTTCTATTTTAATCCCCCATCTTCTTCCTCCCCCCCCCTTTCTTGCATGCTTGAAATAAGGGACTTCTCGGTCCATGTGTAAGATTAGGCTATTGAAAGTCATCGTGTCGAGGGCTTTCTCTTAGTCTAACCGGAGACCACGTAGGTTCGGCCCCCTTGATTATATGGTGAAGGCTTTAACCTTGTATGTTCACGACCCCAATTTGCATTGTACATATCATAATCTTGCATCTCTCCAAAATTCGTTTTCAGACTTGTTTTCAAAACTTGCATTAAAATTTTCTTCTTCAAAACTTGTTTTCAAAATCACCATCCTAAGGTGATTTTAGCCTTTCTATGGCTAGGGTTTCTTTAGGAAAGTGTTACATTTAAAATGACCAATATGGTCTATATTTCCAAATCCTTGCTTTCAAAACCATTATCTTAGAATGGTTCTAACCTTCTTATGGTTAGAATCGTTATAGGAAAGTGTGATATTTTTTTTAGAAGCTTGCAAAAGTCCATGTTTAAATCCCTTTTGAAAATCTCCTTTTAAACTTACTTTCCAAAACATCTTTTTAAATCCTCCCCAAAATCTCTTTTTACATCAACTTTCTAAAAACTCTCTCTAATCTCCTTTCCAAAATTACTTTCTAAAAAATTCCCTTCACAAAATTTACTTTTCTAAAAACTTCTTTTCAAATCTCTTTCCAAAAGCTCTCTTAAAAATTCACTTTCTAAAAACACTCCCTGAGTTTCTTTCCTAAAATCTCCTTCCCAAAAACTCTTTCCACAAATCTCTTTCCAAAAACTCTCTTTTTAAATTCACTTTCTAAAAACTCCTTTCTAAGCTTTCCTTTAAAAAATCTCCCTTTCCAAAAACTCACTTTCCAAAACTCTCTTTTCTTTGAGTCTAAGTTAAACCCTAGGGCTAACGATTAGGAAACCTTAATTTTCTTTCCTAAAACATGATTTTTATTCTTGCCTCAAACTTTAGGTTTCCAAACCCCATTTTCTACATCAAAACCATATATTTCCCAAACATATTTTCTATCCCAAAATCTAGGATTTCTAAAACTTCACCTTCCAATTCCATGCCAAATCAAATCTTCTCTTTAGGACACCAAATCTAATCTCCTCACTTAGGAAATTATATCCAATCCCCCATTTTTGGAAACAAAATTAAATCATCTCCTTCTTAGAAACGAAATCCAATCTTTCTTAATTTAAATCCTTCCTGGACCTTAAGTTTCCAAAACTTAAACTTTGAAATCTTTCATAATCTAAATCTTCCCTAGTTCCAACCTTTCTTAATTCCATACCTTTCCAAATTTCAACTTTCTAAATCTAAGTTTTGAAACCTTTCTTAAACTCAAAACTTTCCTAATCTCAAATATTTCTAAAACTTAACTTCGAATCTTTCTAAAATTCTAAACTTTCTAAATTTCAAAACTTTCATAATTCAAAACTTTCTAAAGTCAAAACTTTTTAAATTCGAAACTCTCTTAAGTTAAAACTTTCTAAACTCCAAATCTTTCTTAAACTAAACTTTTCCTAATTCAAACTCTTTCCAAAAATCAACTCTTTCTTAAAAAGAAGACTTTGCAATTTTAAACCTTTCTTATTTCAAAACATTCTAATTTCAAAACTTTCTAATTTTAATTGTTCCGTAATTCAAAACTTTCCTAAATTCAAAACTTTCCTAAATTGAAACTTTCCTAAAACGGAACTTTCCTAATTCAAACCTTTCCTAAATCCAACTTCCTTAATCTTCCAAATCTAACGTTTGAATCAAATCTTTCTTAAACCTCAAGTCTTTCCTATATCCCATCTTTCCTAAGTCTAGGTTTCCCAAAACTCTATCTTTTCAAATCTTGTCCAAGTTCTCTTCCAAGGGTCAAATCCTCTTTCAAGTTTGATTCTAGGTCTAAGTTCAATCCTGGTTTCAAATCTTCTGCTCTGAGTTCCAAATCAAAATCTCTTTTTTCAAATCAAAACCTTCTATTTTCAATCGGACTCTTGTCCGAACTACGACTAATTTGATTCCTCCAAAGGAATACGTAGGCAACCCTCACAAGTGCGATCATAACTTTTTTCAAATCTCCAATTCCATAATCTTTTTCAAGGTTCTAATTCTAAAATCTATTTTCGAATCTCTGTTTCCAACTTCTAAAACTCTTTTTTAAAATCAAATCAAGTCTTCTTTTTGAATATCTTTTCAAAAACAAATCTTTTTCAAAAACTTTTCTTACACTTGCATATCATGCATCATGTCAATTTCTTCTAAAAATTCTTTTCTAAAGTGGATAGTTTTGGACATTTATTAATCAAAGACTTTAATGGATGAATCTAGGGTGAATAGACATGTAGATATCGCAAGGGCGGGGCAGGGTGATGGCTTAGTGCGTCTTCCCTACACGTAACCAACCTCCGAACTTAGGATCACTGTTTTCGAAAGACTAAAATGGAGTTATTTTCAAACAAGGGCTTAAATATTTTCTAAAGCTTGCCAAACAACCTGTTTTATTAAAAACTCTCTCTCGAGAAGGTATTTTTAAAATCGTTTTCAAAAACCGTAAGTGTAGTCTTCGGATTGTGCATAGTTTTTAGGTGACCTAACTCACCATAATCAAGTTATGTGGCGTCTCCGAATCTTTTTGTAAAAGCCCTTATTAAAGTCAATTTTCAACTCAACCCTAGTCGCACTCATTCTTCTAAGAGGATGAGTTCTAACGAGAGAGTACAATATTTTTTCTGCTTGTGCGTGTATTCCTCGAATGCGAAAAATCTGGGCGCAACCAGTTTGAATTGGAAAATTGATTTGATTAATGACATTTGAAAAAAGTTTGGGGTCACCTAAAACAAAACGCAATCCGAAGATTACACTTAGGGTTTTTGAAAACATCCTCAAGAGAGGGTTATTAAGAAAAGAGATTGTTTGGCAATCTTTTAAAATATTTAAGCTCTTTTTTAAAAATAACTCCAATTTGTCTTCAAAAATAGTGATCAAGGTTCAGAGGTTGGTTACGTGTAGGAAAGACGCATTAAGCCATCACCCTACTTTGCCCTTGCGGTATCTACATCTCTATTCACCTTAGGTTCACTCATTCAAAATCTTTGATTAATAAATGTCCAAAACTTTCCACTTGATTTGAAAAAAAAAAGTTGACATGATGCATGATAATGCAAGTGTAAGAAAAGACTTTAATTTTGAAAGTAGATTTGAAAAGACTTGATTTGATTTGAAATGAACTTTAAAAGATAGATTTGATTTTGAAAGAAAGATTTAGAAATTGGAAATAGAGATTTGAAAATAGATTTTTGGAATTGGAAGTTTGAAAATTGTTATGAAATTGGAAACTTGAAAAAAGTTATGAAGATGGAAGTTTGAAAAAGATTATGACCGCACCCATGAGGGTTGCCTACGCATCTCTTTTTAGAAATCATATCAGTCGAAGTTCGAACAAGAGTCCGATAGAAAATTTGATTTGAAAAGAGTTTGATTTGAAAAAGGGTTTGATTTGAACTTTGAATAGAAGATTTGAAATTGAACTTGGAATTTACTTTGATTTGAAATTGAACTTGGAATTGACTTTGATTTGAAATTGAACTTGAGGATTTGAAATTGATTTTGATTTGGAAAGATAGAACTTGGACTTGATTTGAAAAGATTGAGATTTGAAAACATTTTGACTTGAATGGAAGTTTGAAAAACTATCTCAGTTTAGAAAAGAATTTTTGGAGAAGAGTTTGAAGCTTCCTAACTTTAGAGTTAGGGTCAAACTAGGATCTAAACATCCTAGGACTTAGGATAACCTAGGGTTGAAGCATGTAATTGACTTGAACTTGACTAGAACTTGAAAAGCTTGATTTTGAAAATTTTGGTTTTAGGAAACCTAGACTTAAGAAAATAGGACTTAGGAAAGACTTGAAGTTTAAGATTTAACTTGACTTGGAAGGAATTTAGAAAAGATTTGACTCGACTATTAGACTTGGAAGATTTAAAAAGTTGGAGTCTAGAAAAGATTGAATATAGAAAATCTTGAAATTAGGAGAGTTTCGAAATACGAAAGTTCCATTTTAGGAAAGCTTCATTTTTGGAAAGTTTCGAATTAGGAAAGTTTAAAATAGGAAAGGTTTTGAAATTGGAAGATTTTGAATTGAGAAAAGTTTCGAATTAGGAAAGTTTTGAATTAAAAAAGTTTCGAATTAGGAAAGTTTAAAATTTAGGAAAGTTTCCTTTTTAAGAAAAAGTTGATTTTGAAAAGACTTGAATTTAGAAAATTTAATTTAAGAAAGATTCAAAGTTTGAGTTTTGGAAATACTTGAAGTTAGGAAAGATTTGAAAACTTAGAATTTGAAAAGTTAAGATTTTGAAAGGTATGGAATTAGAAAAAGTTTGGGTTTAGAAAGATTAAGAAGCTTGAAGTTTAAGGAAAGATTTGAAAATTTAAGTTTTGAAAAATTAAGATATAAGAAAGTATGAGATTAGGAAGGATTAGAATTAGGAAAGGTTGAAATTAGGAAATGTTTGATTTAGGAAAGATTTGATTTCTATTAAAAGATTGGATTTTATTTCTATAAAGAGATTATTTGATTTTGTTTCCAAAGACGAAGGATTTTTGAGAAGATTTAAAAAGAGGTTTTGGAAAGTAAGTTTAAAAAAAAATTTGAAAAGAAATTTGAATGTGGACTTTTGCAAACCTCTAAAAATATCTCACTTTTCTAAAACGATTCTAACCATAAGAAAATTAGAACTATTCTAGGATTGCGATTTTGAAAATAATAAGGATTTGAAAATATGGACTATGAAAGTCACTTTAAATGTAACACTTTTTTAAAGCAACCATAACTATGAAAAGGCTAGAATCACCTTAAAATTGTGATTTTTAAAATAAATTTGTAAATAGAAGATTAAATACAAGTTTTGAAAACGATTTTCGATGCAAATTTTGAAAATAAATTTGAAAACAAGTTTTAGAGAGATACATGATCATGATATGTAAAATGTAAGTTGGGGTCGTGAACATACAAGGTTAAAGGCTTCACCACATAACCAAGGGCACCGAACCCACATGGTCTCCGGTTAGACTAAGAGAAAGCCCCCGACACGGTGACCTTCAATAGCCTAATCCTACACATGAACCGGTGAGTCCCTTATTTCAAGTATGCAAGAAAGGGGGGTAGAATATGGGGATTAAAATAGAAGAAAACCCAAGTGGGTTAGAAGAGAGAAGAGAGAGGGGAGAATTGTGTAAATGTAAATAGGAAGCCTACGTTATGTCTTTTTTGTTTTACTTGCTTTATTTACTTTCTTTTACTTTGGTCTTCAAGTGCTTGCTTTGGCTCAGTCTTCTAGAGCTTCCAAGTTGCAGCACTTCAAGTCTTTAATGGGGGCTTTGAAAGCTAGTATATGAGTGTATAAGAGTGTATAAGAGTGTATGTATGCTAGGGTTTAGTGTATGGGGGCTAAGGTTTGGAGAACCTAAAGAGAGCTAGGGTTTAGAGAGGCTTCGAGCTTTGTATATTGAAGAGCAGAGAATTTGGACTCAATTTGTAGACCTTTTTCACCATGGAGGAGGCTCTGTATTTATAGACATAAGACTGAACAAGCGCCTGCTGCAGTGGCGCTAGGAAAAACTTTAGGCCATGTTTAGGCAGCCACTTAGGAAACTTTTAAGGTGGCTAAGCAATGTATCTTTTAAAGATTTGGGCGTCTGTACTAGTGACTGCTATGCAATTTTTAGCCTGGCTTCACTAGGAATGACTTCGGAGAGTTCGAAAATTATTTAAAGGGTCGGGAATGGGCCGGAGGGTCGGAAAGGAATAGGAACCCTTAGAATAGTGTCTTGGGGGTAGTAGACTAAAAAAATAATGTTAGGATGTGTTGGAAGGGTTGATCGGGCCATTAAGGACTAACGACCAATCGAGCCAGAAAGCTACCAGGATGGACTTCAAATATCTCGGAAGAAGACTCAAGGCTTGGAAACATTACTGTCGTGCCTAGATTTTTTGCACTTGAGGAATACACACACAAGCGGGAAAAATACTGTACTCTCTCGTTAGAACTCACCCTCCTAGAAGAATGAGTGCGATTAGGTTTGAATTGAAAATTGATTTGAATAAAGGTTTTTACAAAATATTTGGAGTTGCCACCTAACTTGATTAAGGTAAGTTAGGTCACCTGAAAACTAAGCACAATTCGAGGATCACACTTAGGGTTTTCAGAAAACGGTTTTGAAAAATACTACCTCAAGAGAGAGTTTTTAAGAAAACAGGTTGTTTGACAACCTTTAGAAAATATTTAAGCCCTTTTTTTGAAAATAAACTCCATTTTTTGTCTTTGAAAACAGTGATCATAGGTTTGGAGGTTGGTTACATTTAGGGAAGACGCACTAAGCCATCACCCTAGCCCGCCCTTGCGGTACCTACATGTCTATTCACCTTAGATTCACCTATGAGAGTCTTCAACTAACAAATATTCAATTGTATCCACTTTAGAAAAAGAATGTTTAAAAAGACATGATGCGTGATATGCAAGTGCAAGAAAAGAAAGTTGAAAAATAGATTTGGAAAGAAATTGATTTGATTTAAAAAAAGAAATTTGAAAAGATAGATTTGAAATTAGAAAGTTTTAGAAATTGGAAATAGAGATTTGGAAGTATATTTTGGGAATTGGAAACTTGAAAATAGATTATGGAATTTGGAGGTTGGAAAAAATTGTGGAAATAGAAGCTGAAAAAGATTGTGACCGCACCCATGAGGGTTGCCTACGTATCCCTTTGGAGGAATCAGGTCAATCGTAGTTCAGACAAGAGTCCGATAGAAAATAGAAGGTTTGATTTGAAAAATGAGTTAAATTGGAATTTCGATTTGATTTGAATTTAGAGTAAAGGATTGGAAATTGGAATTTGGAATTGAAAAGATTATATTTGGAAAGATAGAACTTTGAGGAAAGATTTGGACTTGTTTTGGAAAGATTGAAATTTGGGAATCCTAGACTTAGGAAAGATAGGATTTAGAAAGGACTTGAGATTAAGAAATACTTGACTTAGAAAAGATTTGAGAAAAGATTTGACTCGAATATTGGACTTGGAAGATTAGGGAAGGTTGGATTTAGGAAGGGTTCGAATTAGGAAAGTTTCATTTTAGGAAAGTGTCATTTTAGAAAGGTTCCGTTTTAAGAAAGTTTTGGTTTAGGAAAAGTTTCGAATTAGGAAAGTTTTAATTTAAGAAAGTTTTGAATTAGGAAAGTTTTTGAATTAGGAACGTTTCAATTTAGGAAAGTTTTGATTTAGGAAAGTTTAGAATTTTAGAAGGATTCAAAATTTGAGCCTTAGAAATTCTTGAGATTAGGAAAGGTTTAAGTTTAGGAAAGATTTGAAGATTTGAATTTGGAAAGTTTAAATTTGGAAAGGTATGGAGTTAGGAAAGGGTTGAATTAGGAAAGATTTGGAAGCTTACAGTTTAAGGAAAGATTTAGAAGTTTAAGTTTTGGAAACTTAAAGTTTAGGAAAGTATGAGATTAGGAAGGATTTGAATTAGGAAAAGTTTAGACTAGGAAGGATTGAGATTCCTATTTCTTAAAACAAGAGACTAGATTTTGTTTTTAAAAGATGTGTCTCGATTTTGTTTCCAAAAACGGAGGATAAGATCTAGTTTCCTAAAAGGAAGATTCGATTTGGTTTCCTAAAGGGAAGATTTGATTTGGTTTCCTAAAGGGAATATTGGATTTGGCATAGATTTGGAATGTGAAGTTTTAGAAATCCTAGATTTGGAAGACTATAGTTTTGACGTAGAAAAGAGGTTTTGGAAATATATATAGTTTTGATGTAGAAAATAAGAGGTTTTGGAAACCTAGGTTTTGAGGCCAAAATAGGGAATTGGAAACTATGTTTCTGGGGAGGAAAATTAGGGTTTCCTAATTGTTGGCTCTAGGGCTGAACTTGGGCACCAAGAAAATAGATTTTGGAAAGTGAGTTTTTGGGAAGGGAGATTTTTGGAAGGAAATCCTAGAGATGAGTTTTTAGAAAGTGAATTTGAAAAGAGAGAGTGTTTGGAAGGGAATTTTTGGAAGGAGATTGTTGGAAAGAGTTTTTAGAAAAGAGATTTTGGGAGCGTTTTTAGAAAGCGGATTTTGAGGAGAGTGTTTTGAAAAGGAGTTTAAAAAGACGTTTTGAAAAATAGATTTTTGGAGGGAGTTTTTGAAAAAAATTTTGGAAAGGAGATTGAAAGAGAGTTTATGGAAAGCATGTAAAATATCTCATTTTCCTAAAATGATTCTAATCATAAGAAGGTTAGAACCACTTTAGGATAGTGGTTTTGAAAACAACAACGAGTTGAAAATATGGACCATATTGGTCACTTTAAATGTAACACTTTCCTAAAGCAACCCTAGCCATGGAAAGGCTAGAAGCACCTTAGGATTGTGATTTTGAAAACAAGTTTTGAAAAAGAAGATTTTGATGCAAGTTTGAAAACAATGTTAATGCAAGTTTTGAAAACGAGTTTGAAAACGAATTTTAGAAGAATGCAAGATCATGATATGCACAATGCAAGTTGGAGTCGTGAACATACAAGGTTAAGGCTTTACCACATAATTAAGGGGGTCGAACCCACGTGGTCTCCGGTTAGACTAAAAGAAAGCCGCCGACATGGTGATCCTCCAATAGGCTAATCCTACATATGGACCGGGAAATTCCTTGTTTCAATAATGGAAGAAAGGGGGGGAAGAAGATGGGGGATTAAAATAGAAGAAAACCCAAGTGGGTTAGGAGAGAGAAGAGAGGGGGAAGATGTGTAAACTTAAAGAGAAACCCTACCTTGTGTCTTGTTTATTTTGCTTTACTTTGCGCACTTTACTTTTCTTGCTTTGCTTCAGTCTTCACTTCAGTCTTCGTCTTGATCTTCAAGAGCTTCGTAGTTACAGCAATCTAAGTCTTCAATAGAGGCTTTAAGGCTTGTGTATAAGTGTATGAGAGTGTGTATGAGTGTATGAGTGTATAGGAGGCTAGGGTTTGTATATGGAGGATAAGGTTTAGAGAACCTAAAGGAGACTAGGATTTTGGGAGGCTACGAGCTCTATGTATCGAAAAGTAGAGTTTTTAGACTGAGTTTGCGGACCTCTTTCATGTTGGAAGAGGCTCTGTATTTATAGAGAGAGGGATGACCTGGTGCCTGTTGCAGTGATGCTAGGACAAAAAACCTTCTAGCGCCACTAGGAGTGGCGCCAGGACAAATATTATCTTGGCACTGCTACTAGTGGCGCCAGCCACTTAGGAAAGTTTTAAGGTCAGCAAGCAATGTATCTTCAGAAGATTTGGGCACCGGTATTAGTGACTACCATACAATTTTTAGCCTAGCTTCACTAGGAGTGACTCCAGAAGGTCCAGGAATGATTTAAAGGGGCCGAGAATGGCCCGGAAGCTCGGAAAAGGGAAGGAACCCTTAAAATAGGGTCTCAAAGGTATTTGACTTGAAAAAGGATGTCAGGGTTTGTTGGAAGGGTTGACCGAACCATTAGGGGCAAAACGGTCAATTGGGCCGGAAAGCTGCCGGGACGGACTCAGAATGTCCCGGAAGAAGACTTTAGATTTAGAAACATTATTTACAATGTTCCCAGGAGGTTACCGATTTGATACCCAGAGCCGGAATTGACTCGGAATGAACCGGAAAGGTAAAGAAAGGTTGAGAATACTATAGGAAGCATTCTCGAGAGGTTATCGGTTTAATACCCAGAGCCGGTGTTGTCGGAAAAGGCGACCGGCCCACCAGGGATAAAACGGTCATTTTGCACCGGGTTTGCTGAAACTGACTCCGAATGATCCGGAAAGATCATGAAAGGTCAGGAATACTATAAAAAGTATTCTCGGGAGGTTACCGGTTTGATACCTAGAGCCAATGTGGTCCCCGAGGCGCTTAGATGCCTAGGGGCAAAATGGTTATCCTAATCGGAAAATCTCGGAATTGGCCCGAAACTGACTATAAGGAACCTAATCATGCCAGATTGCTTTTAAGACAATCTTGGAAGGATGGACTTACCGTTCTAAGGAATTTGGTATTTTCTTGAGAAACGTGCGGAAAATGGCCTTAGGAACAGTTTGGTCATTTTTCACCGACGTAGGCTTGCAAGCACCGGTGTTGACCTGGGTTTTGAGTGTTTTTGCCACTCTGACGGCGATCCCGTGATACAGGGGTTTATTGGCAATTCCCTATATCGACCTGTTTACGAGTACTTCCGCTACTCTGACGGTTGCTATGTTTGCGAGTACTTTCACTATTCTGACGATTCGCGATCATTCCCGAGACTACTTGATCTCGGGAAGCTGCTAAAGGGACTTAGCGCCTAAGAAATTAACTTTCTTGAAAAGCATGCCAAAATTGACATTTCTGCATTGGCGGGCTAGCAGGCGCCAAAGGTGGACCGTTCTACCATCTCGGGGACTTGGGGTCTCGTCCCGGTCGACAGGTTTGAAGGGATTTACCGTTCTAAAGAAACTTTCTTTGAAAAACGTGCCGGACAAGATAGACTTACCGTCTCGAGGAATCAACTTTCTCGAGAGAGGGATTGGAATTGGAATTAGAAAAGGAGACATACCGTCTTCGGGAAGACGTGCCTACGGGATTAGACCGAACAACGCCCACAAGGGCATTTTGGTCATTTTGCCTCTATTTGGGCCCGGTGGGCTCGCTAAACGATGAATTGACTGGATTAGGACTAGAATTCCAGAATATGTCCATATTGACTTAAACTCAAGTTTGGACGGACTATAGACTGCCGAGCGGGCAAACATGGTGTGCTTACAATTACCTAGAATGTTCTATGAAGTTATCAGTTTGATACCCATAGCTGGTGTAATTAAAAAAGGCGACCGGCCCACCAAAGGCAAAACGGTCATTCAAAAATGCATCGAATGATCGGGAATACTATTAAAAGCATCCTTGAAGGATTATCGATTTAATACCCAGAGCCGGTGTGGTTCCCAGGGTGCTTGGATGCCTAGGGGTAAAATAGTCATTTTGACTAGATGGTCTCGAAATTGGCCCGAAACCAACTAGAAGGCACCTATTCATGTCGGATTGTCTTTAGTACAATCTTAGAAGGGTGGTCTTATCGTTCTGAGGACTTAGGTACTTTCTTGAGAAACGTGTCAAAAATGACCTAAGGGGCAGTTTGGTCATTTTTCACTAGAGTGGGCTAGCAGGCATTGGTGTTGACTTGGGTTTTGAGTGTTTCCATCACTTTGACGATGGTCCCGTGATATAGGAGTTTGTTGGCAATTCCCAATGCCGACCTGTTTACGAGTGTTTCCACCACTCTGACAGTTGCGATGTTTACGAGTGTTTCCGCCACTCTGACGGTTTGCGATCATTCCAGAGACTGTCTGATCTTGGGAAGCTGTTAGATGGACTTATCACTTGAGGAACTAACTTTCTCGAAAGACGTGCCAAAACGGACATTATTCATTGGCGGGCTATGAGGCGCCAAAGGTGGACCGTTCTACCATCTCGAGAACTTGGGGTCTCGTCTCTGTTAACGGGTTTGAAAGGACTCATCGTTTCAAATATTTTTCTCAGAAAACATGCCAGACTCAATGGACTTACAGCCTTGAGGTATCAACTTTCTCAAAAGGCGTGTCGGACTTGATTTGAACTAGAACTTGACTGGAATTGGATTTGAACTGGCCCTCGAAGCGATCGATTCACGAGATTATGTTTGGAAAACTAGTTTGAACTAGAATATGTCCATATTGACTTGAATACAAGTCTAAACGGACCGGAGACTGCTAAGTGGGCAACAATGGGATACTTACAGCTACCCCTCTTTTTCTGTCTTTACTTGTCGGAAGGACGGACTTTGAGGTTTTTTGAAAAATTGGAGTTTGAAAATGAATATTTGGCCCAAACGGCATTCGAAGTCGGGTTTTGGTAGGAAAAAGGCAAAACTGCCCGGAACTGGAAACTGGCGCCACTTCTAGTGGTGCCCTTGTTAAATTTTCCTTCAGTGGCGCTAGGCCTGGGAGCAAAACCAGTAAACTGCTAGTTCGGCATTTTTGCAGGATTTGAAAAGTTTTGAAAATCGAGAGCCTTTGTGAGGAAATTGACTTGGACATTTGAAGGAGTGCTCCCTAGAGACCACAAAGGATTGTCGAAAGTAGACACCGTCGCCGAAAAAGTCGCAAGAAGAGAAGATTTCACCGGAGAACTCTAAGAGGTGAGTTTTTAATTTTATGTTGATTTTGATGTGTAAAATTCCGTTTGAGTCATGGGAACAGTGAAAATTGATGTTTTGATATGTTTTGAACACTTTGGTGAAGTTATTTTGATATTTTGATGCTTGTTTGATTTAGTTTGGGCAATTTGGCATGTTTATGTGTAGAGGCTTTCTGCAGGAATTGAGAATTTGTTCCTACAGCTTTGGGTATTGAGTTTTCTGGTTAAATCTGTATACTGTGTGCCTTAGAAAAATGTGTTTAACAGCCGTGTGAAGTTTCTTGATTTTTTGAAAACTCGGTGAATTTTTGATTTTTTGAAAACTAGAAAAATACTTAGAAAAATAGAAAAAATTGAGAAAATTGAGAAATTATTAAAGTTTAGTGTTTAGAAAAATGTATGAATATTTTAGAAAATATTTGAAATGATTTTGAGAAATTTTTGGGATAACTTTGAAAACCATTGATTTGTTGAAAAATAAAACGATTCTATTTTGAAAATTTTAAAAATGCGCGCGGGTGTTGGTGCTATGTGATTGTGATGTAGCGAAGTGCATGGTTTGTGTTTTGTACTGATGTTGTGGGCGTTGTAGGGACCACTTTTAAGCAGAACTCTGTTGAAATTTTCAAAATTATGGAAAGAGTTGAAAAAGCTTTAGAATAAAATATTGTTGAAGAAAAAAGATAGAAAACTCTTGAGGTTAGGGCCTTTTTGATGGAGAAGGCCCTGAGAAACTCGGGGCCTTTTACAAAAACCTTTCGGAATGAAAGCACTTAGGAAGATTTTGGAAAACAGATTTTTAGATAAAACTTTAGAGGAAATGGATTTTGAAAATAGATTTTGGACTAGGAAAAATGTTTTGAAATTAGTAGACACTTTGACTCGAAGGAGTTTAAAAAACTGTGGAATTGATAGAAATTTTGAAAAAAAGAATTTTTGAATGAAACCTCAAAAGATTTACTTCTCAAAAAATCTAGAATCTTGACTGGAATGGAAATCTTTTTCAAAAACAGAGTTAGGAAGAAGCTTTGAGATAGATTTTATTTGAAAATTTTTGAGATTCATATTGAAATGAACTTTTGATTTTGAATTTGAAACTATCTTGATTTGTATGAAAAATTCGCTTTGACTTGAATTTGATTTCTTTTTCTTTTTTTTTAAGGCAAAATGTGTAAAAAATTCATTTTGACTTGAACTTGAATTTAGGAAATTCATTTTGACCTGAGATTTGAATTTTGAAATCAAAATGTATAGAAAATTTATTTTGACTTGCAACTTGACTTTTAAAATCAAAATGTGTAAGAAATTCATTTTGACCTGAGACTAGTATTTTAAAATAAAAATGTATAGAAAATTTATTTTGACTTGCAACTTGACTTTTAAAATCAAAATGTGTAAGAAATTCATTTTGACCTGAGACTGATATTTTAAAATAAAAATGTATAGAAAATTCATTTTGACTTGCAACTTGACTTTTAAAATCAAAATGTGTAGGAAATTCATTTTGACTTGAACCTATAATTTTGAAATCAAAATGTATAAAAAAATTCATTTTGACTTGCAAATTGACTTTTTGAGGAAAAGAGTTATGGAAAATCTTGAAGTTTGTTTGGAATAGAAACCTTTTTGAAGAAAAAGCTTCGAGATAGATTGGAAATTTGATTTCAAATAGAACTTTAGGACTTTTTGGAAAGAAATACTAAGAACCTTAGGAATTGATTTTAAAGATAAACTATTGAAGGAAAAAGTTAGGAAACCTTTTTGAGAGTTGATTTTGAGAGAGAATTTTTGGATGGAAAAGTTTAAGAAATCTTTGAGTTGGTCGAAGTAGGATCTATTGACAGTTGTGTCATTCATTTACATTTATACTTCATTTCCTTGTTATCATTATTATTATTATTATTATTCCTACTTTTATTTCTTATCTTTTGAACTACATACACCGTATATTAACACCTCTTACCTTGACTTACCTTTTAGGATGTCAAACGCAGGCGATGATAGTTTTGATAGGAGGCGCCGCTCCGAGAAGGCAGCTAGGACAGCTTCTGTCAGCAGCTCCAGTAGATCTAGGGGTAACTAGCGATCTTCCAATCAAGCATCTTCCAGCCAGAGTGGGAGGGGGAGTAGGCCTCCAGTCGACCCCTTCCTTTCAGTCGACCCAGCCTTTGAGGAGGAGTTGGGTGACGAAGACCTTGGAGATCGTGTGACAGGTTATGGGAGGCTTCTCAGCAAAACTGAGTGTGGGACACCATGGGAGACTACTTCATGATTGTGAATCTTTTGCACTTGGGATTTGAAGGAAAGGACATTGGTTCATCTTTAGTCGTCTGACTTATCTCTCTTCCATTTTGGGAAATGTGAGCTTGCTCCCTCCCATCACGAGTATGGTTTCCTCCTAGATCTTTGAGATAATTCAGCTGACATTGTGAGACCTATTTTTCCTAATGGTTGCATCACAGTTGTCTCGTCTCAGCTTAAGCTCCGTCGTGCAGTCCTTTCTCTTGACCTCCTGTCCCAGTTTCCTTATGTTCCAGTGAGGTTCTTGTCCTCTCATTTTGAGCCCGCGATGGGTAGGGGAGCTCATTTGAGGGATTGATATACTTCTCAAGGTTGGTCCATTTCTCACATGGTAGCCTTGGCTCTGTTTCTTATGAACTTGTTGATGTTTTTATAGGGGAATAACTGGGTTAACTGTCGATTATGTGCACTGCTTTCCAAGATTCATAAGGGGCACTCATATGCTCCTACTTCGTGAGCCTTACTAGACTCTAGCAGGGGGCCGATGCTCATTTTCGGGGATGTGCTTCACTATTCCAACTTTGGGCAATCGGACACTTATTCGTTACTCTTCTTTTTCAGCATACATGGTATCCCGAGTCAGAAGTCATTTGATTCGGGAGGTCGAGGGTGGGCCATTGCCCTATTCTCTACTTCTTGTTGGCCATGGAAATCTGAGCTTTTTGTGTTGGGTGCTGGTGCTAGAGATGTCTGAATGGTGGCTTTAGCTCTTTTTTGTGTTTTACCTCATTCTTTGTTTCCTATTTGAGAGAGAGAGAGAAAGACATAGAGTTAGTTTTTATGTAAAAATAGTTTACTTATGCCAATTTTAAAAATGCATAGATAAAGGGGTAAATACATGTTATACTTTTTTTTTTTTAATACACATGGAATTAGATGCATGACCTATTTTGCATGTCCTACTTATATATATATATATATATATATTTATAAATGCACAGGTTCATACAGGAATGGAATTTAACGCATGTTATACTTTTTGGATGAATGTACATACATGAATGAAATTGAATGCATGCCATGCTTTTTAATAAATGTATGAATAGATACAAACTACAAAGAAATTTAAATAGATATACAGGTTGTACATGTCATTGATGCATTAGTACTCCATGTATATAAGCTATTTACAAAGAATGTCTCAGAATTGTCCCAAGGCTCATACTCTTAGGATTCTGTTTGCTTTCCAAGATCCTACCCCATTCAGTTTTGTCCCATTTTCATCGGGGTGTGATAGCATTTGCTCCACTCTTTAGGGATCTTGACATTTTGGTTTGCTATCCTATCCCTACTTTCTACAGGGTTGTTGTTTGGGGTTTTTCTGACCTCACTTGGTTTTCTTTCTCATATTTTCAAAATGCCACTGTGGCTTGAGCAACAACTCGCATGCCCTTTGCAGAGCAATAAACAGTTAGGCCCTCAATCCGAGAAGCCTTCTTTTAGGATTGTAATGCAGGCTAGGTTTATGGGTTGTAAGAAATGAAGGGTTATTTAGGCTCGAAGATTTTCTTTTAGTGGGTTGTTTAACCCAAAACGATCTGAGCACACTTTGGAGCACGAGATTGCCTCTGTATTCCTCCCTAGTTCTCCTTTCTTATCCTACTTGTCTTCGTATTGTTCAGGCTTATTTGGACTGAGCAATTCTCTTCGATCAAAAATGACTTTAATTTGGACCATAACGTAGACTAGGTTAAGAGATTTATGAATGAAAGGGTATAAAGGCTCAAAAATTATCACTTGTGGGGTTTTGAAAGACCAAAGATCACCTTTGGCATTTTAACTTCCGTTCACTGCTTTCTTCTTTGCTTCATACTTTTGTTGTTCTTCTAGACCGCTTTCTACCTTCTAATTTTTTTTCATCAAGAAATTTGTTGCTAAGTCGACTTTTGGAGATGCCAAATTTTTTATTTATATTTTGGGATGACAGTATCTTCTTTTGAAGATCACCACGAACACAATATCTTCTTTACTAGAGACACCTTTGACGCCATAACTTTTTGAAAATCACCATTTTCAACGTTGCTCATTATATCTTCTTGAAAATCACCCTTTTCATCATTGCTCATTGGTTCTTACTTATGACTTTTGCCTTAACCCAGTGTGGGCGGTGACCATCTGGTCGGTTTTCTTAAAAAATTGTAACCGGCTTAAGTGGGCTTTGCAAAGGAATTTTCTTTGTGTATGGTAACAGAATTGAGGGCCTCTCATCAATTCAAATTAAATTGCTTAATCCATAAAGCCTTTAAAAAAAATTTAGATAATGTCCCTAGAGATGATGCGTTTCTACCAATAAACCACTATATATTCTATTGAATCAACTACTCTGTGCTTACCCCAGTGTGGGGGATGGTTACTAGTTTGGGGTTATCTGAAAAAAAATCATGTACAGCTCTAGTGGGCTGACCAAAGGATAGTGTTTATTTGAGATAAATAGAACAATGGCTTCTCATCACTTTGAGGACTCGGCTGCCCATTGCTTAGCCAGAATATCATGCAAGTGTCGCCTCTTCGATGAAATCCTCACCTCTTTGTTGAGATTGTTTTCATCCATAAGAGTATGAGACAAAAGGGATAAACTGAAAACTTTCTCTTTTTCATTTCAAATCATGAATTCATGGCATGTGTGTTAATTTAAATAAGATATGCAAGAAATAGAAAGATAAAAAGAAAACAGACGAATTTTATGAAAACCTCCATTTTCTTGTGAGCCTTTTGGTGAGAACCCTTAATATGGTTTTGGGATTACGCTAACCTCCTTGGCGCTTCATTCACCAGGTGTATCAACAGAGGGCGAGTTCACGACATCTGGCATGCATTTGGAAGTTAAAGGATTATGTTGTTGTAATGCACGGGTTTGACAAGACTTCGCAAATGTGAAGCCCTCCTCTACTTGAAGTCCTCCTCTGCATGGATGGTGATTGTCATGGCATGGCGTGGAGGTAACGTCTTGTAGATGGATGGTTAGTTCTTCTTGCTCTTTGATGTAGGTTCGGGCTCTTCTAACAACTAGGCTCATCCTTCCATGAGTTTGAATCAGGCGGGGTGCTAGAAGGATTCCACGAATTTAGTTATGCTCTTTGACTTAGAAAAAGAAAAAGAAAAACAGAACACAGTCAGCATATGGAGTTGGAGGTTCTATGCGATGCATGTCCTATAGGGGTCCCTTCTTTGAAGGAATCTAGGCATGATGACAAGTCCATTTGGAGGTGAGGTTTTGTCCCTATCACATAATACAATACCTTTTTGGCATGAGCCGATTAATGTTTTCTTGTTTGGGCAATCCCGCCTCCATGGATGGAGAGAAATTTGGGCCTCCCTTGAGACATGGTTCTATGCATGCCATGAATCCTTAGGGTTGAAAAACCCTTAGGAGTTTTGGTAGGTTCGATTAACATGAGATTGGATTGCTCCTTTCTCTCTACGGTTGATTAGACGCATGAGAATGAAATGACTTGAGTTTCTTGGAACTCTTGTCTTGGAATGGATACGGGTTCATGAGCATAATAGAAGTGAACGTGTGAGCAGTATGATGACAAGAAGTGCATGGTTTAAAAAAAACCCCTTCTTGTCTTGCTTTTGTCTTTGGTTCTCTTGGTACTTAGAGATGAGGAGGGAGAGGATAGAAGACAAAAATAAAAGAGAAGTTACAGCCTTGATTTGAAAATTTTTATGCAATACATATCCTAGGGGTGCCCCTGCTTAAAAAGGGCACTAAGAAGGATGTATTGGTTCACTTTTGGAGATAGGGGGTCTGCCCCTGTATGCAAGTACCTTACCATTAATCTGGAACCTTCCTTCATTCCTACGTTCATTCATTTGTGAAAAAGGTATACAGGTACATTGAACTTCGGGGTTTAAAATACAAGAGAATCAAAGCACACTTTAATAGGGGAGAGGGGGAACATTTCCTTTTGGACCTCCACATATGAAATCCTAAACTACTCTTGAGTCTTCAAATTCACCTTCTTTGGGATTTGATGTCGATTTGACCATTGAGAGACCTCATTGACTGATTGCCCCTTGTCTTCTTGGCAATCCTATCTCTGTGAGCATAGAGGGATTGGGGCCCTTCTTATGGAATGACTTGAAATGCATGCAATGGTTCCTTAGGGTTACGTGGGAACTCTTAGGGTTTTGGTAGGTTTAATGCAATGGAGAGTGAACTTGGTGTCACTCTTTTTGGGTTGATCATATGCATGGAGATGCAGTGACTTGAGTTACTTTGGAACTCTTGTCTTGACATAAAATATTGAATATATGAACATGGATGCATAAAGTAAAGAGAGAGAAAGAGAGTATGCATTTGCAAAGTAAACATGGATGCATGAGCAGTTAGATAGGTATTATAACAATAAGAATACAACATAACAATAGGAATAGATAAATTTAAAGGAAAGTAAAGCAGTTGTCCTTTCCTCCATGGTTTTGAAAATGGTGTGCGTGTCTTAAATTCGGTAGAGGTTCGACTATGCATGGTGTCTATATGAGCATGAGATTGAGGGTTTACTAATGCATCATAAAAAGGCTCAGTTCCTAAATCTTCAAACCTAGGCCCACTCCCTGAGGTGGTGTCATGATCGGTTGGTGATCCGAGCGAGGGAACCATTAAGAGGCTGTAGGCGAAGAAACTGACACAACATCTTGCCCACAACCAATGTACCATTCCACCTTCTAACTAGAAGGGACATATCAGGGTAAAGAATGCAAGTATGCAGAATGCAAGTGTAAATGCAGTGCGTGTGTGATTTTTAAAAATTAGAAAAAAGAGCCTAACAACTCCCATCCATCCTGTCAAATACATACGTTCATTCATACACAACAGTTAATACAACATGAAATAAATTTGTGAATAAGGGTCTACTTACAAAAATAAATATGCAGAAGTCAGTATTTGAATGATAAACTTAATGCAAGATAGAATAAATATGAGTAGAGTGCAAACAATGACATGTTATTTTTTTTTTAAAACAATCTTGGAAAAACTTAATTTTGAAAGTTTGAAGTGGATAAAATTGGACAAATTAATCAAAGACTTCAAATGGGTGAGGGTGAAGGGACATGATATTGGCCTAACCTCTAAGTGTCCCCAGCAAAGTCGTCTACTGTTACGCCTTGATTTTTCGCACCTGAAAAAAATAAGGGAGAAAAACACAGTGCTCTCTCGTTAGAACTCATCCTCCTAGAAGATCGAGTGGGACCAGGTTTGAATTGAAAAATTGATTTGTTTGAGGGCTTTTGGAAAAAATTTGAAGTCGCCACCTAACTCGATTAAGGTGAGCTAGGTCACCTAAAACTAAGCACAATCTGAAGATTACACTTAGGGTTTTTGAAAACAATTTTTAAAACTCCCTCAAGAGAGGGTTTTTAAGAAAAGAGGTTGTTTGGCAACCTTTGAAAATATTTAAGCTCTTCTTTAAAAATAACTTCATTTGATCTTTGAAAACAGTGATCTAGGTTTGGAGGTTGGTTACGTGTAGAGAAAACGCACTAAGCTATCACCCTACCTTGCCCTTGTGGTACCTACATCTCTATTCACTCTAGGTTCACTCATTCAAAATCTTTGATTAATAAATGTCCAAAACTATCCACTTGATTTGAAAAATAAAAAAGTTGACATGATGCATGATAATGCGATTGCAAGAAGAGACTTTGATTTTAAAAGTAGATTTGAAAAGACTTGAGTTAATTTGAAATGGATTTGAAAAGATAGATTTGATATTGAAAGAAAGATTTAGAAATTGGAAATAGAGATTTGAAAATAGATTTTTGGAATTGGAAGTTTGAAAATTGTAATGGAATTGGAAACTTGAAAAAAGTTATGAAAATGGAAGTTTAAAAAAGGTTATGACCGCACTCATAAAGGTTACCTACGTATCTCTTTTTAGAAATTAGGTCAGTGGTAATTCGGATAAGAGTCTGATAGAAAATTTAATTTGAAAAAAGTTTGATTTGAAAAAGAGGTTTGATTTGGAAAAGGGTTTGATTTGAACTTTGACTAGAAGATTTGAAATTGAACTTGGAATTAACTTTGATTTGAAATTGAACTTGAGGATTTGAAATTGATTTTGATTTAGAAAGATAGAACTTAGAAGAAGAACTTGGACTTGATTTGGAAAGATTGAGATTTGAAAACATTTTGACTTGAATGGAAGTTTGAAATACCATCTCAGTTTAGAAAAGAATTTTTGGAGAAGAGTTGGAAGCTTCCTAACTCTAGGGTTAGGATCGAACTAGGATCTAGACATCCTAAGACTTAGGGTAACCTAGGGTTGAAGCATGTAATTGACTTGAACTTGAAAAACTTGATTTTGAAAAGTTTGGTTTTAGGAAACCTAGACTTAGAAAATACTTGAGGTTTAAGAAAGATTTTATTTGACTTGGAAGGGATTTAGAAAAGATTTGACTCGAATGTTGGACTTAGAAGATTTGGAAAGTTGGAGTCTATAAAAGATTGAATGTAGAAAATCTTGAAATTAGGAGAGCTTCGAAATAGGAAAGTTCCATTTTAGAAAAGTTTTATTTTAGGAAAGTTTAAAATAGGAAAGGTTTTGAATTTGGGAAAGCTTCGAATTAGAAAAGTTTTAAATTAGGAAAGTTTCAAATTAGGGAAGTTTAAAATTTAGGAAAGTTTCCTTTATAAGAAAAGTTAATTTTGGAAAGATTTGAAATTAGAAAATTTGATTTAAGAAAGATTCAAAGTTTGAGTTTTTGAAACACTTGAAGTTAGGAAAAATTTGAAAACTTAGAATTTGGAAAGTCGAGATTTGGAAAGGTATGGAATTAGGAAAAGTTTGGGTTTAGAAAGATTAAGAAGCTTGAAGTTTAAGGAAATATTTGAAAGTTTAAGTTTTGAAAAATTAAGATTTAGGAAAGTATGAGATTAGGAAGGATTGGAATTAAAAAAGGTTGAAATTAGAAAAATGTTTGATTTAGGAAAGATTTGATCTCTATTGAAAAATTAGATTTTATTTCCATAAAAAGATGATTTGATTTTGTTTCCAAAGACAGATGATTTGATTTGGTTTCCTAAGTTGGGGGATTAGATATGGCATAGAATTGGAAATGAGGAATTTTGGAAAACTTAAGTTTGGAAGGCTATAGTTTTGGTATAAGAAAAGTGATCTAAGATTTGACGTAGAAATAGAAGTTTTGAAAATCTATGTTTTGAGGTAAGATTGAAAATCATGTTTTAGGAGGGAAAATTATGTTTTGAGGCTATAGTTTTGGAGGGAATTTCTAGGAAGAAAATTTGAAGAGTGTTTTTAAAAAGTAGAATTTTTGAACAAAGTTTTTTGAAAGGAATTTTGGAAAGAGTTTTTAGGCAAACAAGTTTGAGAAGAGATTTTTGAGAAGATTTAAACAGTGGTTTTGGAAAGTAAGTTTGAAAAGCAATTTGGAAAGGGATTTGAATGTGAACTTTTGCAAGCCTCTAAAAATATCTCACTTTCCTAAAACAATTCCAACCATAAAAAAAATTAAAACTATTCTAGGATTGTGATTTTGAAAATAACAAGGATTTGAAAATATGGACCATGAAAGTCACTTTAAATGTAACACTTTTCTAAAGCAACCCTAACCATGGAAAAGCTAGAATCACCTTAGGACGATGATTTTGAAAATAAATTTGAAAAAAGAAGATTAAATGTAAGTTTTGAAAATGATTTTTGATGCAAGTTTTGAAAACAAATTTGAAAACAAGTTTTGGAGAGATGCATGATCATGATATGCACAATGCAAGTTGGGGTCGTGAACATATAAGGTTAAAGACTTCACCACATAATCAAGGGGGCTGAACCCACGTAGTCTACGGTTAGACTAAGAGAAAACCCCTGTCACGGTGACCTTCAATAGCCTAGTCCTACACATGAACCGGGGAGTCCCTTGTTTCAAGCATACAAGAAATGGGGGTAGAAAATGGGGATTAAAATAGAAGAAAACCCAAGTGGGTTAAGAGAGAGAAAAGAGAGGGGGGAATTGCGTAAACGTAAATAGAAAACCTACCTTGTGTCTTCTTTGTTTTGCTTAATTTATTTACTTTGTTTTACTTCGGTCTTCGAGAGCTTGCTTTGGCTCGGTCTTCGAGAGCTTCCAAGTTACAGCACTTCAAGTCTTCAATGGAAGTTTTGGGGGCTAGCATATGAGTGTATAAGAGTGTATGTATGCTAGGGTTTAGTGTATGGGGGCTAGGGTTTAGAGAACCTAAAGAGAGCTAGGGTTTGTAGAGGCTTCGAGCTCTGTATATCAAAGAGCAGAGTTTTTGGACTTAGTTTGTGAACTCTTTTCACGCTGAAGGAGGCTCTGTATTTATAGACAGAAGACTGAATTGGTGTCTGCTGTAGTGGCCCTAGGAAAAACTTTATATTGGCGCCACTCCTAGTGGCGCCAGGCCATTTTTTGGCTTGGTGCTACTACTAGTGGCGCTAGCCACTTAGGAAACTTTTAAAGTCGGCAACCAATGTATCTTTCAAAGATTTGGGCGCTTGTACTAGTGACTACCATGCAATTTTTAGTCTGGCTTCACTAGGAGTGACTCCGAAGAGTCTAGGAATGATTTAAAGGGCCAAAAAGGGACATGAACCCTTAGAATAGTGTCTCGAGCGTAGCAAACTTAAAAAATAATGTCAAGATGTGTTGAAAGGGTTGACCGGGCCATTAGAGGCAAAACGGTCAATCGGGCCGGAAAGCTGCCGGGATGGACTTGGAATAACCCGAAAGAAGACTCAAGGCTTGGAAACATTACCTAGAATGTTCCAGGAGGTTACCGGTTTGATACCCAGAGCCGGTGTGGTTAGAAAAGGTGATCGGCCCACCAGGGGCAAAACGGTCATTTTGTATCAGGTTTGCCAGAACTGACTCAGAATGATTTAGAAATGCATCGAACGATCAGGAATACTAATAAAAGCGTTCCCGAAGGGTTACCGATTTAATACCCAGAGCCGGTGTGGTTCCCGAGGCGCTTGGATGCCTAGGGGTAAAATGGTTATTTTGACCATATGGTCTCGAAATTGGCTCGAAACCAACTGGAAGACACCTAATCATGCCGGATTGTCTTTACGACAATCTTAGAAGGGTGGACTTATCGTTTTGAGGACTTAGGTACTTTCTCGAGAAATGTATTGAAAATTGCCCAAGGGGCAGTTTGGTCATTTTTACCGGAGTAGGCTAGCAGATACTTGTGTTGACCTGGGTTTTGAGTATTTTCGTCACTCTAACGGTGGTCCCGTGATATAGGGGTTTGTTGACAATTTCCAATGTTAACTTGTTTATGAGTGTTTCCGCCATTCTAACGGTTGCGATGTTTACAAGTGTTTTCGCCACTCAGATGATTCGCAATCATTCCAGAGACTGCCTGATCTCAGGAAGCTGTTAGGTGGACTTATTACCTGAGAAATCAACTTTCTTGAAAGGCGTGCCGAAAAGGACATTTTTTATTGGCGAGCTAGCAGGCGCCAAAGGTGGACCGTTCTACCATCTCGGAGACTTAGAGTCTCGTCTGCATCGACGAGTTTGAAGGGAGTTACTGTTTCGAAGATTTTTTTCAAAAAACGTGCCAAACTGGATTGACTTACCACATTGAGGGATCAACTTTCTCGAAAGGTGTGCCGGACTTGATTTGAACTAGAACTAGACTAGAATTGGATTTGAACTGGAACTGGATTGGAATTGAATTTGAATTGGAATTGAGATTAAAAAGGGGACTTACCGTCTTTGAGAAGACATGCCCACTAGAATTGGACCGGATAATGTGCCAAGGGCATTTTGCTTCTATTTGGGCCCAATGGACCCACGAAGTGATCGATTGACGGGATTATGTTTGAAAAATTGGTTTGAACTGGACTATGACCATATTGACTTGAATATAAGTCTGGACGAACTGGAGACTGCCAAGTGGGCAAAAATGAGGTGCTTACAGTAACCAACCCTCGAACCATAGATTTCTATTTCGAAGACCAAAATTAGAGTCACATTTTCAAAGGGCTTTCAAAAGGTTAATAAGACTTCTTTTCCAAAAAAAAAAACCTTCTTAAAAAGGACATTTTCAAAACCTTTTTCGAAAAACCTAAGTTTAGTTTTCAAATTACACTTAGTTTTAGGTGACCTAACACATCTTTAACTATATTAGGTGGCAACTCTCATTTTTTTCAAAAAAGACCTTAAATCAAATCAAGTTTTCAAGTTTAAACCTAGTTGCACTCATCTTTTTAGGAGGATGAGTTCTAATGAAAGAGTACTGTACTTTTTCCCGAGCCAAAAGAGCTTGGTTCAAAAAATCGGGGCGCAACATTGTTCATAGCAATAAAAATCAAAATGAAAGCCTGCTCATTTTAAGGACCAAGACTAATAAATGGGAGACTAAGACTACAATTCATGATTCACCATAATACAAATCCATCAACACAACAAAAAATTCTGATCTATTTAGCATAAACTAATCTACGTGATTAGTATCATATTTTTAAGATCTTTTTGTTTGATTTTGAGCAATAGCAGATATGAACTTTGAAACCCCTCTTTTTTTATCTTAAACAACAAGCAACAGGAACAAGCATGAATCACTGCTCGTACTCGACCTTCAGACTTCTATTGTATCCCTCGTACAAGCTTAATTCCAGAGAGAGTGGGCTCGCAGATACTAGGCTTTCTATCTCTCACATGAACATGTATCTTAGATTTTGAGTAAGTGTCACCCTAGAAGCTTATACAATGTGTATATATAGAGGTTACAACAACAACCACAAGATTAATATGACTAGGGCTTCTTACGCAAATAATGATTCCTAATTCAACCCGACTTAATCCTTATTTGCGTAAATTATAATTAATACTACTAAAGAATTATAATTGCACTCCCTATTATACTAGAAATTATATTTCGAACTTTATATTATTAAATGCTTATTTATCTTCCCACGTTAAGATTACAGATACATCTCTATTAAATTAAATTATTAACAATTAAATATAATAGACTTATTTAATTCATTGAGACGTTACACTCAACTTATTTGATATGTCAAATTCATAATCCACTTGCAGAGTTTGACATAATAAAAACTTATAAACTTTCTCAATAGAGTATCATCAATTCTTCTACCAAGATGTGGATTTCATCAATAATTAATACTCACAATACACGTAATATTATCGCCTAACTCACTGAGTTTATTGACCCATAGAGAATCTTACTCTTTTGTGAATTAAAATAATAAACACTACATTTACGTGTGTCATAATTATATTAGGATTAAGAGCATAAACACTCATAATAACCATGAGGTATTAATTGTTTTATATAGTCAATTTAAAAACAATTACTTTTAACATGGTGCTATTTAATACACACAAAGGGTACTAGTACAAGCAATTGGAACTATATTTTTTTTTTCCTATAGTCATGACAGACCTATTAAAACCTTGTGCTACAGTCCTACTGATAGTGTGTGTAGTTCCATCTAAGACTGTGAACTATAAGCTTATATTCTATAAGAACTAATGATTTAATCTTCCCTGTGTAAGTCATACACTACACACTAGATCATATACTATATAGAATAAATAACATATATGCTTAATCATTAAATGAATAATATAAGGCAAACATTGCTCATACAAATTCTTATTAAAATAGAATAACTAACTTATTAATAAATACTAAAGCTATTAGAAAAAGCATATCTTTTAGTATAAATCTCTAATAGTTAGGTGGTGCTACCTACCTTTTTTTAAGCCTCAAAACCGATATCCTTTTATCCGATGTGGGATCGTGATACAATCATGTAAGCATCCCATTTTTGCTCACTTGGCAATCTACAGCTTGACCATACTCACTTCAAATACCGGAACACAATCAAACCCAAACCGACCTTCCAAACTCTAGTCCAGTCAATCGGTCGCTTCTTGGGCTTGTCGGGCCCACTTGAAGCCAAATGACCAAAATGTCCCTAAGGCATCATTTATGTCTAACTCCTTCCAAGATTGTCTTAGACAATATTGCCTTAGACAATTAGGCATGCTCAAAATGCCATTCAAACCAATTTTGGACCCATTGTAGTGATTTCTGGTCAAAATAACCATTTTACCCTAAGCGTCCCGATCGCCCTCGTCAACCACACTGGCTCTGGGTATCAAATCGGTAAACCCTTAGGGCACTCCCACGAGTATCCTCGGTCTCCAAATGTCATCCCTGTCCATTCTGGGACCCTTTTAGTAATTCCCAGTTCAAATGACCGTTTTGCTTTTGGCGGGCCTGTCATCCTTCTCAACCACATTGGCTCTAAGCATTAAACCGGTAAACTCCTAGAACACTCCTAATAGTGCTCCCCAACCTTCAAATCCCTTTCAAGTCAATCCCGAACCTGTTCCAATGTTTCCCAATCAAATGACCATTTTGCCATTAGCGGGCCGATCGTCCTTTTCAACCACTCCGGCTTTGGGTGTCCAACAATAATCCTTTGGAACACTCCTAATAGTGTTTTTGACCCTCCGATGCTATCTCGGTCCATTCTGGTATTTTTCAGTTCAAATAGCTGTTTTATCCCTAATAGACCGATCATTTTTTTCAACCATTCCAGCTCTAAGTATCAAACTAGCAACCCCCGAGGTGCTTTTGGGTGCCCTTATCTCTTTTGTAGCTAGGCCTCGCAGCCCGGCAGCTTTCCAGACCAAACTGGAGCCACTCACAGTGGAGCCAAGCCAAAAAATGGCTTGGAGCTACTAAGAGTGGTGCCTAGATCTTTTCCTTGCGACCCAAGTCAAATCAAATCTTTAGATTCATTACCATATCAGGGTGGCGTCACTACTAGTAGCACCACCTCCTTAACTTTTGCCTATAAATACAGACCACCCCTATGTATTCTAGGTCTAGAAATCACAAGCCTTAGGATGATTTTAGCCTTTTCATGGTTAGGATTTCCCTAGGAAGGTGACACATTCAATATGACCACCAAGGTCTACATTAGCGTTTCAAACCCTAGTTTGTTTTCAAAATCACAACTCTAAAGTGATTTTAGCATTTCCATGGTTAGGGTCGGTTTAGGAATTGGTATATTCAAAGAAGCCTCCAAAGGTCACATTAGTGTTTTAAGCCCTAAAATGTCTCTTTCAAAATTCAGTTTTCAAACCCCTCAAAATCTTATGTTCAAAAGGTTTTTCCACAAATTGGTCCAACAATTACTTTCTTAAAGCCCGCCCCAAAGTCCATGTCATAGGAAAACCTAGCTTTGTTCCCTAACTCCATCCAAGCATTCATTGCATTTAAGTTGTGTCAAAATGGTTTTTAAAATCTTTGTTGCATTATGTTTTCAAAAAATGCATAACTCTCTTTAGTTGTTTCCCAAAAGTCACATATAAAATCATAAGATTTTCAATTCAAATCTTACCTTTTTCAAATCAAATATTTCATTTTTCAATTCAAATCTTTCCTTTTGGGAACAAAATCAAATCCTCCTTTTTTGGAAACAAATCAAATCTTTTTTTTTTTAGAAACAAATCAAATCTCTCTATTTTTTGAAACAAAATCAAATCTTCTATTTTTTGAAACAAAATCAAATCTTTCATTTTTCAACCCAAAATCAAATCTTCCCATTTTGGAAACTAAATCAAATCTTTCCCTTTTGAAAATAAAATCCAACCTTCTATTTTTGGAAATGAAATCAAATCTCTCTATTTTTTAAAAAAAAATTCAAATCTTCTATTTTTGGAAATAAAACCAAAACCAATCTATTTTTGAAAATAATTTAAATCTTTCCAATAGTCAAACATTTCCTTTCTCAAGAAGATTTCCTTTTTCAAAATTTTCCTAAAATAAAATTTTATTTTTTCTTAGAACTTTCCTAAAATGAAACTCTCCTTTTCAACTAAAAATCATATATTTTCATATTGCATCAAATCAAATCTTTTTACTCCAAGATCCTTTCTAAACCCTAGATTACGTGCATCCCAAGTTACTTCCAACCCTAGGTTGTCTAACCTTACGTCAACCAAACTCTAGAAGATTTAATCCTAGGTCCATCAGACCCTAAGTTGATCTAGCTCTGAGTCAAACCAACTATAAGTTACTTTAACCCTAGTTTGTCCAGTCAAGGTTAGGTGGCTTCAAGATTCTAACTCTGGGACCCTTTTTCAAATCCCAACTCCAACCCAAAAATATTTTATGAGGAAAGGTCTTTTAAACTTGTCTCAATCCAAAATGGCTAGACACTTACCATTTTTCGAAAACTATTTCTAAAATGACTTCAAAAACTCACGACCCTAAGACGATCCTAACCCTTTCTTGGTTAGGGTTTCTTAAGGAAACTAATACATCAAATGAAACCTACATGGTTTATTTTAGGGTTCTTAAACCCTAAACGTTTTTCAAAACCTTTTTTCAAAAGACTATTTTCAAACATCACATTCGTAAAATGACCCTCGGCCTTCTATGGTTAGGGTTATCCAAGATCAAGTGAGATATTCAAACAAGGGACGTTTCTAGTCCCTTTTATTAAAAAGTGATTTTCAAGACTCATATCCTTGAAGGAGTTTAGTTCCCACATAGCTAATCTCTCAAAGGCAATGAAACATCAACATACCTTTCATAAGATACATAAAAACTGTTTTAAAAAATCTTTTCAAGACAAGTTCACGATAGTTTTTCGAAATCTAAATCCCGCTTTCAAATTCCATTTTAAAAGTAATTTCAAAAACACTCCAACATCTATTTTCAAATCAAAACTCTCTTCAGTTCAAGTTTCAAAACATTTCAAGACTCCCAGGAGTCTCTTTTCAATTGGACTCTTATCCAAATTATGACTGACCTGATTCTCGTCAAAACGAGATATGTAGATAACTTTCATAGGTGAGGTTATAACCCCTTTTCAAACTCAAATACCCATTTTCAAAATTCAACTCCAAGTTTCTTTCAAACTTTCTTCAAATTGCATCGTGCAAACACTCATCCCAAAAGTGATGACAAAATCTTTTTCTTAAAATCTTTTTAAAAGTGGACATAAGTGGACATTTAAGAATCGGAGATTCAAATGAGTGAATATAAGGTGAAAGGGCATGTAGGTACCGTAAGAGCAGGTTATGGTGATAGTCTTCGGTTATCTTCACTACACGTAACCAACTTCCGAATCTAGAATCACCATTTTCAAAGACCAAAACGTAGTCATTTTCTAAAAGGGCTTAAACATTCTCTAAAGGTTGGCAACCAACTTGATTTTTCAAAAACCCTCTCTTTATGAAGTTTTTGATAACTTTTTCAAAAATTCTAAGTTTAGTCTTCAGGCTTTACTTAGTTTAGGTGATATAACACACTCTTAATCATGTTAGGTGGCGACTCCAAATCTTTTTCAAAAAGCCCTTAGTCAAAATGCATTTCAAGTTTGAACCTCGTCACACTTGTCCTCTTAGGAAGGTGAGTTCTAACACGTTAGAGTACCGTGCTTCTCCTTCGCCGGGTTGTGGAAACCTCGGCAGGGCCAAAAAATCGAGGCGTGACAAATCACCCACCCGAATTTGCGTCACGCGTCGGATCAAAAGTTGGGTTACTCTGATACTACTTTGTCACGACCTTAGACTTTCACCAATGTAATAGTGCCAACACTCAACTTAAACACCCTCCTGACAAAGTTAAATCAGCTTACAACTTGAAATAAGCAAAGGTCAAGACAAAGGAAAGATAGAAGAGAGTTTGAGAGAATGTAGCATTATATTGCACTGTAGAAGTTACAACTCACTTTGGATCGATTGGCCAAAAGAGGTCTCCCATTTATATAGATTTTTACCTCCTCATTGAACAGTGGTGATTAATTTCATCTAATGATGCGGAGTGATTTGTAAGAGATTTATACTAAAAGACATGCTTTACGTAATGGTTTTAGTATTTATTTATAAATTACTTATTCCATTTTATTGACAATCCCTATAAGCAATGTTTGCCTAACATTATTTATTTAATGCTTATACATGTGTGTCTCTTATTTTATATAGTAAATGATCTGGTGTGTAGAGTATAATTTACACACAGAAGATTAGATCATCGGTCCTTATGGAATATAAGATTATTGTTCACAACTTAGATAGAATTGGACACACCATCACTAGGTTTACAGCATAATCTTTTAATAGGTCTGTCTTGACTATAGGAAATAGTATAGTTCTCACCCTTTGCACTAGCGTAATTTATGTATATTGAATAGGACCGTGTTAAGGTAATTATTTTTATACTAACTATATAAAATAGTTAATGCCTCATGATTATTATGAGTGCTTATGCTCTTAATATTAAAATAATTATTAGATACCTGCGCATAGTATTTATTGTCTCCACAAAAGAGTGAGATTATTTATAAATCAATAAACTCAGTAAGTTGGGTGGTAATATTACTTATATGGCGAATACTAATTGTTGATAGAATTCATGTCCCGGCGTAGGGATTAATGATACACTCTTGAGGAAGTTCATAAGTTTTGATTATGCCAAACCCTACAAGTGGATTGTGAATCCGACATGTCAAATAAGTTAAGTGGAAGGTCTCAAGGAGTTGAATAAGTCTATTAAATTTAAATTGTCAGTAATTTAATTTAATAGGTGGGTATTTGTGATCTTAACATAAAGAGATAAATAAACATTTAATAATATGGAGCTCAAAATATAATTTGTAGTATGATAGGGAGTGCAATTATAATTCTTTAGTGGTATAAATCATAAACGTAACTAATGATTAATCATGGTTAGATTAGGAATCCTGATTTGGATAGAAAGCTCTAGTCATACTAATCTTATGGTCCCTGCTGTAACCTTATATATACACACACTCTATTAACAGCTAGGGTTACAACTCATAATCTCATATAGACGTTTTTGTGAAAGATAGAAACCCTAGTAGTTGTGAGCCCACTCTTTCTGGAGTAAGGCGCGTACGAAGGATACAACAGAAGTCTGAAGATTGCATTCGAGCAGTTGATTTGTATTGTGTTATTCGACTTAAAAGGAAAGGGATTTCAAAGATCATACTAGTTGCTGTTCGAGATTGAATCATAGAGATCTCAAGGTATGATACTAATCATGAAGATTAGTTTCTACTAATCAGATCATAATTTTTTAGTATCACACATATGCATTATAGCCAGGTCGAGGGCTATTCGGGATTCCCCAACATGATCTTCCTACAAATATCTAAGATATTTACTTAGAAATATTTTAGAATGTATGCAAGCCTGGACTATACAAAAACATTCTAAAATATTCTAGAGAAACCTAAAAATCTCTCCATCGAATAGGAGGAGAGAGGTCTTGGGTCTTATAAGGGAGAAAACATTACCACCTAATAGTTTAAGCTTTTTGGTTGGATAGCAAGCACTCAGCTCGTGACAAGTAGCCCCCCAAATGAATTGAAAACTTTTACAAATGTCTATGAGTGGAATTTCATCAATCGTCCATTAAGCATTCTTCGACATCTGAAAGTATCAAATAAATAATATATCAATTATAAAATACTTTTTGAAAACAACAAAATAGTAAATTACTTCTTCTTTTTTTTATGTGACTCAATCCAATCAATCGTAGTCACTAAGTTTTCGACTATATCCGGAAGTAAAGACACACGTGTATCATCAATCATCCTTCCTCCCACACTAAATGCAGCATTTGATACAATTATAGTAGCTAGAACATCTAAAGTATCATTGGCCATCCTTGCTAAAGTAGGAAGTTTGGCACTATTAACCTTACATCAATGTAGAAAATTAAAATTCTCATTACTTGCAAATGCTGGCTCCTCCAAATATTGTTATAGTTCTGATTTTTCATATGTATGAATACTGGAAAGACGATCTCACATATACCACTAAAAAAAGACTAGACAAGCATTCTTGTTTGGAAGAACTAGATACCAATTGACTATTACTTGACCTACAATCACCAATATCAAGTTCACTATAACCTAAGCAATGGGAGGAAGCACTCTTGCACTCGTTAAAGAGATCAGAGAAGAAATTATGGACTCTGTCAACTTGTCTTTGAGCATGCCTGCCATAAATCCTACCATAACAATATTCCACCAAAACCAATTTGCACATTGGATCAAGAATCACAACAAGTGCTAACACCAAGCAACAACCTTCCCAATATTTCTCGAATTTCTTTAGCATTGGATTCGCCATCAGGTGAAGACATTTATGCTCACTAATCTCCCATTCCGTCCGCTAGAGTTGAATTAGACATATGTCAGGGAAAAATACATTTGAAGTCGAAAAATTCGTTTCACTAAAATGACAAATGGAATTATAAAAAACCCTCAAGCACCCACAAATCACCTTTGCTATTTCCTATTCTTCTTCTGAAGGGTTTTACTCAATTTGTTCTAGGGGATATTAATCACTTTTCAATTAAAGTGCGGCTTAAAGCATCAAACAAGTAGATTTTCATCTAGTTGGAACATCCATAAGAACTTTTTTCATCCCATGCAGCTTAACTTGGTTCACTGCAATATCAAATTTTTGTTTTGCATAAGAAGACCTATTCAAATATTTCATACTTTGCCTAACTCTGAAAATAAGATTTCCTATCACTTTCAATCCATCTTGCGCAACCAAATTAAGTATATGAGCACTACATCTCATATGAAACAACTCACCACCCAATATAGTAATGATTTGTCATAAAGCCACTCCCTCAAAAGTCTTAACAGGGCATCATTGTTTTATAAGTTATCAACCACCATTGAAAACACTTTCTTGTCGATATACCACTCCAAGATTAAGTCCTTAATCAATTTGAACAATGTCTCTCCATCATGAGGGTATTCAATGTACTTATATGCAAGAATCTTCATCTTAACTCCTAATTATTATTCACATAATGAGTAGTGCAACAAATAGATGCAAAGTTTTGATGATATGATATCTAGATATCAGTTGTAAGAGTAATCTTACAAAAAAACTCATCCAAAAACTTATATAATTTGTCCTTTTTAACTTGTTATACACTAAGGATGTCTCCCTAACGGTGTTTTGAGATACAAGTTTGAACATTGGTTAAGTATTGTTGTAAAATGTCTCTAAAACCTCATGTTCGGCCAGGTTAAAGGGGTAGTTATACTTAATTATCATTATAGTAAAGTCCATCCAATTACATTCTTAATCAAATCTAATAGTTGTCATCTTAGGAGTAGGTACATTCCTAGAGGCATTTACATGGCATTTACATGACGGTGTTGTATTCCTGTACATCTATCCACCACCAAATATTTTAGGCGTGCTCCTTTACTACTATCCACAACAAAGTCCTTCTTACAATGCTTACACCTAAAACATTTTGTTCACTAGGTATTCTAATTTTTTCAAAGTCTTTCCATATCTTTGAAGTCAATTTTCTCATATTTGAAAGAGTTTGACTAACATCCTCACCCAATTCAACGAAATCATCGTTGCCCCTCCACGATTACCACTAGCTTGAGTAGGATTAGATGACATCTTTCAATAAGTCAAATTCACTGCATAGAAGACAAACGAAAGCAAGGTCTATGAACAATCTACTCAATTAGGCTATTGAATGCTGCATGCTTGAGCTATGAAAGTGATAATTTAACAGTTGGGTCATGTGCAAATTCTTCACATAATAGTCCAAACACAAATAGGAGAAAACTAGACAAACTATCTCAAGAGGATTTCAAGTCATGAAATTTAAATTTGAATAGTTAAAGTTAAAGTTTAGCATGAAAAGCAAGGCACCTGCTGTTAATAATCAGAGTTCTCAACAATGACTAATAATCAAAGTTCTCAACAGCCAGAGTAACATAAGGTGGGTAACATAGAAATTCAAATAGCTCTATTGGTTGTGTTTAGGGAAAAATATAGTTTTTTTCATAGCTGCAATTTCAAAAGAAAAAAAAAAGAAAATGGAAAAAGGAAACAAAGGAAAGTGGAGATTAAAATATCTATCAATCCCTTTCATGAAAAAAAATGTTCACATAAACAAAGGCCAATATTCATTACAGCATGAAACACTACAAAAAGCAATATACCAAATTATCATAACATCCATTACCCTATGAAATACAATAAATAGCAAAAGGTAATTCATCATAACTTTGCTTTGGTATGCAGGTTCTGAGGTAAGTGCAATGTGTGTAATTATAATTCTCTCTATACATATATTAATAATATATACATATCTATTGTATTTCACATGAATGATGTGTTAGCACAAGATTAACCCAAAGAGGGGGGGGGGGGTGAGGGGAGTGAATTGGGTTCTTCAAAACTATGAGTAAATTAAAAAGATCAAGAAAAACTAGTTCACTACAAATTAAATCAAGCTGAATACAGTCGAGTTATCAAGATAAAAGATACTTTGTAAAGATTGAACTAAAGATGAAATGCAAATGCAAATACTAATGAAGATTCCTACCAGGCTCAAATAGCACACACACAAAGCAGTAAATCAGAGCACAAGAATTTTTACAAAGGTTCGGCCTAACTCTTGCCTACGTCTTCTCTTTCCCGATCATCTCAAAGGTATTCCACTATATAATCATTTTTTTATAAAGCTGCTAGTTTCTTCAAGTACCCAGCTCACTATTACATTCAAGGATTTACACCAAACCCTTAATCACCGAGAAGCTTCAACCCAAGCTCTCGATCTACAAGTGTACAATGAAGTTACACTCACTCAATAAGGTTACACCAACCTTCTCAGGAGTAATGAATTTATAATTACAATGTATATCACTCTCAAAAGTGAATAAATAAATATTAAAGCTCAATAAATTCTTTTGGATAGGGGGTATATATAGAGCAGAGAGAAATATTTGGGGCTTTTGGATTTGTGCACTTTAAGAACCTTGTCTCTTGCTCATAAATGAGTTTGAACCCATATATATATATATATATATATTCTCTCACAGAAATTAGCTATTAGAGCCGTTGGAGGTGCATTTAATGTGGGAGTGGCTAAGACAGATAATTTGAAAATCTGACCGTTGGTGCCTTTTTCCGTTGTCAACTGAGACTGCCAGCAATCTTTGCTAGTGTCGCCAATCTAGCTCCCTGCTACTTTTGCTGCTACTTCACTTTACACATCTTCCTTTCATTCTGTAAGTTAGGCTTTGATGGTGGGAATATGTCTGAGCTTTTCTGACTTCCTTGGTAGCTTTCTGAACTTCTAAACAAATTTAGCCTTTAGAGATCCCTTGTCGACCAATCTATTTGGTGTCAACAATCTTTTTATGCTAATGAAGTTTCTGTTGGACAGACCACCAGGTGTCACCAATCATTTGTATTATAAACAATCTTGACAGACAATTTTTTTTTTTTTTTTAAACTTTCTTCATAATGCTTTAAAGACAAAATGCTTTACTGGATTGATATGACTATGAGTATCGAGGGTTTTCAATGTGAACAAGTTGGCCATGAATATTGTTAATCATATGTTAATTTAGACCTTATCTCTTATTCTTTAGGAGATAATATTTTCAAGAAGGTGTCATCACTATTGGTTGGTGCTGGCACTACTGATTTTGAATTGTTCCTTTCATATACTTCTTATGAGCCCTTCATAGTGTCAGCAATTTTATAAGGTGATGACACTTCACAGTTTTAACTATGTTTGTTGTAGCTAAGCTGCATACTCAAGATAAAAATATTAGTCCACAATAATTAGGTTTTGTTATCATCAAAATCACTTATGGAGATCAACCCTTGGTCCAACATGATGGAACTTAATAGGCCAACCATTGTTTCATAGGGGTCTACAAGTGGCTTCCCTTTGGTACCCTGTAGGGGTAAAATAAAGAAATCATGAATTTTTTCATTTATTTAAAACAATCAAACTAAAAGAGAAGGAATACATCAAAACCAAAGTTACAAATATGGAAAGAAAAATCCAAAAATACGAGAGGGGTAAGCAAATTCCAACAAGACTAAGAATGGGAAAGAATCAGTACATAAACCAAGGTTTCTAGCCTTTAAAAACAGCACACAACCCAACCTCAAGTAGTACTCAGTCCAATCTCATACAAGATTAAGCAAAAAACAAAAATCATAAAACAATATCATATTATTACATAAAATTAAACCTAAAAAGGATTCCCATAGCAACATAGTAGAAAAAAACTCAACAAACTTGTCCTGACCAACCAAAAGTCTCATAAACCCATCTACAAGACCACAAATAGTATTCAGAGATCTAAAGATATACCTTGTTTCTACCAATACCAAGTCAAATGGTAGTGGTAGTGGCGGATGACAGCGACAAACATGAACAAGTACTTCAAGAAGGTGAAAGAGATCAACAAGAGAAGACCCGAAGATTCGAAGGCTAGAACTGGCCTCTTCCACAAGAACACCATCGGCCAGAGTCAGAAATGAAAGATCGCGACAGTGAAAACATTGGCCAGAATAGTGAATATGACTTGCTTCGGTGGTGGGTGACGGTGGTAGATGAAGGTGGCCGGTGGAAGAGAAATAGATTGGTCAACAGAGAGAGAGAGAGAGAGAGAGAGAGAGAGAGAGAGAGAGAACTAATGAACAAGAATGAAATTAGGGCTCACATCTATTTCTCAATAGGGAAAAATACAACAAAACTCTCACTACAGATGCACAACCAGATCTATGAGATTATCGAATATAGATATGATAATCCAATTATCAATCGAATTTGAATAATTGGATTATCAGATCGGATCTCACTTATCAAATTGGATTGGGGTCAAACCCTATCCGTTGACAAACCTAGCTATAATGTCTAGAGCATATAACAAAGTTTATAATGGTGAATCTCTGAGACATAAATATGTGACTAATTGACATCAAATGGTGTGATTAGTATTGTATATTGTCGGTAGAGTAAGAACTTGGAGAATACTTTTACAAAAGCAATTTCTAGAGAATTTATGAAATACACATCCATTTTAATGGATTGAAACCCTTTCCAAGTAGTCACCGTCAATAGGAACCTAATTTTTCACTACCACAACCACTAGTTTAAAGGTTTAAGGAGTTAAAACAAGTAATGTAGTATTGTAAATTATTTTGGTATTAACGTAATTCATTCCAATGTGGTCAATGCTAGATGTTGAGGTATTAAGGATAAGTGTAGTTATGAAGTTTAAAGAATTTGTTCTAGGCAATAGGAACATGGAAGGAACTTCATCTATGTGAACATTAAAAGCGATGCTATTTTCAATAACAGTTTGAGTTTTACGTTTGAAAATGTTCATGATAGCAAGATGTATCATATGACCATAATAGTGCTAATACTTAAATTTGGTGAACATCTCCTTGAAAGTATAAAATGCCATGTGTGTGGTGTTTCTGGCTATAATACACATGGATCTTAGCTTAACCTTAGGCAACCATTAATTCCATTGGGGCTTTGAAATGCTTACACTAATTAATGGGTTGAATTAATATATCTTTTTGTATGCATGCTACTATTGGTATTAAACTTATGATTGCAAGTGAACTAGGGGATTGACAAACATATGTCAACTATATAGTTTACAATGTTAAGTGGGTTAGTAAACACGAGCTAGAGATTAATGGGTATTAAAGCTTACCTTTCGTTTTCTAAGTTCGATCAAGCAAAATGAGAAACAAATTGATCAACCGTTAAGTTTGCTCGAGCAAACTAAATTTGGCTAGAGCGAAATGTGTCTGTTGATAAAATGTAAAAATTCAGAGGGTATCACTTGATGACGAATCGATCCAAGTTGACTAGGCTTGAATGAACTAAAATTGGCTCAAGTCAACTTAGGAAATTTCAAATTACAATGGTATTTTCAAATGGAATACAACTATCAGAAGGATGTTTAAATTCCAAGAAGCTTTTTGAAGATTAAAAGGGTTCTCGCTATTTAAAGAATATGCATTTTGTTAACTCTATTCCTTTATTATTATTATTATTATTATTTAGAGTGCATAAACTGTTAATCATAAAAAAATCACAATATGCTTGAAAATGCTTGATAATGAATTATGATGAAAATTGTGATTTGAATATTGAGTATTGGAAGTTTAATGATTGAATGAATGAGTTTGGTAGATTAGTACTAATTGAAGAATCTTAGAAGAAAATTATTTACACAATATTATTTTTGAAGAGACTAAAGATGCTCAATTTGATCAAGAAGTCTGGACAAAAATTATGCAAGTTTTGGAAGCTTTCCATTGTAAATTGAAGGAATGTTGATGGTTGAAACATTGACCTTCGATAAGAAATTATTTGTGTAAATCATTTTGAAGAGACTTAAGGTGCTCTAGATGTTCAGTACAATTTAAATAAGGAATTTGAAGTCTTGAAAGCCTTATTGAAATTATTAATGAAGCTACTGAATATTATAAAGTGTTTTGGTAAGTCTAGAAGAAGATTGACGTTCCCAGAAAACAAGTATCAACACCTATATTGATGTGCTAACACCTCGGGCTTAATGTGAAGACGTAACATACTTGAAGATAAAAACGTTCGACATCCATTCAGAGATACAGACACTTTGATTGAGAAAATTTTGAAATGAGACAAGTGTTGACAGTATTCCAAGGTGCTGATAGTTAAGGCTTTAACTCTAGACAGATTAAGAAGGCTGAAGTATTGATAACCATTCAAAACTGTCGACCTCTTGATTTAAATAATAAGTCTAGAGAAATGTTTTCATGAAATGCTGATACCCGCTGATACCCATTCTGATGTGTTGACACCAGTTGAACAGATTGCTTTAGAAAAGTACTCTGGGAAGGTGCAAATGTCAACATACGTAGGTTTATCAACACCTAGAATATGAGAGGTCAGACAGACGGACATTGAAGCTGTACGTGTTGACACCCATTCACTTGACTGTAACAGTCAAATTTTTGAACGTTCTATAGCTTTTATTTCATATCAAATGTGCATCTAACAACCTCCAACAACGGCTGATCCGTACAACATTTATACACAACAGTACAATATCATAAGAACTGGTATTCAAGATTCAAAGAGATTCTATATGCTTCTTTGCATATTCTTTTTGTTTTTCACCGGAGGGATTATTTATTGAGTTATAACTTTACTTGCTTACTCAGTCAAGTAGTTACCTATTATATTAAACTCATTTATTATCATTGGGTTGCTTATAAACTTGTGATTTGTGTATTCTTGAAAAGGGAAATGCTAGGGGCAGTTGATATTTCAATCGTTTATGCCATCGCTGGCCTTGCAACGACATGTGGTAGTAAATTTGAAAGCCAGAACCCAGACTTGATAAAACCGGTTATGCTTTTGCAAATGGGTTAGACTGCCAGAGTACTAGAGTAGGAGTTAAAAATTAAAAAACTCTTGCGACTTGGGGACTGAAAATGCAATTATATATTCAAGGAGAGCTTATTCAGTATTTCTAGAATGTTACTTGTCTTTTCTTCTTCATTCACATAAGAGCAAGTCACTCATAAGAGTAAGTCACTCATCTATTAGATGGGATAAAAATATCCCCATCTAACAAGGAGACTCCACTATCATGTGAGTGGTGAAGTAAAAATGACATAGTACTCTAAAAGCACTAAATAATTTTTCATATTCACTTAGGTAAAGTTTATTTTGAGTTTTTTCTTATAGTTAGCTTTTTTTGACTTAGAGGTAAACAAATAATTTTTTTTTAGCATTTTTGCTTTTATAAGCTAAAATTAGAAGGAAAAAAAAGGTCCAAAAAAATTATTTTTTTTTGCTTGCAAGCCAAAAGAGCCAACTCAAAAAAGTTTGATAAATGCATTGTGCTACCATCCGGGTAATAAAAATCAGCATAGCCTAAGCTCACTAACAATCAGTGGACCCCCCATGATTAGGGATGGTCATGGACTTGATAGTCGCTTGGCCTGCCTATCGGTTACAATTGATGGAAGCTAGCTTAGCTTAAGATTTTTTTTAAGGACGAATGGATTTGAAAATTTTATTTAAAGCCCGATCAAACTTGAGATATATATATATAAACTAGCATATTTTTTTTAAAAAAATTATTAATTTTTTTTTATGTTAAATGGGCAGGTTGGACCTTTATTATGTATTGTAGGCCACCTTGGGATTTAGATTTAGGCATAATAGGAAATACTTTTAGCGTAAACTCCAATTGGCTCGAAAAGTGTTATCTCTCTCTACACATAACATTACATGAATAAACAGTCACACCACATAAATATGATGACATGATGTGACAGTTATATTAGATAATTTTTCTTATTTTCGTGTTAACCTTTACTTGCTTAAACATTCCATTAAATTTTATAGGCTCTCTACAAGTAATACGGTCAATTTTTTGCCTAATAGATTTTGATGTAATTCAGACTGTAGTCACATTTATAATAAAACAGTTCCATTGCCACTCAACAATCTAAGTAATTTTACATTTTGTCTCCCAAATCAAATAATTTGCTTACCCCTCTAGTCTAGGGAAAAAAAAGTAGTAAAAAAGTATCGTCTTTATTTTTAGGCATTACATTTGTTATGATTTTTTACATTTTTATATTTGGTGTGCCATCCCTAGGGCTTTGGGCTCGGTAATTATTCGATTTGTGTAGGACGGGAGGACTGCACAAGCTCCATAATTAGTCAAAATGTGCATCAATTGGCCCGAACATCCGATTATTAAAAAAAAAAAAGTACAATGATACCACTAAAAAAACTTTTCTATTTGACTCGTTAGCAAAATTTCTTGTTGTACAACTAGGGTTGTAAACGAGCCGAGCCAAACTGAGAAATGGGTTGTTTAAGCTTTATTTGAGAACCTTAACGAGTTTGAAAATGTGTTTAAACTTGATTTATTTAACTTTTGAGTTTTAATATAGCCAAACACAAGCCGAGCTTGAGTAGCTTGAATTTTTTAATGTGTTTAAGCTTATCGGGCTGAATTCGAGATAAGATCATAAACGTAATGAGATTTAAAATATGTTCAAGTTTGACTTATTTATATAACGAACCTAGTTCAAGTAGTTTGGTTCATTTTATAATCATATGTACAACTCTATTTTTTTTTTTTATGCATACTTAACTTGCTACGACACATATTAGTATTTTTTTTAAATTATATATTATATATAACTTTTTTTCAACTTGGTCATATAAAATATAATTTATGCTATAAACATAAATAAATTTTAAAAATTTTGTGGCATGTCACATATGATTTAACTTTGCAAAAAATGAGTGTCAGATGACTCAGATGTTCAAACCGTGTGAAATGTTTATGGGAATTTTCAAAGAGTGGTGTCCAGTTTCTTTACCGGTTGCCGCCAGGTCTCAGGTGTGGCATTTTAAATTCATTACCACATGTCATTGCAACAGGCAGCAATGGTACAAACGACAGAGATATCAACTTCAACTGGCATTCCTCTCTTAAAAAACATGCATATACGGTTGAATGAACTTGAACCAAATCACTTGACATTGAGAGTTTGAGAAAAACTCTTATAAGAAGTAATTTAAATACTTGAAAAATTAGCAAAGGTTATGTAAAAGGGCTTTTACATAGTGAAGAAAGTTTTCAAACGAATCTTGAAAGGAAGAACAAAGGCCACGCATTGTGATCGAATCTCTATAAATTACTGTGTCTCTTATTCTTTGTACTTTTTATTTTGCATATCATTATGTTGCTTTCATTCAACATTTGCGTTGAGCTACTGTTTTATTGATTTTTATTTTTATTTTAGTTTGATTTACGGGTTTATAATTTAAAGAATTCAATTCACCCGCTCTTAGGTTGCTACTTTAGGGCAACCTATACAAACACTTCATCATCCATGCTCTCTCTCTCTCTCTCTCTCATGTTGAAGTTTTGTGTACCTAATACAAATTTCATAGGGGAAGTTCTGGAGAAAAATTTTCAAAATTATGGGTTATTGATTTTGTCATCCGTATTATATCTTGGAAGTGATTTACTTATTATTTGACAACAAATTTGAATAGGAGCCCCTTTAATGATGAATACGTCTCAGAGTCACAATATTATTTGTAATCATACTCGCCGTCCTCAATACTTAAGCAGTAACTCTTCTTATTCCTCCCTATAGGAGAAGACAATTTGTTCGGTTAAAGTCTTATTTATGCAACATTTGAATTAAACCATACGAAAGCCCTACCATCAAAGAAAATTAGAATTCTTACTTGACACTATGTTAGGGTAGAAAGTTTTATAAAACTTTAAGAAAGGAAAAAATAAATATGAACAAAAGATCTGGTTAGATTGGATTGTGTCACTTAATCTGAGAGACTATGAACTGAAGATAAGGATTCTCATACAATAGATTAGGAGGCCTAAAGACGTACAAGACTTTTTCTTTATCTTTTCAAACCAATGGTGCCTTGCGAACAAAGATGGTAAATCTTTTAGGGTGCGTCTAATTGCTAGAAGACAAACCCTAACAAATAGTGAGAAATCTCTATTGATTTTAAAAATTCACAGTTTGAATTGATATAATTTCATTGATTCTTCCTAAATTGGAGTCATATTATCACGATTACTGGTATGGCCGGTTGAGTTATTCACTCTTGGTCCCAAGAATAAACACAACTCAATGCATTAGTCGACCAGAATTGCCTCCACCCATTTGGCATAAGATCAAAATTGCAGGCCGGTTTACTAAAATGATCCATCACCATCACCATCACCATCACCATTACATGTGAATTACTATTTGAGATTGGAAGTTTAAATGACATACCAGAGAATCCAAGGGTAAAGGATTGTTAATAACAACTAAACTCATTTTAAGTGTGTCCATAGTCAATCCATGCTTGTATAGTTATGCTTTTCTATTGCTCTTTTTTTTTTATACTTTTTTATTTTTTTTTGTTAGCTTTTAAATTATAAAGCTAACAATTATTTAGTAACTTATAACTTATGCTTATGAATTTTTTGAATTGTGTTTGGGTGATAATAAAAAAAAGTAACTTAAAAAAACTACTTATGTCTAATCATGTTTTTTAAAAAATATATTTGAGAAAGTGACTTTTTGAAACTAGTTTATAACTTATAGCTTATAAACCAACTACCCAAACACCTCCTTAGTTGAAAAACTATTATAAAAAAAAAGTTCAAAATCAAATAAAAACTAATAAAAAATTACATTATTGGCTGTCAATTATTAAAAAATTATTCAATGAGCTTACATTGCCACGGTGGTATAGCTCCATCTTTCTTGATGAGAGAGTTTTACCTATGTAAGAGGTGGAGGCTTGGAGCAAGAACACAGTACTTCTCTTCCTTTTTTATGGGTAAAATAAACTTTTGTGTTTTATATCAAATTCTACTTTAACACTTGTATTTTTAACTGTAACAATTAAGTTTATGTACTTTTAATTTGTTGCAATATCACCATTCTATAAGTTTTCGTGCCAAACAAAAATTATATGCGTATCACGTGGTCATTTTTCAATGATAAATTTGTATTCTCATACCTTTTAAGCACCTAAATGCCCTCAACCTTTACTCATTTGAGATAACTTGGGGTATTTTGCAACCCTAATTTTGTTTTTACAGAGAATGACTGCAAAAAATTTAGAAGGAAATAGTGAGAAATTACTGTAAAAAAATCATGGAAACTAAAGGATGGGAGTAAAATACCATTAGTTTGTGTGATAGTATATATTTTTGTCTTTCAAAAAAAGCCAGATGAGGCACACATGGCTTTCGCAAGCTTACGCAAGGGTGACATTACAACTAATTAGAAGTACATGGGTTTAATTATTACAATTAAAAATTTAGATCCTAAAGTGAGATTCGATATAAAGTGTAAAGGTGCAAAATATATTTCATTTTTTTCTATTAAAAAAGAAAATGTGGATTTTTGTCACAAAAACCAAAATTCATAGCAAATTTAAACCATTATCGAATTCATGAGCATTGAGAATAATTTATTCCCTAGTGTCCATCCATCATTTCCAACTTATAATTTTCAAATCCATCTTCATTTTGGCATCTTTTTCAAAATTTAAAATTTATGGGTCTCACTTTTTCACATTAGTACTCTAATCTCTCAACCTTCATTTTTACTATTTATTCTTTAAATCACTATTCTTTTATATAAAAAATTCAAAAATCACATATTGTGCTCCATTTTATTTAGAAATATAGTTATTTATTATAATATTTTAGCTTAAATTATAATTATTTACCACATATTTAATTAAAATTCAATTAATCCCATTTTTGTTATTATTCAAGTTGAAATTTATTTTTTGTTTTAAATGGATGTTGAAACTTTAATTGTTATTGAAATCTGGTGGACATAGATTGATTAATTGTTAAATTTGTAAAAGAAGTATTCAAAATAAAAAAAGGTGGAGCAGTAAGATAAAAAAAGAATTTATTGATTTCACATATTAAAATAATCTTCATATAAATAAATAATAAGCAAAATAAAAATATTTATTAATTTTTATGTATAAATAATAATTTCAAGATAAATAAAAACAAGTAAAATAAAATTTATTTATTTATTCCACATATAAAAAATTTCAAATTAAATAAATATTAAATAAAGTAAAAAAAATTAATGAATAAATTTAAAAATAAAACTAAATATTTTTAAAATATTATTTAAATAGTTAATATTGCATTAATAATGAATTATTTAGACTAATAATTAGTGTAAAGGTCTCACATGAATAATGGTTGACCCCACATGAATAGTATTATAAAGTTGATCTTCAAAAAAATTTGAAGATCTTCAAATTTAAAAATTCTAAATGAAGGCTACTTTTATTTTTTAAAATTTAAAAAAAAATAAAGATGAGTTAGAGTGAAAATTTTAAAATCCACCTTAAAATTTAAAAATTTAAAGGTGGGTTAAAAATCCCCTAAACACATTATCCGTATTACTTTTCTTTTAAAAATAACAACAAAGTGGTTCTCACTCCGTCCCCGCCCCGTCACATTTACAATCTCTTTGGAACTTGGGAAAGGTAGGGTTCTAAACGAGTCGAGTCAAGCCGAACCGCCCTGTCACATTTACAACCTCTTTGGAACTTGGGGAAGGTAGGGTTCTAAACGAGTCGAGTCAAGCCGAACAGAGGGTTGTTCAAGTTTTCTGATTTTGTGTTCTGGTTTTGGTTTATTTTTACATTCTTGATGGTTATTGGATCTGGCCCTACTGAGTTTACAATGTATGCCCTTTAAGTATCTCACAGTTAGTATATAGATGTGTTTTTGATTTTTGGTTTGGATTGTTTCGTATGAATGTCCAAATTGATTATTGCAACTGTGGCTTGTAATGCTTAATTGTAATACGGTTTTTTTTTATTTGTCAATTTGCTTGAACTTTTGTTTGGCACAGTTGGCCGCAAGGATTGTTGCTTCAAATCTGCATAAGAACACTAAGGAATCGTTTTCCGAGACGTATGTTTTAATTGTTTGGTAGAGTAACCTTGTTTCAATTGTAACTTTTCATTGTGGAAAAGCTATAGTCTGTTCCTGAACTGTGTGTGGTCACTGCAGGATCAAAGACATGTACACCCACATCAGCAAGAAATCTGGACAGAAAGCTCCTCTGATTGATGATGATGTTTATGAAATAATCATGAAGGTATTTTCAGCTGTCATCTATAATTTAGATTTTCATGTTCGGCTCATCTGAGGTTATATGTTGATTTGAGTTGCTGTTTGGAATTGATGTGAATGAAACACTTTCCCATGCTTCTTACAAGTTACTTAAACTTGGTAATGCAAAAGCCTAAAAAAGACACGTGTTGTTTGCATGTAAGCATTTATGCTTTATTGCTTTATCATTTGCTACTGTCTTGCTTTTACCAACAGATATCTATTACTTAAGAGCATTCTCCAACAATGCTTTCTAAAGTAGCTAGTCAACATATACTAAAATTTTCACTCTTCATTTTAGCTAACTACTTTTTAAAAGATTCTCCAACAGTACTCTCCATTTTAGCAAGCCACAACGTAAACTAATTGTTTTTTTCTAACTCACATACCAAGAAAAGAGGACAAAAGGGGGAGACAGAAAGAGAGAGATTGTGGAAATAATTTTTTTTTTTTAATGTTTAGAGAGCCTCTTTGGGCTCTTTAGTCTTTGCATTTGGAGAGTCAAAGTGAGGCGTGATGTTTAGAGAGCCTGTTGGTGGGCCACTTTAAAGGTAGCTAAAAGAGCCATTTTAGAACGCTTGTTGGAGATGCTCGAATAGCTGATATTTATAGTGATTGATAACAACTATGTACATTTTTAGTTGATCTTGATCCTGCAGTGGGATCTCTTCAATGAATTCAGTTGGATATTTTAATTTGTACATGTTAATGCACACCCTTAGACATAAATAAATATATCTTGGTATTTCAATATCACAAAATTCATTTACTAGGATTGCTATCATTCAAAGGTCCAGAGAAGAAAAGCTTAAAGTTTAAAAGCATTGAAGAAATTGTTATTTACAAAATGTAGCTACTGTTTTTTTATCCTTGCCTCCAACAGTTATTTGTGAATGATGAACTTCATTTTGCTTAATTTTTTAAGAAGTTGCTAAGTTGTTTTTATTTTTCCTAATTTAATGATTTTGCCTTTGAACTTTAATCTTACTTTTGAAATCAAGCACAGAGAGCTCAGTTTGTGCATTGTTAAGGAAGATTTTGTTTAGCCCAATTCATGCATTCCTATTGAACATTTTGGTTGATCCAGAATGCTGCTCGCTGGACAGCGTGATAACCTACGATCGGGACTTTGACTGATTACTTTGGCTTCAAAACCCTTGAGAGGTCCTACCTATTAAAGGTCCAAGGTAAGGTTGTGGAAAGGCCGCAACACATGTTGATGAGAGTTGCTGTTGGGATCCACAAGGATGATATTGATTCTATTATCAAGACATATCATTTGATGTCTCAGAGATGGTTCATTCATGCATCACCAACCCTTTTCAATGCAGGGACACCAAGGCCCCAAGTATGTTAAATGTTCACACTATCACATAGCTTTGTGTTATATATGATACTTTACAACTGCTATGCATTAATGTCTGTCCTTGTTAGATAAGAGATTCTGACCAATTTGCCTTTGGCTAGCAAGGATTTTCTGTTCTTCCTAGCAGTCATGAGGCACATATATATCTTTGCTTACTAATATTGGCCTTTGATATGTGTTGGCAGTTGAGTAGTTGCTTTTTGGTCTGCATGAAGGATGATAGTATTGAAGGAATCTATGATACTCTGAAGGAGTGTGCTGTCATCAGTAAGTCAGCTGGAGGAATTGGCGTCTCTGTTCATAATATCTGTGCTACAGGCAGCTATATTCGTGGAACAAATGGGACATCCAATGGCATTGTTCCAATGTTATGAGTTTTCAACGACACTGCCCGTTATGTTGATCATGGGGGTGGCAAGAGGAAGGGTATACTTATCATGGTCTTGTTCTGTTTATATTTGTTTGATATGAATCATAATGGTGATACCTTATTTTGAAATTTTGGTTTTGCTGCATCTAGGTGCTTTTGCTGTATACCTGGAGGCGTGGCATGCTGACATATTTGAATTTTTGGATATGAGGAAGAATCATGGAAAGGTATAGTTTGATGCATATATGAATTTTGGTGGTTTTTCATGGGAAATTGTGAACTTCTTTATCCATACAATACTTCATTGGGTTCTTATTAAGGTGCATGGTGATAGTGCGTGCCTTGGTTGATACACCAATTAACTCAGGCAATTTAGATGTTCTTTCTCACCACATCTGGGCTTTATTTTACCCCCAGAATGAATAACATTAGAAGTGTTCTTACTGCAGGAAGAGCATCGGGCCAGCGCTCTATTTTATGCTCTCTGGGTACCTGATCTCTTTATGGAAAGAGTCCAAAGTAATGGCGAATGGTCTTTGTTTTGCCCAAATGAGGCTCCAGGTTTGGCTGATTGTTGGGGTGATGAATTTGAGAACTTGTACACCCAATATAAAAGACAGGTAAATTTGATTTTGCCTTCATGACTAGATTTTGGTAATTTTATCTCATGGTTTTCAGGTAACTTTATTGGAACTTCAGTATGTATAATACCCTTGCTGTCTACTTAGGGCAAGGCAAAGAAAGTTCTACAGGCACAGAACCTCTGGTTTGAGATTTTAAAATCCCAGATAGAAACTGGGACCCCCTACATGCTATTTAAGGTGATCCAAGAAATAAAATATGGAGTTTCTTATTTTTATATCCCTTGTTTGGTTTTTATTTTTTTACCTTTTACTAATTTATTCTTTCACTTTCCAGGATACTTGCAATAGAAAAAGCAATCAGCAGAATCTACGCACTATAAAGTCTTCAAATTTGTGTACTGAGATAATTGAGTACACAAGTCCAACAGACACTGCTGTGTGCAATCTTGTGTCCACTGCTTTACCACGATATGTTAGAGAGAAGGTATGTCATTTATGGCATGCATGTACAATAAAAATATTTTTCGTTGGTTTATATTGTCCTTCATTTGGCATGGCATTATTTTATTTTTGCAGGGGGTTCCAATAGAATCACATCCATCAAAGCTCATTGGCAGCAGAGGGTCGAAAAATCAATATTTTGATTTTGACAAACTAGCAGAGGTCTGATCTATTTTATCTACCTGATTGCCTTACTTTAATTTGACATTCTTCATTTAATTCTGTGAATTGTGAAGATTTTCTTGAGCTTTAGGCGTCATTTTTTGTTTTCCCTGTGCTGTTGGCTTGGGTTACTGCAATAGTTACTTCAAATCTGAACAGAATAATTGATTTCAATTACTACCCAGTAGAAACTGCAAAAAGGTCAAATCTTCGGCATAGGCCTATTGGTATTGGAGTCCAGGGTCTTGCAGATACCTTCATTTTACTTGGCATGGCCTTTGACTCACCAGAAGTAAAAGCTAATTTCCCACTGTGATACTCTATTGTAGCTTCAAATTGGATCACTCAGGTCTGATAATTTGTTGGCTGGGGAATGCAGGCTCAACAGCTGAACAAAGATATATTTGAGACCATATACTACCATGCTCTAAAATCTTCTTCTGAGTTGGCTGCTAAAGAAGTCCCCTATGAGACATATAGAGGAAGTCCTGTGAGCAAGGTATGCTTTCCAAAAGCAGCTTCTGTGACAGTGTGATGGAACAACTTGGCTTCTTTTATGAATGTCTTATCATTTGGCCATCTTTTGCATATTTTTCATGGTAGTTTTACATACCCAGCTGTCTACCTTTGCTGCTTCTGCTGTCTTTGTTTACCTCTATTATTCTGATGGCCAACTGTTGAATGGTTTCCAGATGGCCAGCATTTGCTGTTTTGCTTGTCCTTGTACCCCGCTAATTATTCTGGTGTCACGTACATTCCAACACTAGCTAGATATGTTTGTGTGGCCATTATGCTGTCCAGGGAATTCTTCAACCGAACATGTGGGGGGTAACACCTTCAACTCGATGGGATTGGGATGCTCTTCGGGATATGATAGCCAAGAATGGAGAAAGAAATTCACTTCTTGTGGCACCAGCCAGATTCTTGGAAATAATGAGTGCTTTGAACCATATACCTCGAATATCTACAGCCGCAGAGTTCTAAGGTTGTCATTGCAATCATATGCTGTTGAGCATCTTCCAAGATTGATTCTTTTTGGTTTCCATCTACAACTATTTTGTCCTTTTCAGTGGGGTGTTTGTTGTGGTGAATAAACATCTTCTTCAAGACCTAACTGAGACGGGTCTGTGGTCACCTGCTCTCAAGAACGAGATAATTTATGAGGATGGTTCTGTTCAGAATATCCCAGATATTTCTGATCAACTAAAAGATATGTACAAGTATGAAATTTTCAATTTCCTGGGTGTCCCTTTTCTTCCTTTTCCTTTATTCTGGGGCTAATGCATTTTCTCTATCAGGACCGTTTGGGAGATCAAGCAAAGGATGTTGGTTGATATGGCTGTTGACCATGAATCAAGGATCAAAATTTAGTTTCGAGGGGTCATTTCAGTTGGCTTAGAAATGAAAACGTTTCAGAAATATTTCGAAAATGTTTCGGAATGTTTTGAAAACATTTCAAAAGTGACAAATATTAAAATAGTAAAATATAATCTTTTGTATAAAAATTGTACACCTTTTATAAAAATTTTAAATTCGGGTTAATACAACTTATTGTTTAAGTATGTAGCACTGTATTTTGGTGCATTTTTTTATGTTTCTGTGTGTTTTGATTGTAATAATAGTGTTTCGTTATTTCACTAGTGTTTCGTTTCGATCTCTTAGGAAACAGAAACGTTTTGGCTATTTCGGTAAAACAAACGAAAATTTTGTTTCTTGCCATGGATGCTACATAGACCAGAGTCAGAGCCTAAATATACACATGGACCAACCCAATTTTGGAAAACTTACTTCATTGCATTTTCATGCATGGTCCAAGGTGAGAACTTATGTTGTACTTAGCATCTGGTAATCTGAGATTTTGATGAATGAATTTGGGATACTTCCATGGTCAAATTTAGGCAGTGGTATATGGTCTTTAAGTTGAAGAGAGGCTTCATCACGTGGCAGGATATCAATGGATGATTCTGGGATATTGTCATGATGTTTGGTTTTCAAACTTTTGCCTCATGATTGTGCAAAGTGGCCCTTTACACTACATTCCATTATCATCACTGATGTCTTGTGGGGTGATTGTGGTGGAGGTTTTCTTTTTACATGGGTTGAAGAAGATAATTATTGGTGTGTGCACAGTTATAGTTGCTCAATTTGATTTTAAAATCAGTCTCTGAATCTGCTAGTGCAGCTAGTCACTCTGTGCAAGCACTTTGAATTGCTAAATTGTGATAATTAGAGGAATTTTCTTTATTTTTTTTTTTCTGATTCATTGTTTCTCCTTGTTCCTTGATTCAAAAGGGTTTGAAAACTGGGATGTATTACCTACGATCACATGCTGCAGCTGATGCCATCAAATTCACAGTGGACACTTCTATGCTTAAAGTAATGGCTTGTGTTAAATGCTATCAATCCTTGTTATTTCAAGTAGTTATTGGATCATATTGATTCAAAACCTGGCATTTGTATGCAATGCAGGAAAAAACCAAGATGGCAGATGACGATGAGAACACTAAATTGTCACAGATTGTATGTTCTTTCACAAATCGAGAAGAGTGCATGGCTTGTGGAAGTTAGTATTCTCCACAGAAAACTGTACGGAAGTGTTGCTGTTGCTATAAACCGGTCTCTTCTAGCTGAATGGGCATGGCTGGGTTGCCATGGCCTTGTTGACACTATTGAAGGTTTTATCGACATTGGTTTTGGTAGTGTGATCAAATATTGTAACGTGTAGTATAGAAATGGCTTCAAACTCTGTTGTATAGGTCTAACTTATTATTTTCCTTGTTTAAGATGTGTATTTGTTTCATAGTTGGCACTAGATGGCACTTTTGCTGGGTTCATGGATTTTGCTCTAGTTTGGTGTTTCAATGGCAATTACAAATGGGAATTCGGCTTTGATTCCAATGATATCTCAACGTGTGTGATCACTGATGGGTGATTAATTGAATATTAATGCTAGAATACTTGCTTAATTGAAGCCTTGCCGAGCCCATTGATTTGGCTCTCTGTATGTTTCCGTGGTTTTGAGTTTGCATGTTTGTTTTGTTAATGGGCCGGGCCCGATAGAAATGCAAACCTCGAACATTCTCTAATATCTCGTAGCCCATTTGTCAAGCCAATTTGTGAAATCCGTACACCAATAAATAAAAACCAGAAAAGAAAAAAGACTAGTTTAGGTATCACTACAAAACAATCTAAGTAAGTTGCTTGAGTTTGATTCGTTGAGCTTGCTAAAAGCTGGTTGTTCATTATGTAAAAAAAAAAAATTAAGTTTAAACATATTTTGAAGTTCTTTAATTTTTTTGACCTGCCTTATGATTGATAGCTTTATAAGCATTTTATGTTTATATTAAAAAAAGAGTAATGTCAAGTATTAATTGTGTGACTGATTGTTTAAAGTGTGACGCCTACACTTTTTTACAATTTTTAGCATTATGCAACTCTATTTATACATACTTAATCTCTGCCTTAAGGGCATTTGTTAAATTTGATATTAAAAAAATCAAGTTACTTAAGTTCAACTTGTGATTGTCTTTAAAATAGCTTACTGATATTAACAAAGAAAATCAAGCTTTTAACACATTTTAGAGTTTATTAAAATTTTAAAGCTAAGCTAGAACAAGGGGCTCGGCTTGACTCAACTTGTCTCGTTTCCAGCTCTAAGTTCAAGTTTGAGTTAAATAAGTTAATTTTGTTCTCGGGTTGAGATTATGGCATCTGTTATGTTGCAGTCAGTGCTTCGACTTTAGTTTGCATTATATTGTATGGTGCGACAATTGTCAACTCCAAAAAAGTCAATTTTGAGAATGTTTCAAACAAATAAAACGTGCCAAGGAAGACTATATCTAGATGCGTTGACAACGAGTTTGTTAAGGTTGCAGCGTTCTACTTTGAACTTTGCAACCTTTGTTTTTGTTGAACATTGAAGAACTATGAAACAGTAGAAACCCTTGAAATATACAGACACACATACATATATATATATATATATATAAAGAAGATTGAAACTTTAAATTCAACAACTAACCACTGGCCTTGGACGTCAGGTGGTACCTTCGCTACTTTGTCAACCATGATATCAGGGGCTTCATTCTTCTTGTTGGGCAAAACAAAGGTACGAGGAACTTTCAGTTTGGAGAAAACCAGAGAGTTGGACTGATAATTGATCTAGTAGATGCTAGGGCACTGTTTGTATATTGGAAAATGAAATTTTCTTTCTTTAATCTCTACAGTTTTGCATCTATTTTTTTAATTTCATATATAGAATAGACTTACATGGTTCAGATATTTACAAATTCTAGTAAGGTATAGGTTATGGTTCTTGGCCATAGTTACCAAGAAACCCTCTTCAAGGGGGAATTCAATTTTTTCCGCAAACTAGTTTTGAGAATAGAGAAGAAACTCTAATAAAATTTTAATAGAAACTTTTATGAAACATTTTTGAGATGTATTAAAAATTGTAGCATAATTTAAAGAAAATTATCGTAAACTCTTAAAAAAATTGTATCGAATTAGTATTTTAATTAATTATGGAAGTATTCTAAAAATTATATTGCCACTTTTAAAGTTCTTAATAAATCTTCTATAACTATCCTACTCGATAGTATATTACCAAGCTTTTTTTGTTTTCCATAATACTTTTAGACTATGCTTCACGTTTTCGTTTCCGGCATCGTTCCCCTCTTCCGTTTTTCATATTGAGGACAATATTAATTTGGCCTAAGGTTAGTTACAAATCCCACTTGGAAAGAAAATTTTTGGGGAGAGAATTTCATTTGTCTCAAATAAACAAAATTTCAGCCTAGAAACTACTTCCAGTGGATCAAATATAGCAGAGAAATTACATCATTTGTTTTATTGCAAAATCATACTTCTGCGTAATTGTATTCTGATTGAAGAAGAATGGGCTGAGGATGAGTACTTGTTTGGAGAAGGAGTTGAGGATAAGTACTTGTTTGGAATTCCTTTTAGCAGTTTATATCATAGTTTCCGGAAAACTTATTTGGAAGGGAAAAATGTTCTTCCGGTACGGCTACGAAACTTGTTCTAAATATTTGGGAAGACGTTCTGAAAATGTGGGAAAAATTTTTAGAAAACTCTTGAGAAACATTTTGAAAGCTCTTGGGATACTTGACGGAAACTCTTAAAAAACTTAGGAAAAAGTTTGAGAAACTTGAAATATTAGTTTTATATATTTTTTTCCCTTAAGTTCTAACTATGTATTTATGAAATTATTCGTGTAAATTTTTACTAAGTTTTCCAAAAGTTTTCCTTATTAAAGGTTTCCACTAAGTCTCTTAAAGGTCTCTTTCGAATTTCACAAAAGTTTCTTAATGAAGTTTTCATAAATTTCTCAATCGTTTCTCACTTTTCATATCTTCCTATATTTTTTGACTGCGTTTTCTATTTCTATTTTCCTAATATTTTTTTATTTCACTTTCCATTATGGTCACTATGATTTATATAACTTTAGAATCACATTTCAGCTTCATGTGTTCATGGGTCAATATTTCAGTAAAACAACTTTCATGAACGAGATAAGAGAAAAACCATACTTACCATGGGAGGGTTTGGGTACTTCATATTAACAAAACTTATCTTGCTAATACTAGCATATCCAAATATTTGGCGGGCGTTATCTCCAACTAGGAAACATTTTCATGAGACCATCGAGAAATTAGATCAATTAAATAAGTGGCTAGTGTCCCGATAGTTTTGATCAATTTTTTTTAATAACGAAAAGAGCAACAGAGTGTACGAAGATTCTGTCGGTCTAGAGAGGATTAGATGTAGGCAGTTTTATCTTACCCGTAGATAAATAATTTTGGTTTTCAAACCCTTGATACCGAGTTCGCAATATAGCAGTCCACCCTTATTGTTATCTTACAAGGACTTAACCTTCAATGCAGTTGATTAAACAAATCAACAATTACACATTTTCTAGAATTTTCTAGCACAAAAATTGTAGTCAAAGCTTGAATGGAAGGCAATGATGATTCTGTGGGTTTCTCTAATATTCTAATCTAGTCAATTGCTAGCCATTTCTTTTCTTTTCTTTTCTTTTTTTATTGGCATGTGAAGTTAAGGTTGCCAATTCCAGAAGTGACTTTTTGGGGAAATCGGAGGTCAAAAACCAAATGTTAGAAGCATAACTTCACAGGAGGGAAAAAACAAAATGGACAGAAAAGAAAAAAGAAAAGAGATTAGGTATGACTTTAATTAGTACTTGAAATTAAACTATACACTTCTACTTTTATTAGGCAATTGTTCACTTGTTTGTTATACATTAACTATATGCAGAAAGAATTTCAAGAAAGATGGTTTCAGTTTCTTGACTGATCCTAAACCCTACTTTTGCAACCGTCACTCTTTAGTTTTGTTTGGTTGCGTAGAGGGTAGAGGAAAATAACCAATGTCTAGCAGCTTTACTTGACAAATTTTTTGTGATGTTGTTATAGCTCGGGCAAACAAGGAATAAGAGGATAATGATGGATTAACGAACAAAGTCAAAAGCCAGTTCGACATAATTAAACACGCATTAGCATTTCTTGGAATGTTAATGGGATCTTCTCTTACAGAGTTAGTTTCTAGTTTTAATAAGGCCCACACATTCGTGAGACAAATTTTTAATATCTCGTAGTGCAACTTAGCCGTTGCACTATGAGATAATTTGTAACCTCTATACATAAAACTGTGTATATCTGATATCTCTTCGAATCACAGTGGCAGCAGCCACGTACAGTGAGTTAACCATTTTATTTGTTTTTAAGGCTCAAGACCAAGCAAATCTACACCAGGATCTAAAAACGTTGTAATTTATGTGCATCGTAGAGGTTGTAAAATGCTGTCAAAATTCAAATGAGACCACAATGACAAGTGCAGAGAAATTAAACCGAAAAAACAACATTTGTATTGCCGACGTTAAATAGTTAGCAAAACAAAAGGCTCAATTTTGCAAAGGTGGATGAATGTATATCATTAACACGAGCTATTTTGATGAATTCATACATTATGACCCTGACTTGTAACTTCATCTATTCCATAACTTAAACAACACCGTACACCATGATTTTAAAACAGAAGACAAGAAATGGCAAATCTATACTAAATGGGTGTCGGTTAAAAAGAAAAAAGAAAAAGCAATTAAAATTAACTTTTCTTTCTCAAAGAATGGAAGCAATGATTTATTTAAGAATTTCGGTCGATGTTTTACATTCTAGAAGAGTTAACTTCTAAGGGGGTACATTCTTGAAATTCATCCATGTGAAATAATAAATATGACTTTGAAAGAGTTGGGTATAGATTTGATTTGTGGTGGCATTGATTTCTAAGTGTTTCACTGTTCTCGTACAACTTGTTGAAGTTATTGCCTATATGTCAAACTTGCAACAATTTGGCTTCTAGTATTGCTTTTTCATGGTTTTGGCATGTGGTGCTGATGGGTTCTTGACTAATTCTAGATTTTGGTGATGTGCCTAGTCCATTTTGCTAAAAGTTGTTGTAGACTCTGTGGACAGTGGTAATAGAGTGGGCATTGTTTTGGCCACTACTGGATGCAAATCAGGGAGAGAGAGAAAATGGTGACTGAGAAAGTGTGTTAACGACAATAAGGGCTTGTTTGGTTGTCGTTTAGTATTTTGTGGAGTGTTAGTGGTCCCTTGTTTGACTTATAGTTAGCCATTTTTCTTTTTTTTCAGGAGATGGGATTTAACCTTCTTTTTTAATTTTTTTTCCCCCTTTTTCTCATTTGTTGTTGGATTATATTTGGGAGATCAAAGTTTAAATTATTTAGCAGCCCCTTGGCCATATAACTATAAGAATATTCAGTGCAAATAAGCTTAACACACAGTGGAAACCTCCCATACAGCCGCTACATAAGCTTGACATTGATGGTTCCTCTAGAAACAACCTTAGTCATGTTGATATAGGGGGGGTTCGCAACTCTGATGGTCTTGTTTTGGTTGCTTTTGCAAAGTATATTGATCACAACTCCAACATAGTGGCACAACTCTGGGCCCTCTTAAAAGGTATTCGTCTTGCTCTAGCCATAGATATTCCGGACCTTATCATCGAGACTAATTCATTTGTCATCTATTCAATCATCTGCAGGAAGAAAGTTGCCTCAACTCGACTCGCCCTTCTACTTCAAAAGTGTCTGGAGCTGATCCCTTAATTCCAAGGTCTTTAAATTAAGACTTGTTATCTTGAAGCCAATAGGGTTGCGGATGCCCTAGCTATTTTTTAAGTTTATGATATAACTTATTTTTGCTAAGAATGATGTATTGGGAGTCCCAGCTACTCCTTTTGTAGCTAACCCGCACTCTCTCATGTACTATTTTCCATCTTAATTTAATTTCAGTTTCTTGTTCAAAAAGAAAAAAAAAACTCTTTCAGGATGGTATAGCTGGGTAGCTTAAGTTACTCAGCCACTAAAGTCCTTCATTTTCTTGTTCAGATGTAGGTATTTTTTTTTTTTTTTTTTATGGCTTTTGAGTTTTGGTTTATGATTTCTGGCTTTCTTTTTTTCTAGCTTTGAGGCTACAAGCTAGTGAAAAAGCAAAAGCAAAAAGTTTGGATAACCCTAAAAGCCTAAATGATAAATTTACTTGGAAAAAAAAATATTTAATGCTCTTGGAGTGTTACTTCATCTTTGCTCCACCTATGATAAACGCAATGAGTATTCTCTTTTAGGTTGATCCAAACACATTTTTCAGCTGTGGCAAACCCAGAAATTTTATCTAGTGGAGACAAAAATACTATTAAATAATTGTTCATAAGTAAAATAACAAATTTTAAGAAATGCAAAGAATACAATAATATTGAAAATTTTATATATTGGAATCAAATGCTTCTTACACAAAATAACGTTCAAATTAATTTGTAAAGTGTTTTTTTTCTTAAAGTATCTTTCTATAACTGTATAAAAATAAATTGCGAACAAATATTCACAAATTCACAAGACAACGTTTAATTCAAGAATTAAACGAGATAGTGAGAAGGAAAAAATATATCAATAGCAATAAGAAAAAAAAATATATCAAAGAATTGAACACAAAATTTTTCACAAAAGCCAAGTAACTAGGAGATACCTATATCAGTGGCAATTAAAGCATCACAGGAAAACATATGCAAATTTAATTTTTTTGTTAGGAGGAAAAAAAAAAGTAAAGAATCACAGCCACAAGGTTTAAGTCTCATAACAAAAGAGGGATTCACATTATAAAATTTAGCCTACTAATACAAAATTATCACATATATTTATAGATTTTAACTAAATAAACTCAATGAGTTGGCTCAAAACAAGACTTTGGTTTGAATTGAATGGGTTAGGTAAATTTTTTATTTTTATTTTTAAATTCAGTGGAGACAACCAACCCCTCTTGGAGACATGTGGATCCACCACTACTTACTAGACCTACTTTAAGACTCACCTAACAAAAAAGATCCATTGCATCTGTAAGAGGTGAACAAAGATAGCATAGTTCTCCAAGTGCACCGAATAATTTCTTGATTTTTGTGATCCTGACAAGTTCGTGGTGAGGAAATGACGATCATAAAGTTTGTAGATGAATATGATCATATGTTGACTTAATATTCAACTCAAATGGGTTTTGGGACTTCTTTATATCTAAGATATTGTCGTAAAAATTTCATTTCAAAAAAAAAAAATTTTTTTGGTTGACTCTATTGTTATGGCAAAATATACTTTTGCTGGAGCAAATTTTATGTATATTGACAAAATACTCGTTTGGGATTTAACGAGTAATCCTAGACACAAAGGCATTTTTGTCACTTTATTAAAATTAATCCCAAAGAGCCTTTTTTTTTTTCCCAAAAAAAATATGAATTTCAATAGTTTCATGTCCTAGCAAAACAGACAGTACATGATTCAATTGGGCCATCTTCATTAGGATAGTTAAACTTTCCTTTTTTTTAATTTAATCAAAAGATGGTCAAACTTTCAAAAGTTTCGTTTCTTTGGGACTTTAAACGGGGTTCAACTCGTCATGGTATGTGGGTTTTTTCAACAGTGCCATCAAACACACCCATTTACCATAAACCAAAGCCCGTTGATAAGTCTTCTCTGTACGCTTTTTGTGATAGTTTCGTTGTTTTGATTCTTGAACTCTCAATTTTGACTTCGACTCATAAAAATTAGATTTATATATATAAAAATTTAATTATGAGAGACTTTCTCAAGACAGGTCAAAAATTATATTTATAATTTTTTTAAAAGCGCTATTAGAGAGCACGAAAATGCTCACCGCTTATTTGCACTTGTTTACGTGTTCAGCAAACGTGGCCAACTGTTTAGACTTGAAACAATTCTTACCAATAACAAATTACCAAAAACACAAAATTCGAAAAAGTCTTGAGACCTAAGCTCTCTCTCTCTCATTACTGTGACTAGGTCTCTCCTCTAACTCTTTCTTTTATTGCTGTAATTAGGTTTCTCCTCTATCTCTCTCTCTCTCTCTATATATATATATATGCGGCTGGTCCCTGTTTGAATATCAAGTATTCCTACAACCAAGAAAAGAGGAACTACTCCTCTCACACTACAATTTTATGAAAATACAAAGAGATTCAGGAACTCCCTCATGCTCAATCGGACTTCAAGCAACTGTTTCAGTTATTCGGAAACCAAAATCAATTCAAGAATTTACAGTTTTCTGTTGTCTTCGAGTCTGCACAGAATGGGAAGCTTTTTGGTCCCAATTTAAGACACATAGTTGAAGATGTGATGAAGAAGCAAATTAGGGTTAGGAATATATAGGTGTGATGTAAATAGAAATAATCTGCTACGTAGTTCACCACATCAGGCGGTAAGACAAATAGGTAAAAACAGCCGTGCTCCTTAGCATTTCTCTTTTTTTACACAGACAAAGAACTAATGAAGAATGGATTTCAAATACCTAATTTAATAAGAGTGCTTAATAAGTTGAGTAAATCAACCATTGGAATTAAGCATTGACAATTTCTATATTAGAACATTATTTATTAGAATAATCTTTCTCGAACATCCATTAATAATGAGTGATAGTGTATAAATCGCCACATATTTAATGTACAAGACGCGGATAAGAAATGGAATTTGGCGACAAAAAGTTGTTCCTTATATATGAAATTAGACGTTAACAATACTACTAGTTATGAAATAATATGAAAGTAGAGCTATCAAAAAATTTTCAACTTCTTTAAAATCCGAACTGAATTAGTTTCATGTTTTGTGATGTATTCTACAGGTTGACTCGAGTTCTTAGCAATTAATAATAATAATAATAATAATTTGTTGAGCACAATTCTTTATATGCAGTGAACTGTTGATGTAAGTTTGTTGATTATTTTGTCCATTTTTATTTTATAGTTACTCTGTACACGTTAATATTGGTTATGTGAACTACCCTGACATAACGTTCGTGTATATATAATTATACATTAAGAGATTAAAATCAAATCAGAAATAATTAGTTGAAGCGCACATATGGGCAGGACACCCTTGGTCGCCTAACCCAAAAAAAAAAAAAAAAAAAAACCCAAAACTAGTTTCTTTTAGTCTAGTGGAGTCTATATTAATGGTAATTATAAATTTAGTGGTCCAATTTGGAGAGCTTTAAAAATATGATTTTTCGAAGGTTATTCACAATTCTTAGTTTGATATGAGTGAATGAACACCCCGGCCCAATAAGAGAGGCGCTATAAATATATATTATAAATTTATCAATTTCCTAGGCTAATACAAGAAGAAAAATTCTAATCACAGAGAAAAGAAATATATAAATAAAGAAAATAAAGTTCCCCATAATAATGTTACTATGACATTTGCCTAATTTAAAACTATTTTGAATGGTGTTTTATTTAAAGTAAAAGATCTTAATTTAACAATATCATTCTCCACAAAAATTCTGTATATGTCTTTTGTTTGTGTAGCGTTGGTGTATAACTTATACAAGAACTAAATTTGGCAAGTGGTACCACCATTTGCCCTTAAACTCTTCCTACAGCTGAAAAGTTTGTAGTTCTATTTTTTTTTAATTTAAAAATTAACAATTATTTTACGAGTTTAGAGCATGTGGGTGACTATGAACAATAGATGAAAGATGTTATTCTTTTAAATAAATGTGTACTAAAAATTTTATCAAAATTATATTTTTGAGATTAAGAACCGTGGTAATAAATATTTTATTTTAAAATAATTGTCAAATTTAACACATAATTTTGGTGATCATTTCACTTTCATTACCGACGCCCACGTACGCCCTCATCCAGATTCCATAGCTGCGTGTTTTACTGAAGTCAACGGGTTGAGTAGACACTTCGAATCCAGCAACGGCCCTTGGGTCCGCGAGTCAACTTCTGTCCACATCAGCACCTATACGACAGAGCTTTTCATTCTCCCCACAGCTGATTAAACTTCATAATTAGTGTTGGGCTTGGGCCTCCATTGGAGTTCTAAGAACCCTATAAAGCCCAATAACATGGAGACATTTCTCCCTAGTTTTGGTGGGGTTGGAGATCTCTATTTCAAGATATATGAACGTAAAATAGCTAAGTCATCAAAAACTCGAATGAAACTTGAAACAAGATAAATGATACGTATTAAATTTCAGAATTAATAATAATGTGAAAATTTGTAGACCATTAATCTTGAATTTTGATAATGTACTATAATCTTATATATTGAACTAAAGATATTCAGTTTCTGTCATAATTAGAGAGGAGCCTAACACATTTGTGCTTGAAGTTTTGACCAACTTATCATGAGGAATAATTTGAGAAATTATTCGGTATTCTTGAAGCGTTATGTATCGTCACTCCCCTTCTCATATAGAGGTGGAGTCTTTATCTATTTAGCAAGTGGAGGATCTACTCCCATATAAATAAAGAATAAGGATATGTGGCACTCTGACTAAATAATTTTTTTAATAATTTACGTGCTAAAAGTAAAGGTGGTGTGACATAAATGGTAACTCAGCATTCGTGTGATTGGATGCTAGCAAAATGACGATGATCTGGGTATGGAAATGGATGGGTTGCTACTAGAGGTGACTAATTAATTATCCAAATAAGATCCGAATCTTTCAATTAAGCATATCTTAATGAAACCTAATTATGTGATGTTAGTTCCCTTAACTAACTAATGGTTGTTGGCCTAAAGGCATTGCATGTATTTGAAAGAATTTTTTTTGGTAATTTAACAATATTGAAATTCTTTATAGGCTGCCAAAGTGCGAGATCTTGGTTGGAGAGAGGTCCAAGTTTTAAAACTCATCCAATCATCCTTCCATTCATTGGATTAAACACAACTGTTTATTGCACGTGGTATACCCCAACCCATCTCGAGGACTTTTTCTTATTTTTTTAATCAGGAATTCTATTTTATTAAATTTTTATACGTAAATATTGTGACAGCAATATTTTTAAAACTATGATCTATAAAAGTGAGTTCTTTGATTTGAAATGAAAGGTTCGCAAATAATTACATAATTTTGTATAAAAGTCATGTAATTTTTTTTTTTTATTTGTATGGCACTCCTCTTTTTCCTCTTGTATTCAAATAACAAATAAATTTGTACTCCATTATATCTTATGTTACAATACAACTCCATCATTTTTTTTTTTTTGTTCTTTTTGTTGTTACTTCAAGTGATATAAGTGTTTTATATTTTCTTTATCTAGGACAATAAAAACCAAACTAGCTTGTTTTATAAAAACAAGTCCATATTAAACATATTTTGAACCTGATTAAATCCTCAAGCTAACAATTAATTAATTATTCGACTTGATTCGGATAGTTGACAACCTTATCTTCATTTATCTCAAGTTGTATGTGAAGCTCTAACCTCTTCCAACTAATGCCCCTTTTCATTTACCAACAGCACTTGTTTGACCACTCGTTTGTACACTTATTCATCTTAACTTCCGGATTTTATTAATTCTTACTATTTTTGGATATAAGTTGTCTTAATGGCCTTACATCATTCATTGTTGAGCATCAAAACTACATGTTTTGCAAAATAATAATAATCATAAGAGTCTTGCTAACACATGTCTTTAAAGTATATATTAAGTATACTTTGTCTAATTATACTATATACTTTGTAAAATTAGACAAAGCATACTTAGTATATGTATCTTAGCATTCGCCTAATCATAATAAGGAAAATGAGCTTTTATACAAAAAATTCTCTCATAATGATGTACTAGTGACATTTTTGTAATTAATGAATATCTTGATGAGAAGAATGTTTTGCTTTAAAGTGGAACTGTTGTTAGTCAATCACATAATTCTAATGATAAATTTTGTATAAATTTTTTGATTATATAACATTGCTGATAACAATAATAATAAACTTGAGAGATGCTTCAACTGCATTAAAGAAAGAAATGAACAATTGCATCCACGTTTCCATTCAAAGCATAGTTCTCAACTAAGCCTTTTTTTTTTTTTTTTTTTAAGAATGGTGGGTTCCCATTCACACTTTACTTTCATGCACCGATGAAGTCGTTAGTACCAAAAATGCTTTCATTTAAACTTTAATGTATTGACTCGATCTTAGTTGTTCATTTCTGTCATGAATGTAGAGGACCTCTCTATTTCTCATAGCTAGCAAATAAAGTCAATCCAAATCCAAAGAGACTTAGGGTCGACCTAGTAGGCAAATATTGTAAGTTGGGCGTAGTGGCAACAACTTGAATACTACTATAGACGTAGACATCATAATTCAAATATCTAACACCAATAGAGAACCAAAAAAAAAAAGAATAAAAAAAATTTAAATTTGAATTCGTACATAAATTTTTATAAAAAATACTATACTAAATTGATGTTACATCAATACTTTTAAAATTATGAACTAAAATAGTGAGTCTTCTAAACACAAACATAAAAATTCTGTACTATGATTATTTTTTGGTGGTCATTAAAAAAAAAAAAGAAAAAAAGAAAGAGTTGACTGGGTCGATGTGGAACCATGATGGGCTTTGGTTCAGTAGAATGAAAGGCCCAAATCTCATGTCGGCTCTTCTCTCTCAACACCGACTGACGCACAGGCTTAAAGCTCGAAAGCGTCGCGTAGGTTCCTCCTCAGGCTCAGATACCGACCGTTGTTTGTGAATTCACACCCAAGTTCTTGACTTTCAAACTAAAAACGTAACTCTCCAACACAATCAGAACTTTTTATCTTCAACCCCACTTGTCTAATAATGGAAAAAAAATATTCAGATATTTGTGAAACCCCCAAAGACAAAACAAAAACCAGAACCTCCTTTACATTACGTAATTGCTTCACACTGAATTAAGAAGGTGGCCGACGCTTACCGACTCTTTAACGTCGGGCTCAGTTTATATAATATATATATATATATGTATATATCACCCAACTTGCTTATATAAAGCCTGTTTCAACTTGGATTCTTGGGTTGTCCCTTGTTGTCAACTTGCTTAGCTAGGAAACGAGTTGGGTCCGTTGAATCTTTGGTGTTTCATTGTATATATATATTTCATTTCACTTGGGGATAATATTTAGTAGCTATTTACAGTGCTATTCTGTACAGGTGTGAGTTACATGTGTGTGTTTAAGGTGGCGAATTCAAGGAACTCCGGCAAGTGTGTGAGGTTGAGAGGCGATGAGGAGGAGGGAGAGAGAGAAGATGGGGCGGCGATGGTGCTGCCGATGTTTTCAGGGTACAATAGAGAGCTGGAGATGGCGGCAATGGTGTCGGCGCTGACCCATGTGGTGTCTGGAGATCAGGTGATCAATGAAGATTTGGTTAATCAATCTGTTATCACTACTGGTGGTAGTATAGCTTCATCGTCTGCTTCCGCGTGGGGTGGTGGAGAGAAGAGAAGACGTGAAGAGGAGGATAGTGGATGCTTCTCTGAATCAGTCTCAAGAGTTTCTAGCGCAAATGGTGACTTCTCATCTATTTTGAAAGCTAAGCTTTAACTTTAAGGAATCTCTCTCTCTCTCTCTCTCTCTCTCTCTCTCTCTCTCATATTGAATAATTTTCATCTGAATTTTGTTTGGTATTGTGTTAATTCTATCTTTGTAGCTTTCCTAAGCTTTTCGCTAAGATCAAGGATATATCCTATATCTTTGTGTTCTTCTTTACTAACTTTGCTACGCATAAGTAAGAATTGGACATCCAAGTACATGGCATGCATAATATTTTTCTTCTTCAAACAAAGAACAAGAGAGAGAGAGAAGACATACCCCACACAGATCTATGAAACTGAGGGAATATTTAAGTTGGATGCTGCAGTTAAACTTTTTACATATTGTTGTTTCTTTGTTCTCTTTATTTTCTTCATTTGGAAGTAACGTAGCCATAACTCGCACAAAAAAGGGAATATTGCATGTACTAGATATAAATGAACAAGGATTTCCTCATGTTTAGATTAGAGGATTTCTTGCAATTCTGTGTACATGCCAGAACATTAAATTATCACAATTTAAAATCTTGTTATTAATTAATTAACTTCTGCTCTCCCTAGATTCTTGACACTATTTCTAGAATTATTTTATCTGCAAACAATATTTTATCCTAAATAATATAGCAAAATAATGTGTTGTAACGTACACAAGATAGTAAGAATTCTTATGCCTGATATTGTAAGAAATTCTGCTTTCCGTTGGAACAAAAAAAAAGATATTGTAAGAAATTCCTATTCTAAACAATATGAATTCCTATATACATCTCAAATTTGAGGAAATTCCTATCCTAAACGATATGCTAGCTTTTTACGTATAATATTAGATTAATTTATTCATGAACTAATGTTTTATGCTACAATACCAACTATTTTCAAATGTGTTAACCCTTCTTTTGGGTTCTCTCTATTTTCTAATCCAGAAGGTTCAAGTGGCATGTCAGCTGCAGAAAGTGCATACACATACACTCCCACATATGAAAATTCTGTCTCCTATGGAGGAGAGCCAAGGAGAAGATACAGAGGAGTGAGACAGAGGCCATGGGGCAAATGGGCAGCTGAGATAAGAGACCCCTACAAGGCTGCAAGGGTTTGGTTAGGCACATTTGACACAGCTGAGGCTGCTGCTAGAGCCTATGATGAAGCAGCTCTCAAGTTCAGAGGCAACAAGGCCAAACTCAACTTTCCTGAAAATGTCAGACTCCTGCCATCTGCGACGGTTTCTCCGGCGACCCAGTTGGCCATTTCTGATTCTTCAAATACCCTTCTCTCCGTTTCGACATCCAGCGAGCCGATTTTTCATTCTCAACCTTCTCATCACTTGCAGAGCTACGAGACTTACAGAGATTACATGAGCAACTACTCTCATTTGCAGAGACAGCCCACGAGTTTGTTGGCCCAATTGCCGTTGTCATCTTCAATGGCTTCTCATTTTCAATCTTCTCCATCATCTTCCTCACTTGGCTATGCTGTTTCATCCTCTTCTTCTTCACCACCACCTTCTTTTCCTCCGTTTTCTCCAGCTCAGCCACCAGCCAGCGGCCGGAGTGGTGATACAAATTTGCTGGTGAAAACGCGGTCAGACTCTGGTCATCAACGACCGCCTTCAGGATGATTTTAGTTCTTACTATTTTGATTATTTGGGCAGCTATTTTGAGTTTGTTTTGTCGATTTTACTTTTATATTTGTACTATAGAACTTTTATTCTGTTAAGCTTTACTTCTGACTAGTTTTGCATAATTAGACTGGTTTACGAAAATACCCTGTTCTTGGTGTGCGTATAATACATGTTAAAGAACCTAAATATAAGTGAAGGCTCGCGGGAATGGTAGTTAATCAGCTGAGAATTGGAGGCTCTCTCGTGTGATGGACACGTGGTATTTGATATATTGGGTTTAAATTAGGTCGCTGTTGACAGTCGATCACTTGCTAAACCCCACCCATCCCCCCCAAAAAAAAATAAAAATAAAAAACATGTACACTCTGGTGAAGTTCTTCTATCCCAAAAAAAAAAAAAAAAAAAAAAAAAAAAAATGGGAAAAATCTTATACTCGCAAGACTTTAATACAAAACTTTCATCTACAATGATGAATCAATGACAAATTATTAATTAACTAAATGAATCTATTGTGTTGGTGATATGTTTTAAATTATAAGAATTTAATGGGCCTTTTGTTTCAAAGTGACAAGAAAAACAAGTACCTTCTCATATTAAAAAATGCTAGACTATCCTTCACTCGTCCATCCTGTGTGACACATCAATTCAGCTTAATTAATATGTCGCACATCATTTGTTGAAAGAGGGACAAACAATTGCTGGAGCCCAACTACAAGAGCAGCTATCCCTCACACTCCTCATATTTTATGTAACATTTTTGTATGACTTTTTCACTTAATGGTCCTTTTGTTTCAAAGTGACGAGACCCACGCTTAGCTTCTGATGCTTCATATCTTTTCTGTATGACTTCAAACAAAATCAAATTATGCCTTTCCGCTCATGGAAAATTAAGGTGGTATGTCTAACATAAAAGCACTCACCAAAATGTAAGGCCGACCTATCATGAAGTAAATTAAAACGGGCTTGGAAAAAAGACCTACCAAATAAGAAGAGAGATTAATAGCATCCGTAGAGAAGAAGCAATTCAATGAAATAAATCAACTGATACGATCCTGGTCCAGTGGCAGAAGCATGATATCTCCGATCCTCCTCACGCGCCATCTTTCATTCATGCAATGCATAATTGGTGCGAACGGCGACCTTACACGAACTCAAAGAAATAGTCAGTCAAAGACTTGAACTTCCTGTAGCAAACAGATATATATATATATATATATATAAGAATGTGCTTTTAACGACTCACCGAACTACATTTTGTTCTCTAGAAGTCAAGAATGCAGGGGGGTGCTAAATGGGGATTAGTTGCCCCATAGAGAATTATGTATCACCACCTCAGAATGCATAAACATAACATAACAACTTTCATTCCTCATCCAATATCTGCAGCACTAGTTTGGACCAGGGGCTATTGCATGTCAGTCACAAACCTTTCAAAGCATTGCATTGTAAAAGTGAAATATAATCCACATCCTGATTCATAAATCATTGTTATATTGTAGACAAATACAAGTATCATAGACCTGCTAATTTTCAGATAACGACTATTAATCTATTGATTGATGAATTGAAAAACCACTAATAAATAGCACAAAAGACTGAAGGCAGAAACCGTGTGGAATCTAATCAATCTTAATAAAGCCGAAAGATGGAGGAAACAAATAAAGCATATAATCTCTTCCCACTGCAACAAGACCCACTTTGGTTTCTGTCAATAGTCCTCAAAACACATCAGAAAGCCACCCTGCAAAGAGTTAGAAGGCATGTCAATCTCAACAAAATTTTATCATAACCTTCGAAAGTATTTGACACGTGTACTAAAAGTTATCAGTTATATGTTTGTACTTATAGCATAGGCGCGTAACGAACAGAGAAGTATACTTGCAATTGGTGCCATCAGCATTTTCAAACTTTCAAGGCAGCCTTGTGAACCATAGTTTCCTTGTGAATTTGGTGGCAACTCTTCTCCACAAGGTCAAGCAACTTCTCCAAGTTCATAGCCCATGAATTCAAACTGTCATTGCTGTCCTTCACCATCTGGAAACATACTAAGCCCATTGGCCGGTCAATCTTTGCCACCAGAGCTTTAGAGACAACCATATCTGAAAGATGCTTTTCAGCTTCCTGAGACAGGAGAAAAAAAATATTGAACTATTCATAAAAAACATGTGGATTGAGGTATATGCAACTTCAAAACCAATCAGCCATGCAAGACATAAATAAAATTATCATAGAGGTGTGGACTATGATGAGAAAGCAAATGACTGCTTTTCATTTTTGCCCCCTGATAAATCCAATTAAGGAAAGGTCATTAAAGAAGCTACTTACCTTTATTAATCTTTTTCTTTTTTTTTTTGGTATGTAAGCAATTTTATTACCAAAAAATTCTAATATTACAACAAAGCTCATAACACAACCCCAAGGGGCACACATCTCCCACAAGAGAGACAACACAAGAAAACAAGCCTAGCCTAAAATAGCAAAGCACTCACAGCCCGAGAGCTAGGCAACACACCCATAAAAGCACACAAACCAGACACTTTGGCAGAATAAAACATGAAGCATGGCCAGCACCCATGCACCTCACCTACACACTAAAACAGTCTGTTGTCTTCTTAATGAAAGACCAGTGGACTACCCATACACTACACCAACACACTTGACATGTCCTCAACAAAAAACCTACAATGATGCACCAGGAGACAAGTGTCTCTGAAGCTGTGTTAAGGCGTTCCAAAACATGGTCCTCTAGCATTCTAAAATAGTAAATTTAACGATTCAAAGCAATCTCAAATTTTTTTTTTTTTCTATTTATATCTTTCAAGGGTACCGAATTAGGAAAAAATTCAATTATAATGAACCAAAATACAGAAAAACTAGAATTTTGGCATAACAATATGCAAAACAATTGGCCATAATACTCCTATAATGTGTTTTTAGATGATTAATTTGAAAAAATATAAATTATATTTTATTAAATGTCTAATTATTAAAGAAAATTCCTTTAAAAATATCTTAATTCTAACAGTATACTTTATACAAGTCTACGCCTAGCGTACCATATTTTAAAACATGTGGCGTATCACGTTTTCATTCTCGTTCCACGTATCGGAAAGACCCAAGTTCCAGATAACATAGCTCCAAAGGAACGAAACAACACAAGCTAGCACATAATCTGGCAGAAAGTGCAGTTATAAGGCACCAACTAGCACTACACAGGAAAAAGCCTGCTCAAAAAAGCACTGTAGGACGTTTGCCACCCAACTCAAAAACAGGTGGCAACTTTTCATGAAATCAAGCAATCCATGGCCCAAAGCTCTGCCACGAGTACGCTGCTCAGCAACCAAAAAACAACACCCGCACACCCCCATGCATAACCCCCATCCCTTTCAAACTCTTGCCAAACAACCATGAATGAACCAAAAAGCTTTCCTCGAACCCAGAAAACGAGTCAGGAAAAACTCAAAGTAAAGCCTACAACCAGCAGTGTGGAACCCCACCAAGGGCCATCCATGCAGCAGTCATACTCGGAACTCGATCAAGATACAGAGCTCAACCCCATACACAGACCATAGCAAACATCCAAAGCTCAAACAGTCAGGCCCTCAGTTCATCAAGCCAAAAGGTTAGAACAAAGGAAATGCTACCCACCAGGTGTTAATTGACCAGAGGCACTTCGTAACAAGTCAAACCAGACTCACGCAAAAGCACCACAAGGGAGAGATAAGAGGTAGTTCGAACAGCACAGAGACCACTGCCATAATCTAAATGAGGATTAAGCCTAGATCCATACTAGTGGGGTACTCATTGTGAGACAAGACAGAACAAAATCTCACCCAAGGTGATTCCCAAAAAGTAAAGCCAACATTTCTCAAAACAGACCAAACCACCCCTTGTCCATAGCGTTAGCTACATCGCTAAACTTACACAACCATAAAAACAGGAAAGAGATGGAATAAAGCTGCTCAGCTGCTCAGTGAATAATGGGGAGGGAAGAAACTTCACAAACGTGCAAAACCCAACATATATTCAATGTCTATTTGGGGAGGACCTCCCCCAAAAGGCGTCCATAAAGCCAAAACACTTGAAACCTGGAGGATTGAATCCGAAAGAAAACAAAAGAGAACTCCAGAAAATCAAACACACCTGCAACTCGAGATGCACCACAAGCTCTTGCATACACAAACGAGAAACTAGAAAAGGTAGAAAGAGCAGTGACCCAAAAAAAGGGTGAAGCTAAACTGGAGAAACGCGAAAATGAAATTAATGCTCTCACTATGAAGAATATGCCATTGGAAGCTCTAGAGAGAGCAGCTCTCAACTCTAGACAGAACATCCAGAGGGGAGTTGGTCCACAACATGCAGCCAGCATCTAAGTAGCATGAAAACTTCATAGTAAGTCATAATTGTTCAAGAAAAAAAAGAAGCTGCAATTAAAAAGTTAGCATAAATGATGTTTTATGCTAGCATGTATCATCTATAAAATTTAGACGAGGGAATAAAAGGAGCACAAATACATCCTTCTAAACAGTTGGAATTTCAAGAATATGGACCACCACAAATACGGAATAGGAACATCAAAAGCTGAAGCTAGTAAGTCACAGAGAGAGAGAGAGAGAGAGAGAGAGAGAGAGAGAGAGAGAGAGAGAAGGTTTTGAAAAGAAAGGGCACAAATTCTGGAATAGGGGCAGCAGTAAATTAAGAGAATCATAGACAGTAGTAGGGTGAGTAATTGCATGGGCAGATATAGTATATTGCAAACTTCAGCTTTAATGCACACACTTAACCTTAGGCTTATGCAAGATTAACAGGAGACATCTAAGGTTTATGAGCATGGAGAGTTCGAGAAGAGTAGAGAATGGCTTGATCCCTAAAAAGGGTATCATGGAATGTAAACATTCTCTCAACTTAGTGAGAGCGTTAGTGACAGCACCTTGGCAACTCCAGCCTCAGAGACACTTCTTGTGTAGTGGCGTGCGTGATGAGTTCAAGTATCATTTAGTAAAGTTGCACGTTGTTTGTTCTTAGACCTCAAGAAGAGGACTGGGAATATTTATGTTGAGAACCTTTATATGGGTGGATGCTTATTTGTAAGAAATGTTACAGGACCTCTTTGTGACTATGGGGGATGATGATGCCTTGGTAGTGGATAATGTCAGCTTCTCAGCTAATAGGGTGAAGTGGTGTAGGCCCCTACTTTATTGAATTCGCTTCAGGATTAGAAATAGGAGCTGGTTGATTCCTTTATGGGGTTGCACTAAGTTCTTATAGAAATGGGTTGAAACATGACTGGCAAATGGAAGACGCTAAAAATGGTGTTTCCAAATCAAGTCATTTTATACGAAGCTTTGCATGAGGTGAGTTCCTTTCTTCCCCATAAAAGGAGTTTGGGAAACAAAAGCTCCTTAGATGGAACATCCTTTGCTGTTGGAATCTCTTTCTTCCTACCATTCACAACCTAGAGAAGCATCGCATTGCTAATTGGAATTGTATGTGTATAAGTGTGGAGCAGAATGTTAATCATCTTTTACGTCATTGTAACATAGCCAAGGAATTTCGGTGCCTATAACTCTTGATGATCAGCATTGAGTTGGTCATGCCAGGATCAGTTTCTGATCTGTTAGGTGTTTGTGCAGAGGATGCATTGGTCTTCTCAGAATGTCTTCCAGACTATATGTTGATTTATGACATTAAGCTTGTCCCTTTTTTGGTTCAAATAATGCTTTCCTTGCTCCAATTCATTTGTAGAGTTCTAGGTGGTTTATAGTGTCACATAGATAGATGGGGATGTCATGGGCAGATTTGTATGCCAAAATATGTACATGCATAGCATCCCTGGTTTCTTATGCCCTCTAGAGCCTTGCTTTACCAAACTAAATGTCATTAACAAAATGAATATCGTGACACTCATATGCGTTCTTCATACATTAATGGAACACACAAGTGCCCATTTTCAAGTCATGAATTAGAAGCAATCTGTTTAGATCAGCAATTGCAGACATGTTCTTTGCATAGCTTTCGTTTTTGGTGTAAAGGAAATTTCTGTGAATCCTCTCTTTCTTTTGTAGAGTTCATTGATGAGCTCAAATTTCTTTTTGACTTTGCCTGTTGTATAGCTTTTGTATACGGATTGCACCCTTTTAAGCGCTTTCTTTTATTTTACTTTACTTACCAAAATTTTTTTTAATACCACTAGACCATCACTTTTGAATTTGTATAAACCATGAACCACTATTTCTGTTACAAAGCTTACACAATTTGGAATTTGATATAAAAAACAAAATGATTTCGAATTTTATGCTGGAACTGATTTTTAAAGCAACCTATACGACTGGATTTACATAATTCTTTTAAAGTTTCACTTCACCTAGTGTCTATTAAATATAAGCCTTTGACTCAAAATAATAAAAAAATGTGATATTTTTCTATCCATTTTGGCACCTGTAACCAACAGTTGTTTCTAATAAATATTCTCCAAAACCAATAAAAATTAAAAAAAAAAAGCATCAGAAATAAGTGACAAGTTTTCTCCCATACTATTCATATATAAATAAACAAAGAACAACTTTTCACGTGAGAAGATAGTAATCAATCCCATCATATTCAATATGCAAACAAGTAAATGTGAAAACGAGAACGTCACAACCATTTGATAAATACCATACCATAAAATAAGTATGGGCATACCTGAACAGTCAGACAAAGCAGCTCAGCTAGTCTCTTCAATGTAATCCTTGAGTAATACTTTGAGACAACAAGGATGTTCTGCAAAGAAGAATGTCTTGTAAATGAACTGTTACATGTTCAAAAGGTTAAAAACGATTACAGCATATAACTGAAACATATGATTGAAAGTGTAGTGAAAGATTACATGTTCTATTACTCTCTGTCTTAAATCTTCGGCTGCTTTGTCACCTAAAGGACCACCAAGCATGTTCTTTTCATTCTCAAACTCATCCTTGAATGTATTCCACAAAGCCGTCCACTGAATGACCTCCATTGTAACTAGCTGTTTCAATAGCAACCTATGACAGAACAGAAGAGCACGCATCAAACAGGGTTCACAGCATACACCTGATTAAAAAAAAACTAAGCTCTTTTTCAGTCAGTTGGGTTTTGTTGTTTTTAGTTGGGGGGTTGGTTAGGACATACTTGAAATGAGGAATTTCTGAAAGATTCTTATCCTCCAACGTGGAGTTAAGAAGGCTCGACTGCATAGGATCATGTGGTGACAAAACTAAATACCAGCATATTTTTCGCAGGACCTGCATGAAATAAATGGTTAGAGAAGCTGAACAAGATTGACGAAGCCATCCTTATGAGATATGGGGGAAAAAAAGGAAAGCATATTTTTTTTTATATTTCTTAAAGAAAAGAAATTGCAAGTTGAGTATCTCTACCGGTATCCACTGAGCTTGTTCTTCTTTGACAAAGGGAATCTGATATATTGCCTTGTAACAACGACATATTTCGAGGTACTCATTGCTGTGTGAATAGTACCTACAGAGATGGGTATGCAACGAATTAAATTGACATGTTTCTGGCAAAAAATAAATAAGTATACAGCTGTACCTGGATTAATGCCCTTACCAACAATTTATAAGAATTTCGATAATGAGATTAACTCTAGAATTTTCTCAAAACAGGTTTCCAGAACTTTCCGTCCAAACTTCAGTAAGTAATCCATTTTTAAAGCACATTTCAAACACAGATTGAACTATTGGTCCTGAAATTAGGTTCATCTATATTATGCCCAAGAGAGGCTAGAGCCTGTAACTTTGAAGGGCGTGTATTTGGGCATGCATATGTATGGGCAAAGGTTTTGAGAGTGTAGTCTAGCATGAGCTAAGAAGCATGGACATGCCAAGTTGGGAATTTTCAAAAAATACAGGACACGAAAAGGCAGGGACACAGCAAAAAAATATATTTTTATATTTTTTATATGTTATATATATAAATATTTTAAAGAAAAAGGTGAAAAATATACAAGAAACACCAATTAAAATAAAAAAATAATATATTTAAGTACTTAATCAGCAACAAATCATTCATAATTAGTTAATTACATTCCATCAAATATAATAAAGTAAACAAACATATTAACAACAAAAAAGTTGTTCTATCACTACATAATACTATAAAGTCATAAATTCTCGAAAATATTAAAACGTCATTACACTTCATCAACTATCTATCATCATCCAATATAAAATCCATAAAAAACACACAAAACAAATTAACCACCAAGATTAGTAGCATACTTGTTTTTTTTTTCATCTTCTTCTTCGATCCAACAATTAGTTTCAAAATTTATAGTTGAGCCTCCACCGTGTTCCTAAAGTGTCTAAAATGAAACATGCGTATCTAAGCCGTATGCATGGAGTGTCTAATATAAAAATAAATAAATAAATAAATAATCATACATTTAAAATGGAGTGTCCGATACGTGTCCCATGAGTGTCGGTGTCCGACACGGCTACGGCTCCCTATGAAGCACAGACACTTATAAAAAGGTGTTGTACCGTTGGACACTTTGCCGACACAAGTTGGACAAGTTTTCAAACATGTCCTATTATGTTATTATTGTTTTAGAATCAGATACGCTTCAAACACTTGGGGTAAATGCGTGTCCGTCACTTGGACACTCGTATCCATCACTTACACCCATAAAATACGTTGCAAATCTAAAGAAAATAACTTAGAATCTAATTTTTTTAAAAAAAGGTAATATGATTTTTAACCTAATTTAATATTTATACTATAAAATACATGATTTTTAATTTTAATTAGTGTCATTATGCATTTTTTTCATTAGCTTTGAGTAAAATATTGCTATATATGACGTATAAAAAATACATAGACTATATAATTTTGTCGTGTCCCCGAAGTGTCTTGTCCTGTATTTTTTTAAAATTGCAGTATTGGCGTGTTCGTCTCTATGCTTATTAGATGGCTCTTCCAATGGAGCGTCTGTGCTTCTTAGACCATCAGACAGAGAGAGAGAGAGAGAGAGAGAGAGAGAGGAGAGAGAATGGAGGGGGGGGGGGGGGGAGGGGGGGGGGGGGGGGGGGGGGGGAGGAATCTTATTCTTATTCATATCACTTCACAGCAAATAATGGAACAAGAAAACATCAAAAGAAAATTAGGGCACTCTCCCATACCGTATCATTAATTCATAGTAGATCCGCTTCAGCTCCAGCAATGATGGTATATCAGCCGGAGCTTCTTCCACAACATTATCACCTTCTTTAGGTTTTTTCTTTTCTTTTGAAGTATCAGCATCAAAAACTCTTTGACTAATTTTTCTAGAGAGGATCTGTGCACGCACGTAATCCTGGCGGTCTAAACACAGACGCACCTGCAAGATTAAATTTCACACATTCACCATTCCATTTCCACCAAAACTTGACCATTACACAAGGATACAAAATAATAAGAAAAGAAAAGGAAGGAGCTGCATACTTGATCAAGAATGAATGCTATTTTTTCTGTTTTTGCCATTGCACCAAATGTTTCCACCTGCAAGTCAATGCCATGAGAAAAGTGCCAAGAGAGGGAAAAAGCACCTCTTCCACAGAATTGAATTCAACTATGTCAGGGCAGAAAGGCCCTAGAAGTTTTAGAATAAAAAACTCAATCCTCATCCCACACTTACTGCAATTTCTTGCATTAAATCAGCAGCCTCAGCTATCTGCCCTTGTTCTTCCTTAATCTTTGCAAGTTTTTTGACCAATCGTGCTCTCTCGATCTCAACATATATCTACAACATAACAAGGCCAAGAAACAGAACAGGAAATATTAACTTCACTACAAGGACAATGCAATATGGAATATCTGCGAACTCAGGAACGCGTGTTCACCTTCCCCGCAGATACACTGTTAAGTGTCTTAATTAGCTCTATCTTAGCTTCAAGATCTGGTGTTTCATCAATATATTGCATTGCTTGCTGGACCATTGCAGTTACAGCCTATGCGAAAACAATAAAGCAAGCCCATGACAGAGGTTAACACCAAAAAAACATCCCACCGTACTCTTTTACCATAAAGGGAAAAGTTTTGCCATCATTAATAAGTAATACATTGAGACATATGCTGGACGGATGGCATTACATAACAGAAAAAAGCACGAATTAACTGTTACAAACTGAAACAAATTGCATATAATTCCAGACTAAAACCATACCGCGTGATTGTTCACTAGATAGACACATCTATCCACATATTGATGTTCTCATACAGACCATCGTATAGCTACACATACACTCGAGTGCTGATGGCTGTGCGTGTCAGACACACCTCTTCTATGCATACAAGTGCAGATACATACAAAAATTCACTTGCATACATACATAATACAAATATAGACACATGAGTGCGCTGCCTAATGAACATATGCATAAACGCCAGTGGTTCATGCAAGTGCACATACCTAGGCATCATCCTTCTTTACACAGTCAAATTACAACTTTCAATTAAAAAAGAAATGGGTACAAAATTTATACAGCAAGCAACATTAGCAGATCAAAATGACTACCAACCTACTAATATATACACAAATTCAGTTCGATTATATCGCCAAGACACCAACAACCCATTACAATTTTTTTATTTCCTTTTTTGCGCTGATAAATGACAACCCATTACACCTAAGTAGACAGATATTTGAATTGTCCCCAGATTAATCCAGAATAAACGTAACAATTCAGTTGTCCTCTTGAAATGACTCTGACACAAAGTAAAGTATTGATCCCTTTCTCTCCATACCTGCTTCAACTGACCACGGCGCTTCGATAACAAGGCAATCTGGTCATTGAGGGTCTTCCAAGCACGAGCTTTGAAGCAAAGCTGCAAAATATCGGTGACGGCCTTCTTGGTGCCCGCGACCTCGCCAGCGAGCCTCATCTGCTTCTCCACATTCAACAGCGACTCTATCTTCGAGTCCAAATCGCCCCCAATTTCCTGTAATACAAATCAATTTAAAAAACAAAAAAAAAAAAAGACTTTGAGCATCCGAAAAGCACAGTAATCGAAGAACAAAGCTTGAGATCCGGAAACAAGAAAGACGAAGATATTGAATCGAAATTACCATCTTGAATTCAAATGTGAGATTGGAATTGAGAAATGATGAGTGTTTTGAATCTGAAACCCTAAGAAAGTGCCGGAGTTTGAAAGGGTGTCCTTAGTTTGTCGTAGGACCCAAGTATACTCCGCAAGTCTAATCTGCTATTCCAAAGTCCAAACAGGACTCTCGTGGAGTGTGAAAAAAAACATAAATAAATAAACAACAAAAGTTTTTAAAAATATAGAAAACGAAAGAGAAATTATGAGTGCAATTTCAATTTGGGTGGGTTGGGTACCGAAAGAAAAAATGGGCAGGTTGGATTGAGTTAGTGTCAGCCGAAGCCCAACTTGAGGACAGCAGGCTTAATAGAGGGCCAACTGAATCCAAAAGAATCGACAAGTCCAACCCAACATCAGCTTTGTATACCGTGGAGTTCGCGTGTGATTCACCTTATAAGTCTCCATCGCTCGTCTAAAGTTAAGCTCTTTTACCATCGAGTGGTTGTTCAGTAAATAAGAATTTGGATTTTCTGGAGCCTCTATAACTGTTTGGTAGGGATAAACATACTCTTCAGCGCTAAGAGTACACAGTGGGACCTAAATTTCAGTCTCAACGTAAGTGCAATGTGGTCTCCTACAGATGGTTTTGTAGTACTGAGGGGCAATACTCCTGATGGATATATAGAGTAGTCTATTTACATATCATTTTATGTATTAAAAAAAAAATTAAGCTCTTTTGATATGCACCTGTAGGTTTATACTAGTCCACGAACCTACACCTTCATTTTAAAGGTCAGCAAATTTGGGATAACATTCACATTGCTCAAAAGGTCATCCGCTATATGAAACACAAAAAGAATGGAAGGAATTATGGCCTTACTCTAAAATTGGATAAGAGTACAAAGTCTATGATAGGCTTGAATGGGATTTTTTTAGATTGCTATGCCCCCAAGGTCGAATAAATATTAGTACAACAGTAGTACCACATCATCATAGTGATGTGGTACAACAAGCCAATAAATAACAACCACATAATTATGTAAATCCTAATCATTAAGAATGTTAAGTTTAGTCAAGAAACTTTTAGGTGCAACGGCGATACCACGTTGTAAGCACCTGATTTTTGCTTGCCAGTAATCTCTGGCCTCCACCAGACTCACATTCAACTTCACATACATATTCAAGCCCAAACCAACTTTTTAAACTCCAGTCCAGTCAATCGGTAGCTTCTTGAGCCCGTCAGGCCCACTTGAAGCCAAATGACCAAAATACCCTTAAGGCGTCATACAGTCCAATTCAATCCGACGAGCTCTTTGAGAAGGTACCTAAGTCTTTAGAGCTATAAATCCACCCCTTCCAAGACTGTCCCATACAATCTGGCATGCTCAATATGTCATTCACACCAACTCTAAACCAATTCCAATGTTTTTCAAGTAAAACAATCGTTTTGCCCGTGGTAGGCAGGTTGCCCTTTTCAACCACACTGACCTATGGGTATCAAACAGGCAATCCCCGAGACACTCTTGAGTACCCCTATCCCTTTTTCAGCTAGGTCCTATAGCCTGACAGCTTTCCAAATCGAATCAGAGCTACTTATAGTGGAGCTAGGCAAAAAAGGACTAGGAGCCACTAGAAGTGGTGCCCAAATCTTTGCCTTGCAGCCCAAGGTCAAATCAAATTAAATCTCCACAAAATCTGGGGTTAGTGCCACTCCTAGTGGCTCTTGGCCAAATTTTGGCCTGGTGCCACTATGAGTGGCATCACCTCCTCTGATTTTTTGCCTATAAATACAGTGCACCCCCAACATATTCTAGGTCCAAAAAATTACAAAAAAATGTTGCCTCTCTTAAGAAAGCCCCTGAAAATCTCCTGAAACCCTAGTTTCTTCAAGGTTCCTTAGCCTTCAAGCCTCTTAAATCTTCTTCAAGCTCAAGCCAAGCCTCTATTGAATGTTGAAGATATGGTAGGGTTCCTATTTTACTTTCATGCTCTCCCACTCCTTCTTTTCTCCTTCTTAGTCCACTTGGACTATTCTCTCTTTTAATCCACATCTTCTATCCCTTCTTCTTGTATGCTTAAGGATTTTAGGTCTATGCCTAGGGAAAGCTTTAGAAAAATTATCGTGTCGGGAGTCTTCCTTTAACCTAACCAATCACATTATGGTCTTAAGGTCCCTTGCAATGTGGTGAAACCTTCAACCTTGTATGTTCATGGCCCCTATGCATTATATTTGTCATGTTCATGTATTGTTCTTATTTTCAAACTCACAACCCTAGGGTGATTCTAACCTCCTTATGGTTAGGGCTTCTCTAGGAAAGTGAAATATTCAAAATGGCCACCATGATCCATATTAGGGTTTCAAGCTCTAACTTGTTTTCAAAATCACAACCCTAAAGTGATTTTAGTCTTTTCATGGTTAGGGTTGTTTTAGGAAAATGGTATATTTAATGAGACTCTTGAAGTCCATATTAGGGTTTCAAGCCTTAAAAACACCTTTTTTGAAACCTAGTTTTTAAATCTCTTTAAATGGCACGTTCAAAGGTTTTTTTCAAAAATTGGTTCAAGTGTCATGCCCTGAAACCCGACTTATACGGATTTTGGGTGGATGACCGGCAAGTAGCTTGGCTACCCAAGGCCGCATTACATAAACCGGTTGAACACCTGAACATTTATCATCTAAAAGATACATAATTGTAGAATTAAACTTTTATAAACGTAAAGTAAAATGTGTGTCATACATAGCAGAGCTGTGCCTAATCTCCAAAACATGAACATACCATGAAATGGGCCTATCGAAGGCCACCACAATTATGACATTATAATATTACAACATTAGGGTTTAGCCCTTATACATGTTACATATCATGAAGCCCGTGGACCGCAATCCAAATATCCTCATAATGGGCCTCCCTAGTTGGTCACCTAAAAACATTTTTAGAAAATGTAAGCTAATGCTTAGTGAATAACAATAATGCATGAGCATAAAATTACCATGGACTAGCATCTATAGCTACATATGAGTCAATATGTAACCATTTGTGCATATGGAGCATGAGCGTCGTATTAAAACATCATACCGTTTGGAAACCATAATATCATAGAGGAGAGATGTGACGTACATAACTCATCATAAACATTTAACATATCTTGATTCTTGTTCTAAAACATGAGTATGTTATGACCCGGCTAATATTTCTATTCAATGTATATGACAATAACCGAACATTTATGCATATATATCATGTACATAGAAATGTATAAGTGTAAGCTTGAAAACGCATGGCTTAGGCCACCGTGTTAACATATTTCGTTACTTCTAAAACATAATGTCGAGAAGGTGAAAGACGTGTCATAACGTGACCTTGTAGACTATGACACAGCATAAAAGTATATCTTAGCTTGTTCGATACCATTAGACACATCAATTGTCATCGTTCTTGGAAACGTATAAAGCGTTGATTTGGAAACATAGATAGCATAAGAAGCGTAAGCATCATATTGAAACATTATATCATGAGCTTTCATGATGACATGTAATGACATTTCGAACATAGCCTCATAGGAGTGAAACGTAACACACAACATGACTTCGTAAGGCATAATATAGCTATCATAAGCATACTATGGCATTATACTGTAAGGCATTTCATAATATCATAGAAAGGAAAGATATATCGTGACATTAGTACTTATGGAAACATATGTAACTTATTGTGAAGCATTAGAACAAATCATATATCTCATTCTAGAGCATAAGTATGTTACGTCTCTATATCAGAGTTAGGCTCTGCATAAGTAACTTTAAAGGTCATATATAGGGCTCTTTAGGCTAAGATCTTAACCATGTACAATATTGCCCGCTTTGGCGCTTCATGTCACGCATGTGCCTACCTCACGGTTTTAAACGCATTGCAACGGTAACATTTCACCCTGCCTACTCCCTTGGGAGCGCTTGAGCTATCCAAGTACTCAGCACAATACTGTCCGTTTTGGCTTGCACCTACCTACCTCCTTTTGGGCACTTAGTCTTAGCTGCACGGTACACATAAAGCTCTTTAGGCTAACATTAGATTGTCCACTTTGGCTCGCACCTACCTACCCCTTTTCTGGGTGCTTGGTCTTAGCTGCACGGTATACATAAGGCTCTTTAAGCCAACATAGTAACCATGAAGGTCACGCATAGGCTCTTTAGGCCAACATAGTGACCATGAAGGTCATGCATAGGCTCTTTAGGCCAACATTAGATTGTCTGCTCTGGCTCGCACCTACCTACCCCCTTTTGGGCGCTTAATCTTAGTTGCACGGTACACATAAGGCTCTTTAGGCCAACATTAGATTGTCCACTTTAGCTCGCACCTACCTACCCCTTTCTGGGTGCTTGGTCTTAGCCGCACGGTATACATAAGGCTCTTTAAGCCAACATAGTAACCATGAAGGTCACGCATAGGCTCTTTAGGCCAACATAGTGACCATGAAGGTTATGCATAGGCTCTTTAAGCCAACATTAGATTGTTTGTTTTGGCTTGCACCTGCCTACCCCCTTTCTGGGCGCTTGGTCTCAGTCGCACAGTACACATAAAGCTCTTTAGGCTAACATAGTAACCGTGAAGGTCATGCATGGGCTCTTTAGGCTAACATAGTGACTATGAAGGTCACGCATAGGCTCTTTAGGCCGACATAGTAACCAAGAAGGTCACGCATAGGCTTTTTAGGCCAACCATGAGAGCTAGGCTCAGTCATTAAGAGCTACACTCAGTTATTAGCAACATAGAGTGCTTTAAGCCAATCATGAGAGCATGGCTCAATCGTGAGACAAGGCTTAGTCATTAAGAGCTACGCTCAGTCATTAGCACGTAGAGTGTTTTAGGCCAATCGTAAGAGCTAGGCTCAGTTATAGTAATCGTAAAGGTCACACATAGGCTTTTTAAGTCAATCATAAGAGGTATGCTCAGTTATATTAATCATAAAGTCACATCTAGACTTTTAAGACAAGGGACGTCTCCCAACATAGCGATAGATTATTTCGTGTCCCCAATCGTAGGACCATCATTGCTAGTTTAGGGTCTTGCCACGAAAGACCTTACATGACGATGGTTTATTTCACGTCCCCCATCCTTGGACTATCGAGCTAGATTAAAGTCTCGTAACGAAAAAAACCTTGAGTTAGAGTCGTACGTTAGGAATCTTACATCTACTTTATATGAACGTTCTAGTCCATAGATTGTAATTCATATTATAGATAAGGTTCTTATGCAATCCAAAGCATGACATTTATACTTGAACGTAATCATTGATGCATTGAACATATGAAAAACATTCATGATATAGAAGCGAGCTTAAAACATTGAGAAAATAATATAGTTTTACTCACAGCATATCGTTACTCACATTTATCCAATTGAACGGGTGTTAAGCAAGGTGCTCCTACACATAATTCACATAGAAACATGGAACATCAATACACGATGCTAAGGCAAGGCAATAACGTATAAACTGAGACTAAGCACATAAATCCCTCGGCCCCAACTCACCAACACCTCACTCTCACCATGGAAAAGCAAGACTAACTCTAGGGCAAGGCCCCAACGTAAAACGAGAACATAAGGTTGAAGGTGAAGTATGAAACTCGGAACATCGATCCTCTCATCGCGTCCCAACCACCCCAAACAAAGGACTCTCACACAAGGCTAGTCCCATATGAAAATAGGCTTAAAGGCCTTTAATTTGGTAGTTCATGGCCTAAAAACACATTTCGGGTGAAGAAGTTAGGTCTCACAAAGAATGGGGTAACACTTTGAAAAAATAAGGTTTTTGGCATAGTTTTAGGTCAATTTTAAACTTCAATATCTCTCAATTTATAAGGAATTAGAGAGAAAACTTCATATGGGTACAAAGGTCTATGTGTCTACTTTCTAACGCTTTAAACGGTGCATCAATCCGAGTTTTCTAGAGAAAGTTATTCTCGTTTTAAGAAATAGTGCCCAACCTGATAAATTGTTCGAATGCCCAACCAGGCCATTTGAACGCCAGGCCAAAATGACTAAGCCGTTCGAACGCCCAAAATGGCTGTTCAAACGCCAGGCAAAAATGGAAAAACATTCTCTCGGGCCGTTCGAACGCCCGGAAGGGCCGTTCGAGTGCTAGGCCAAATGGAAAACTCTGCTTTAGAGCCGTTTGAACGGCCCTGTCGGGCATTTGAACGCCCACTTCTGTGCAACAACGATTTTTAACCCAAAATTCTCCCAAAACCCCTCCAAATATAACCAAACCTTTCCAACACTTTTAGGACTCAAAGATTAGCCCACAAGAATGATAATAACTCAAAATGAGGAAGAAAGAACAATCAAATCAAAGGGATCTAAGGTTTTAGAAAGCCAAGCCCTAACTTGTATAAATTGCGGATTTC